>CM054136.1:12674517-12689517 GCA_028751875.1 Rapana venosa | reverse complement strand
TCCTTTTTTTTTTGTTAGTCTGCCGTCCTCCACTTCCAATCCCAAATACACTATCACCTCAAAACAGAGAAATTCATTGAGGCAAAGGACTGCACATCTACAGGGTAAAAGAAGGAACCACGTATATGTCGTCAGAGAGCTGACAGCTGGCACTATACAAAATTGACACATTATAATGCTCGCTGTGCAACGAACACATCATTATATGGTGTTAATGCTGAAATAGCAGTGGAGGAAAACAAGTGCAGGTAACACTTACAACTTCTCCATCAGTTTTGAAAATGATTTGTCAAAGATTCATATAACAAAATAAAGAAATGCTAGAAAATAGAATCTTTCAATGACAGCATTTTTTTTTTAAATGACAGCATTTTTCAGCAATTATATGAAGTGTGTATGTGTGTGTGTGTGCGTGCGTGCATGTGTGTGTGTGTGCATGTGCGCGCGTGCATGAGTGCGTGTATGTGTGCATGCGCGTGCGTGCATGTGCGTGTGCGTGCGCGCGCATGCGCGTGCGTGCGAGCGTGTTTGTGCGTGTAAATGTATGCGTGTGTGTTTATATGCACGCGACCGCGACCGTGTGTGTGTGTGTGTCTGGGTGTGTGTGTGTCTGTGTGTGTGTGTGTGTGTGTGTGTCTGTGTGTCTGTGCGTGCGTGCGTGTGTGTGGTGGTGGTGTCTTGTGTCTGTGTGTGCGTGTGTGTGTGTGTGTCTGTGTGTGGTGATGTGTGTCCTGTGTGTGGTGTGTGTGTGTGTGTGCGTGCTTGCCTGCATCGTGCAGTTCATGTTCCTGATGTCCACACACTACTTGGTGGGGGTGGGGCTGAGGAAGAACGTCAGCAGCAGCGGGGGGGTGGGGGGGGGAGGTGCAGCAGTTCACCCTGCAGGTGGCCGTGGACCCCGCCTGCTACCCCAACCCCCTCACCTCCCCCCTCCTCTACCGCACCCTCTGCCACCCCGGCACCGCCAACCCTATCGTACGTGCCGTTTGGGGAGGTTTTTGGGGACGGGGGGTGGGGTGGGGGGATGGAGGGGGGTTGGGGTTGTGGGGAGGGGGTGGTGGGTGTTTGTGTGTGTATGGTGGGGGGGGGTTGGGGGTTGTGGTGGGGGGTGGGGGGGGTGGGGGTGGTGTTTGTGTGTGTATAGGTGGGGGGGGGGGGGGGGGGGTTGTTTGGTGGGTGGGGGTTGGGGGGGTGGGTGTGTTTGTGTGTGGTGTGGGTGGGTCGGTCGGTAGGGGGAGTGTTTTTTCTCAAGTCAAGTCAAATGTTTATTTCCAGATGGTACATTGAATCAGCAATGCATTTGCTTTTTTTTACCCATCAAGCCATCTATCTAAGCACAAATTTCTTAATGTGTGTGTGTGGTTTGTGTGGGATTTGGGATAGGGGGAATTTGGGGGTGGAGGAGTGAGAGGAGGGAGAGAGAGAGAGACAGTGACAATGACAATAACAATTTTTTTTATCTCGAGGATAATGAATAAGCACCCATGTGCTTTTATTTTACATCTAGTCCTCGCCCTTACAGATACAGTATATGATAATAAAATAAAAAAAACCAATACCAATACACTCACACAGTAAAAGATGAGAGAAAGAGGGAGGGATGGAGAGAGGAGAGAGAGAGAGAGAGAGAGAGAGAGAGAGAGAGAGAGAGAGAGAGAGAAGAGAGAGAGAGAATAAATTAAATTAAATTGAATGGATTTTATTTAAATAGGGTTATGGCGTGAGGAAACATGCTTTTTTACAACCAGCCCTCTGGGCAAAAAGAACACACAAAAAATAACAACAACAAAACTATCAACCAGACAGCAAACAAACAACACTTTTTCCCAAGAAAAAAGAAAAATAATCAAGTCACTCAAAATGTGAAGTACATATTCTGAGCATACAACTTTCCATTTTCTAAATAAAAAATACAAGACAAATGTAACAAAATTTCGAAAGAGTATCTAGCCCGCTAACCATGTAAATAATCATATTAATGTCAACAATAAGAATAATGAAATGATGATGATGATGATGATGATGATGATGATGATGATGATCGATGATGATGATTCATTCATTCTTTTATTTGGAGGACAATGGAATAAGCACCCTGGTGGAGCTCATCGCACTCCAGGTAGCAGCGTGCATGCTGGGTATGTCTGTGTAAACAATAGCACCGGCCATAGCTGGTCTACCTTTTAAAAAAAACAACTTTTTTTTAACTTAAAGTGGACGAAGTTCTGACGTGTATGCCAGACAGAGTGCATAAGTTTGCACTCGGGACTTCAGTTCAAAGTCTCCTCCGAAGGACTTTTAAAGGAATGGAGTCAGTACCAATGTTAACGACAAAGGGAAAAAAATCATCAAAGGGGATCACCTCAACTGAGACTCCAATCTGTACACGCATCCATGGGGGGAATATGCCGGAGGTTCGGGGGTGGGGTGGAGCTTGTCAGTGTAAATAGCATTCCCGCCTTCTGGAAATTCTGTGCTAGGAATTCCCTCTTTTCTATCCCTGTCTTTGTTTCTGCCTTGTTCCTTTACTTCTTATCACCTATATCCTTGTCTATTTCTGCCTTCTTGGTCCATTCTCCTGCCTCTTTTTCCCAGAAAGACTTAAACTGTAGTAATTCTGTCCCAAGCTGAAGTCGGATGTGCTGGGTCTGACTTGTCAGGTGCTTAACGGTAGCACAATGTATTCTCGCTCATATGGCAGACAACAATTTGTTGCTGTCTAAGCATTCGACGAGGCGACGACGACGAAGAAGAAGAACAACAACAAGAACAAGAAGAAAATGCGAAAAAGAAGAAGAATGTGAAGAAAAACGTCAAGAAGAAGAATGCGAAAATAAAGAAGAATACGAAGAAGAATTGCAAAGAAGAATGCAAAGAAGAAGAATGCGAAGAATGCCAAAAAGAAGAACAAGAACAAGAAGTACAACAAACAGAATAACAAGAACAAGAAGAAAAAAACAACAACAACAAGAACAATAAAAACAACAACAACAACAGAAAAGCAATACCACCAAACAACAATAACAGCAATACCTACAAAAACAACAAGAAGAATCCGCACACTGAGTTATCTTCCATTTAGCAGATGAAGAGTAGCATGTTCTAACCACCAGGCCATCTGTCTCCATCCAGGTGTTCAACGCTACCTACAAACAGGGCTCGGACAAGTCGCTGGCAGTGGTGGTCTTTGACAGTCCAGTGGCGGCCAACTGCCTGAAACTGACCGTCATCAGCGCCACAGAACACCACACCGGCGTGTTTTTGTACGACACACAGAGTGAGTCCATAGTTTTGTATGACACAGACAGAGAGTGAGTCTATTTTGTATGAGAGAGAGAGAGAGAGAGAGAGAGAGAGAGAGAGAGAGAAGAGAGAGAGAGAGAGAGAGGAGGAGAGAGAGAGACTCTCTTTTGTATCAGACTTACAGAAAGTGAGTTTTTGTATGATAAAGCTTCTGTATGACACACAGAGTGAGTCCATTTTCTTTGACACAGACAGTCAGTTTTTGTATGACACAGTTTCTGTATGACACACAGAGTGAGTTTATTTTCTATGACACAGACAGTGAGATTTTTTTATGACACAGTTTTTGTATGAACACAGAGTAAGTCCACACGTTGGCTGATTGAATTTTTAACTAACAGACCGTAGCGGGTTTTTGCCAATACAATATCTTCATCGGTTAGATTTACCATACCGGTTCTCCACAGGGATGCGTCCTCTCGCCACTTCTGTACATTCTATACACAGATGACTACAGAAGCAGCTATGAAAATTCCTTTCTTGTAAAATTTGCCTATGACAGTGCTCTTGTGTCTCTCTTATCTGGATCTGTCCAAAACCATGGTCCAGCCCTCACCGATTTCGTCAATTGGTGTGATGAGGCGTATCTGGAGCTAAATATTTCTAAAACCAAAGATCTTCCTATCGATTTCAGAGAATCAGATAACACTTCTGAGCATATTATCATCCAAAGTCAAGAAGTTGAAAACGTTTCGAAGTACAAATATCTGGGAACTATTTTTTATCACAAATTAAACTGGGATGCTAACTCTGACGCTATTGTCAAAAAGGGACAACAACGTATGTAATTTCTAAGGAAATTTAACTCATTTTTTGTTGACAAAATGATTCTTTCTTTGTTCTACAACATCTACATAGAGAGTGTTCTAAGTTTTGCTTCCATCTGTTGGTACAACAACCTTAGTGTTAAAAGCAAGAATAGTCTTCGGAGAATTGTTAGAATCTGCTCAAAGATACTTGGAGAAGAACAAAGAGATCTCAAGTCGTACTGCGATCAGCAGCTTGTGCGCAAAGCAACTGCCATCTTGTCTGATCCTTCCCAGGCTATGTCTTCGGAATTTCATTTGTTGCCTTCAGGACGCCGCTTTCGGTGCTCCAACAGTAAAACAAATAGAAAAAGAAATTCTTTTGTTCCAGTAGTCATTCGAATTCTAAATTCAAAACAGCACTGACCAAACAGCTTTACATTCTCATATATAGCCCCCCTGATTGTCAAGTGTGTGTGTGTGTGTGTGTGTGGTGTGTGTGTGTGTGTGTGTGTGTGTGTGTGTGTGTGTGTGTGTGTGTGTGTGTGTGTGTGTGTGTGTATGTGTGTGTGTGTGTGTTGTCTTCAATTTAACGTCTGTTCACGCTAAGTGATATTAGACGATGTGTGTGTGTGTGTGTGTGTGTGTGTGTGTGTGTGTGTGTGTGTGTGTGTGTGTGTGTGTGTGTGTGTGTGTGTGTGGTCATGAAATAAGTACTCCTGTATCTTACTTTTGGCTTAAATTATTTTAAAATTGTGTGTAAGTTTATGTCTTTACTAGTCAGTCATTATGGTGCGCGCGCGCGCGTGTGTGTATGTGTGGGAGTGTATGTGCGTGTTTACTAGTAAATAGTCTTCATAAAACTGTTCATATACTGGTGTGTGTGTGTGTATGGGTGTGCGTGCGTACGCCGTGCGTATGTGTGCGCGCGCCTGGGTTTGTGTGTGTGTATTTTTTTTGTCTTTTTAAGCTATCTTGGAATGTTCATAACAATTTGAAAGGTATTTTTCTTGTGCCTTTTGAGATAATTATACTATCAATGTGCCTGTCAGTATTGTGATTGCCCTTCATGGGATGATTAAAGTGTTTTTGACTTGACTCCATTTTATATGACACAGACAGTGAGTGTGCTTTTGTATAACACAGACAGTGAGTTTTTGTATGACACAAACAGAGAGTGAGTTTTATATGACACAAAGTATAAGCTTTGTATGACACAGAGGGAGTGTTTGTATGACAAAGAGAGAGTTTTTGTATGACACAAAGAGTGATTTATGTATGACACAGATTGAGGTGGAGTTTTTGTATGACACTGACAGAGAGCGATTTTATGTATGACACTGACAGAGAGCGATTTTATGTATGACACTGACAGAGAGCGATTTTATGTATGACACTGACAGAGAGCGATTTTATGTATGACACTGACAGAGAGTGAGTTTTTGTATGACACTGACAGAGAGTGAGTTTTTGTATGACACTGACAGAGAGTGAGTTTTTGTATGACACTGACAGAGAGTGAGTTTTTGTATGACACTGTCAGAGATTGATTTTATATATGACACTGACAGAGAGTGAGTTTTTGTATGACACTGACAGAGAGTGAGTTTTTGTATGACACTGACAGAGAGTGAGTTTTTGTATGACACTGACAGAGAGTGAGTTTTTGTATGACACTGACAGAGAGTGAGTTTTTGTATGACACTGACAAAGATTGAGTTTTGAATGACACTGACAGAGAGTGAGTTTTTGTATGACACTGACAGAGAGTGAGTTTTTGATGACACTGACAGAGAGTGAGTTTTTGTATGACACTGACAGAGAGTGAGTTTTGTATGACACTGACAGAGAGTGAGTTTTTGTATGACACTGACAGAGAGTGAGTTTTTGTATGACACTGACAGAGAATGAGTTGTGTGTGACACTGACAGAGTGAGTTTTTGTATGACAGAGTTTTATTCATTTTATTCTTTGTTGCCTGTCATCTCTTTATGGACATTTACATGATATTAAAAAAACTAGATGAATATCCATGTACTATTTATCCAGATATTTCAACAACAACAAAATTATGTTTACATAGTTACTTTAAATTCTTTACATATTTCTGCGACTGGAATGAAATGTTTCCAAGAAGCTCCGCTGTGGTATGTGTCTTAACTGCTACAAGGCTATACTATAGTGATATTATCCATCAATTTCTAAGTGTGTTTTGACAAATATTGTTTCACAACTAACCAGTTTTTCTCACACATATGATTTATTTTCTTTTTTCTTTTTGCCCTTCAACAGAGAAATCGGTGACTGCATCTGTGCTTGCTATTCAGTGGTGGCTTGGTAAGTTTGTGTTCATTTTCTTCTGGTGGTTGACTTAATAGTTTGTTTGATATATAATTTTGATTGACTTTGATATATTACAATGTCTCTCTCTCTCTCTCTTTGAGAGAGAGAGAGAGGAGAGAGAGAGAGAGAGAGAGAGGAGAGAGAGAGGAGAGAGAGAGAGAGAGAGAGAGAGAGAGAGAGAGAGAGAGAGAGAGAACAGCTGTAGGCTACATGCCACCTAGATTGTCACGGATCTGTCACGTGTTAGCCGTGTAAAATTGCACATGCCATGGGGGGAAAAAGGAAGAAGAGACATTGTGACCTTGTTTTCTTGTCGCAGACCAGGTGTAAGATTGTAAAAAGTTGATTTTGAATTTGCTCAGTGTTGTGGAAACTCCTCCACCTTGACAATTCCTTATGAAAAAAGGATATGAATCTCTACCGTAACCGTGTTCTGGAATCCATGACATGATGACTATTTGGGCTGAAATTTGTTCTGTGCTCGGTATTTGATAGTATGTGTTTTGTGCCCAGCCCCCTCCCACTGTCCCCTTGTGAATGGGCATCCTGCTTATCACAATAAACCTTTGTCATTGTCATTGTCATTGTCATTGTCTCTCTCTCTTTGTCTGTCTGTCTGTCTGTCTGTCTGTCTGTCTGTCTGTCTGTCTGTCTCTCTCTCTCTCTCTCTCTCTCTCTCTCTCTCTCTCTCTCTCTCTCTCTCTCTCTCTCTCTCTCTCTGTGTGATCGTGTACTATTTTGAGAATTATATATTTGATATTATCTCCGAAACACACATCTCTCTCTCTCTCTCTCTCTCTCTCTCTCTCTCTCTCTCTCTCTCTCTCTCTCTCTCTCTCTCTCTCTCCCCTCTCTCTCTCTCTCTCTCTCTCTCTCTCTCTCTCACACACACACCTTTTATCGTTTCGCTTATAGTTATAGTGTATCCTGATGAAGGATTCATACTTTATTATTTTCAATACTTTTTGGGGCTTGTCGGCTGTACTTAAGTTATAATGAATGCCCTATTTCAATATCTTATTGTTATATGTAACAAGTATGTGTACCATTTGACAATATGTAGATAATTATTTTTATGACTTATTAAGTTTGGTTGTTATTTTTCTTGGTTTTGTTGTTTTTCTTCTTGTTGTTGTTGTTTGTTTTTCTCTTTTTTTTCTTCTTTTTGTTGGTTTGTTTTTACTTTTTCTTTTGTTTGCTTGTTTGTTTTGGTTGGGGTGGGGGGAGGGGGGTTGGGGGGTGAGGGGGGGAGGTTTAGGGTTTTCTTTTATTTGTTTGTTTGGTTTTTGTTGTGGGTTTTTTTTGGGGGGGGTGTTTAAAAAAGGTTATTTCCCTTTGTTTCTACTGTGTGAGAGTATAAATATTGGGTTATTATTAAGATGTATCCCTACGGGCGGGGACTGGATGTAAAAAAGCGCACGAGTGCTTATTCATTATCCTCGAAATAAAAGAATTTGTCATTGTCATTGTCATTGCCATTGTCTCTCTCTTTCTTGTTCTTGTTCTTGATGTATTTGTTTATTCATGGTGTATTTTCGCTTTTGTCGTTTCCTTTATTCTTTTCCTTTTCATATATTTTTTTCTTTCAACCATATTACTTGTGCTTTGATGTTAAAACTTTTTTCCCCTTTTTGAGGGCTGGATAAAAAAAAAAGTCATTATATTTACTCTACTACCCTCTTTAAATAAAATTTTGTATTTCTATTTTGTAGTTCTCTCTATCTGTCTGTCTGTTTGTCGCTGTTTCTGTCTCTCTGTCTCTGTCTCCCTCCCTCCCGCCCCCTCTCTCTCTCTCTCTCTCTCTCTCTCTCTCTCTCTCTCTCTCTCTCTCTCTCTCTGTTCTTTTCAGACAGTCAGCCAAATGTTCTCTGCCATCAGGTTTCTTTATTTTCCTCACTATTCTGCATCACGATCTGTTTAATATTGCATGATACAGACATTTTCCCCACACAACCTGTTTATGAGGACTAGTTCAATATATTCTCACCCTCCTTTCGGCACATCCCCACCCCCCTTTTTGTTTGTTTTGTTTTGTTTTGTCCTCCAGATCCTAAACCGGAAGTTACAACAATGACGACATCTTGCAAAGTTGTGACGGTGTGTGAGAGCACGCCATCTTCTGACGTCACATCTAATGCACCGAGCGTGGGCTACGTCACAACTCAAAGTCCAGGTGCAACTGACGTCACATCTCAGGATCCCAGTACAGCCTACGTCACATCTGAAGGCCTCGTTTCCACTGACGTCACGTCAACAGACCCCGTGTCAACTGACGTCACCTCTGAGGGCCCGGGTCAAGTCGTCGTGACCCCGATGAGGGAAGCGGAGAAAGAGAAAATCCGTGAGGAGATTCAGCAGACTTTAGCTGTTGCCAAACACAACACCACCAAGTGAGTGCAGAGAGCCGTCGTCTGCGTGTTCCACTGGGCACAGAGTGTGTGTGTGTGCGTGTGTGTGTGTGAAAGTCAAAGTCAAAGTCAAACTTTTATTTTCAGATGGTGTGTGTGTGCTTGTGTGTGTGTATCAAAGTCAAAGTCAAAGTCAAACTTTTATTTTCAGATGGTGTGTGTGTGCTTGTGTGTGTGTGTGAAAGTCAAAGTCAAACTTTTATTTTCAGATGGTGTGTGTGTGTGTGTGTGTGTGTGTGTGTGTGTGTGTGTGTGTGTGTGTGTGTGTGAAAGTCAAAGTCAAACTTTTATTTTCAGATGGTGTGTGTGTGTGTGTGTGTGTGTGTTGTGTGTGTGTGTGTGTGTGTGTGTGTGTGTGTGCAGGAATATAGACACTTGTACACGCACATGTAGGCTTGTATGCTAGCACAGACCAACATGCACGCGGGTGCCCCCCCCCCCCCCCCACTTCCCCCCTTTCCACACACACACACACGTCTTTCGGATGAGACTATAAACCGAATCCCCGTGTGCGAACGCACGCAGAACATCTTGCGCATACGTTAAAATCCGTTCCGCTTTTCTGAAGAGTAGGCCATTGTGTGCCGCTGGGAACGGATGACAAAATTTACAAAACTGCAAACACAGGGGACTGCATGAAAGAAACACATGAGTGCTTATTCCATTATCCTCAAAAGAATAAAATATTTTTTGTTTTAAAATAAAGACACACACACACCTATGCGCACACATGATATGCACAAAAACGTAATATGATCGCACGCACTTATGCGCACAAACGAGGGTCACACTCACTCACACGTCTAGCTTTTTAGGCACGTGTGCTACCTCTACATCACCGATCCATTAAAATCAATGATACTGGTTCAGCTATAATAATAATAATAATAATAATAATAATAATATAAGAAGAAGAAGAATGTATGGAATTTATATAACGCTGAATCTTGTAAAGTAACAAATCAAAGCGCTTTTAAAAAATTTTATGCATGTGTATGCGGTTTTTTAAAAAGTTAATCATCTGTTCCCACCGGCACACAATGGTCTACTTTTTCGAACAGCGGAACAGGATTTAACGTGTGCGCAAGATGTTCTGCATGCGTTCGCACACGGGGCCTCGGTTTATAGTCTCATCCGAAGGACTATGACACATCCTCTGTAAGCCTGACAACTGTATACATAATCTGACACGGTACCTCTAGAAATCATAATGTTCATTCTTGTTTAAGAAACAACAACAACAACACTTTACAGTCTAGTCCCTGACCAGAATGTTGCTCCACCATCAGTATTGATTTGGTCCACAGTAAAATTGACGAATGAAGACAGGCGTCTTGACTGGTTTTTAACTAACAGAGATATTTCTCTTTCTTCATGGAACGCTCAGACAGCGACTACTGTTGTCTGTCGTATTTAGAGCGAAAATGCGCAGTGCTGCCGTTAAGCCCCTGACAAGTCAGGCCCAGCGCATCCGACTTCGGCGTAGGAGAGAACTGGGTTGTTGTGTTGTTTTAAAAGTCTTTCTGGAGGAAAATGAGCAGGAGAATGGACCCAGAAGGCAGAAAATAGTCAAGCAGGAGATGGGAGGAAGAAAAGGATCCATACAGAAACAAAGAGAGGGATAGAAAAGAGGGCGTTCCTAGCACAGATTTTCCAGAAGGCGGGGGTGTGGGTGCTATTTTTACTGATAGGGCCCCGACATCCCCAGGGGGGAAATTGGTATACGGTACTAGTGAGAAGGAAATTATTTACTCTACTTTACGATGTCCCCCTTTTTCAGTTAAAGGTAAGGTAAAGGTAAAGGTGTCCCGTAACCTATTAGGTCGTAGGGGAGCGAGGTGTCAGAGACCTCACTTCTCTAGGGCCAGTATATTGAGGGCGGCGCCCATCTTCTCTCCCTCGCTGCTTTACCTTCCCTGACCCTAAAGAGGGCAGGTACCCATTTACAGCTGGGTGAACTGGGGGAACTGTACTGAAGCCAAGGCGCGCAAACGGTCACCCATCCAACTGGTAACCACGCTCGACGCTGCTTAACTTGGCTGGGGGAAAGCGAGTGCTCCGACCACTGAGCTATCCAGTCCCCCTTTTCAGTTACAAAACAAAAAACAAAAACTTTCCCATATTGCGCACGGACTGTCGCGTCCACACACATATCTCTGAACATGTTCTCATCCACAGACTCGCTTTCCGTTATTATCTTGCATGACCTTCCCCAGGTTCAAACGGCAGTTTATCTCGGTGCCAGACCATCGGCCATCAGCCGTGGCTATAGGGGTGCTGGGCATCTCCATCATCAGCTTCGTCAGCTTCATCGTCATCGCCCTGGACTTCCAGACCATCACCCGTCACCTGCACACCATGGTGGCCAACTGCCGGCGAGGAGGACAGCCCCCTCCCGCCCAAACCTTGAGGAAAGAGAGTTCCACAGACTGGGACTTGCTGACTGAGAAGTCTCCCGACACCTCCAGGAAGCCAGGCTGGAAGACGACGCCTGTTTGAAGGAGCAGGATGGGGGGAGGGGGTAGGGGTGGGGTGGGGGTGGGGATTTGTGGTGGATTTTTGTGTTGTTGTTTTTTGAACGTGGGGGTTTGAGCAAGGTGGATTAGTGTACTGGTAGTAGAGTGTGTGCTTAGCTATTCGGTTGTTTGTTTGTTCAGGGTTGGGTTTTTTCATTTGGTTGTTTGTTCTTTGGTTGTTTACTTGTTCGTGTATTTAATCAATCGGTCGTTTGTTCGTTCGTTCATTCATTTCATTCGTTTTGGGGTTTTGTGTTCGTTCGTTATTCGTTCATGTGCTAGTTTGTTTGTTCGTTTATTTATTTTTTCATGTTGATGATACGTTTCCGACAACAGACCATGTTTAGTCTGACACCATGTTAAAGCAAAAAGCAGACTCCCCACCCCCCACCCCATCCCCTAAAAATAAGAATAACCAACAACACCAGCAACCAAATACCCCAAACAAACAAACAACAGCGACAACACAACAACAACAAAGCGGAAAAAAAGCAAGACACAAAGGACACATCAAAACACAAACGCAACCCCGAGACTAGTTAATAACATTAGGGTTTTGCGTAGATAAAGTGCATGCTAAGTTAAAATGACTAGATTTTTTGTTACAATTAAATTTATCTTCCTACCCTACCCTCTTCTTTTGACCTGTATATCTTATTGCTAAGTTCTCATCCTTGTAAAAAATATGTTCTTCACTTTTATATTTTTTTCTTGTTTTGAAAGTATAAACGTTCAAAAGTTGAATGGTGTACCACTATGATGTGTTGACTGACTATGTACAAAATCGTTCTTCATTGTTACAATGAGTGATTTTGACCGTGTGTTGATTGAACGTGTGTTTTGTTGGTTGTGACTGTGATCAATGCAGTTCAAATTGCTACTTATTCCTGTAGACGCTGAGGTAAAAGTGTCCCATAACCTATTCGATCGTTGCATTGGGAAGCAAGTTGTCAGAGACCTCAGCTTATCTAAGGGCCAGTATCTTGAAGCGTGGCACCCACCCATCTCCTCTCCCTCTGTGTTTTACCTTCCCTTTTCCTAAAGAGGGCGCGCAGGTACCCATTTACAGCTGAGGAGATGGGCACCACCCTCACGATGTTAGCTGGCTCTTCAGACAACCTGAGGTCTCTGACGCCTCGCTCCTCAACGACCGTATAGGTTATGGGAACACCTTTACTTTAACAGATTTTCTTTAGGCTTCTTTCTTTTAAAACTAATAGTGCTCTTGATCCTGATGCATGTTATACCAGAACTGGTTTAACGTATACGGTTTGTTTTTCTTCATAACACAACTGTGGTGAATTGAAATTCCAACTGACACTAACCCCTTGACTGTGTTTCTGCTTGGAAAACAGGAAGAGACTGAGTAATCCACGTGGGCTCTGTAACAGGAACCAAGTGGCGACACTGTGAAGGGGAGAGAGAGAGAGAGAGAGTAGGGAAGACAACTAGGTGTTTAAATCTGATGCTTGTAGTGGATTTTTGTCCCTTTCTGTACACAAAAGAGTAAAGTGGGCATTATTATCATCATCATCATCATCATCGTCGTCGTCGTCGTCGTCGTCGTTGTTGTTGTTGTTGTTGTTGTTGTTATTAATTATTATTATCATTAGACAAAAACACAATTCATTCTTGTGGAATTGTTACTGAGTCTGTCAGAAGCATCAGTATGCTTTAGTACCTTTCATCTAGATCTAGAGTTGTTTGTCTTTTCTTTTTTATATGACTAATTGTTTGCCTCCTCCAGTGTGTGTGTGTGTGTGTGTGTGTGTGTGTGTGTGTGTGTGTGTGTGTGTGTGTGTGTTTTCGAGAGAGAGAAAATGAGTGAGCTGCAGAGAGCTATGTACCTGACGGTGGCACTATATTATACCACTTTTAAGTCACAGCATGATTTCTCTGCCTGAGACTTGGGTTGCTCTACACGGGCAGTACGCGTCGCCACAAGTGCAGCGCCACCCATTTCAGCCCATCTTTCATATGTACTCGTTTTAAAATATCAAATATGTACAGTATGTCTTTAATAACAACTATAATCCTATTCATCTTAACGAATATAAATTGCTACCTATTGCAAATATAAAGCATTGGGATAATTCGATATATGCATGTGTATGTATGAGAGAGCAGAAAGAGATACAAAGGTGACATTTCTTTGTAAGTGTTAAGTATATATATGCGAACGCATGCGTGTGCGAACGCGTGCAGAACATCTTGCGCACACGTTAAATCCTGTTTCGCTTTTCGAAAGAGTAGGCCATTGTGTGCCGGTGGGAACAGATGACAAAATTTATAAAACCGCATACACACGGGGACTGGATGTAAAAAAGCACATGAGTGCTTATTCCATTATCCTCGATATAAATTAATTTTTTTTAATCATTTGAGCGCTTTCATTTGTTGCTTTACAAGATTCAGCGCTATATAAATTCCATACATTATTCTCTCTCTCTCTCTCTCTCTCTCTCCTCTCTCTCTCTCTCTCTCTCTCTATATATATATATATATATATATATATATATATATATATATATATATATATATATATATATATATATATATTGTAAATCATTTACAACTATGCCATGCTGTAGAACCTCAGTTGTGCATTAAAGTGATAACATCAGTGAGTGTCTGTACGGTTGTGCAATATCTAAGTATGAATGAATGCAAGGATATACATACACAGACGCACGTGCGCGCACACACACACACACATACGCACGCGCATGCACGCACGCACTCTCTCTCTCTCTCTCTCTCTCTCTCTCTCTCTCTCTCTCTCTCTCTCTCTCTACACACACACACACACACACACACACACACACACACACACCACACACACACACACAGCACGCACGCGCACGCACACACACACACACACAAACACACACACAGAACAACAGCGAATAGTGAGCATGTCAAGATTTTTTATTCTTATATATTTTTTTCTGTTTGCATAAAGAGAAAAGTGCAAGTAATGCCACTGACATCAATAAACGCGCAATTATTAGTTGTCGATTGAAAACAAATCCTTGAAACATCATTGCCAGACTGCTTTGTAAGACTTTAAAACAAGCACACACACACACACACTCACACACACACACACACACACACACACTCTCTCTCTCTCTCTCTCTCTCTCTCTCTCTCTCCTCTCTCTCTCTCGCACGCTCTCTCTCTCGCTCGCTCTCTCGCTCTAACTCTCTCACACACACACACACACACACTTCTCTCTCTCTCTCTCTCTCTCTGTCTCTCTCTCTCTCTCTCTCTCTGACACACACACACACAACACACACACACACACACACACACACACACACACACACACACACAGTAATCAGATATGACAAAGAGATCATACATTTGCAAAGTTTAAATCAATCAGTAAAATCAACACAAACCAATCAGAGATACTTAAAAGGTAGAAAAATGCACACATAGATACATGCATGCATACATACTTAGATCTGCCCGTATGTGGGTACATACGTAGGTACATACATACATACATAGATACATACTTAGATCTGCCCGTATGTGGGTACATACGTAGGTACATACATACATACATACTTAGATCTGCCCGTATGTGGGTACATACGTAGGTACATACATACATACATCTGCTTGTATGTTCATAATACATACATACATACATACATTTTGTGCGTTTCAAAT
>CM054136.1:12657017-12667017 GCA_028751875.1 Rapana venosa | reverse complement strand
CAGGATGGTTAAGACGCTTGCCTGCCAACAAGTAAACCGTGAGGTTCTGGGTTCGATTCTCAGCCTCGCCCTTTCTTCCCAGTTTGACAAAAAAATCGAACTGAATGTCAAAGTCCTTCGGATGAGACTATAAACCGAGGCCCCGTGTGCGAACGCATGCAGAAGATCTTGCGCACACGTTAAATCCTGTTCCGCTTTTCGAAAGAGTAGGCCATTGTGTGCCGGTGGGAACACATAACAAAATTTACAAAACCGCATACACACGAGGACTGGATGTAAAAAAGCACATGAGTGCTTATTTCATTATCCTCGATATAAAAGAATAAATTTTTAAAAACACACACACACACACACACGCACACACACACACACACACACACACACACACACACACACACACACACACACACACACACAACACACACACACACACACAAGACAAATATCGCAATATCAAATGTCACATATAAGCATACAGCAAACAGAAGAACGTCATGTTTAAATGATTTTGTTTAAAAATCAATGTTTTTAATGTTTATCTTGGCTGCTCAAGTTTCTTCTGCATGTGCCCCTTTCTCCTTACCTGACGTGCTAAGTGATTAGTCCTTTGCTCAAACAAATCCCGCATATCACTCATCCCCCAGCCTTCTCTGTTTGGGGATTTGTCATTGATATTTAAAAGAGGGGGCGGTGGTCTGGATGGGGGGAGGTGGGGGGGGAGGGGAGGATGAAGGCAGTCGGGTGGGGGTAGGGGTTAGGGAGATGGGGGTCAGAGTAGCAGGTTGGTTAGACTGTTTACACGTGATCTGAAGACAGTCTAATGGGCATGAGTTCGGTTTTCCACAACTCTGTTTGCTTGAAGGGGATTATGTCTTCGATTGTACATTGGTTCTGACTCTATCCTTCCCGCAGCTCTTTCCGATGAGACTATGAACCCAGGTCCTGTGAGCGACGGCAAGCACAACAGCTTCCTTACACGTTCAAACGCTACTAGAGCGGCGAGACAGCATACTGGTTAGAGCTACTTTTACACGTTCAAACGCTACTATAGCGGCGAGACAGTGTACTGGTTAGAGCTACTTACACGTTCAAACACTACTATAGCGGCGAGACAGCATACTGGTTAGAGCTACTTACAGTGCAAACGCTACTAGAGCGGCGAGACAGCATACTGGTTAGAGCTACTTACACGTTGAAACGCTACTATAGCGGCGAGACAGCATGCTGGTTAGAGCTACTTACACGTTGAAACGCTACTAGAGCGGCGAGACAGCATACTGGTTAGAGCCTTGCACTCACCTTCTTTCCTCCGAACGCTCAGACAGCAACTGTTGTTGTCTTGTCATAAATATGAGCGAAAATGCGTTGCGCCGCTGTTCAGCGCCTGACAAGTCAGGCCCAGCGCTTCTGACTTCGGTGTGGGAGAGAATTATCATCTTTTAAGTCTTTCTGAGGGGAAAAAAAGACAGGAGAATGGACAAAGAAGGCAGAAAATAGACACGAAGGAGGTGCGAGGAAGAAAAGGAACAAAGCTGAAACAAAGAGAGGGATAGAAAAGAGGGAATTCTTAGCACATAATTTCCAGACGGTGGGGATGCTGTTTATACTGATAGGACCCCAGCATCCCTACAGGGGAATTGCGCTCGTGATCTGGCAGTCTTGGATCGAGCCACCACCGAGGCACCCGTTCAAGGGAATAATCCCCCCTATACAAGTACTGACTCCACTCCCCCCCCCCCCCCCCCCCCCCCGAAAGTCTTTAGGATGAGATTGTAAACCCACGTTCCGTGTGCTAACGCACGCAGAATGTCTTGCACTCACATTTAACAATAAAATTGTTCTCCGCATTTCAAAAGAGAAGGTTTCGTATGCCGGTAGGAATGGTTGACAAAATGTAACAGAAACGCGTGCTGACTGGTGTTATGTTTAGACCTCATCCACCCACAGTCGGAATGTGGCTACCTTAATGGTGGGCAAACGGTTGCACACGCAGAATATCACCAATGGTGAACGTAGGAGTTCTATCCGAGGAACGAAAATAAAATATATTATAATTAAGACAACTGACAAATAAAACGGAAAACAACTACGTTTCAGAAAATTAAAACGGCCAACAACAGCAACACATGCACACACACACACATGCACACGCACATGCACACACACACACACATGTACACACATGCACACACACACATGCACACACACACATGTACACACATGCACACACATGCACATACACATGCACACACACACGCACGCACGTACACACGCAAGCATGCAAAAACACACAGACACACACATGCACACACACGCACGCACATACACACGCAAACATGCAAAAACACACATACACACGCGCGCGCACACACACACACACCCATGCTTTTAATCCCAAGCCAATTTCCTGCTGTCGTGTGGTGTGTGTCACGTAACCTGATCTGTTTGCTTATTAAAGTAAACATGTCGCTACCACACCCACCCCACACTCCCTCCACCTGGTCGCACGTGCCACACACACACACACATCCCCCCCCCCCACACACACACACATCCCCCACCACACACACACACACACATCCCCCAACACACACACACACACGCGCGCACACACACACACACATCCCTCACCACATACACACACCACACATACAGTCACACAGAATCACACAAACACACACACAGAGTCATACACACACACACACTCACACACACACACACACACACACACACACACACACACACACACACACACACACACACACACACACACACAAGAGTAGGCCATTGTGTACCGGTACGGTGGGAACCGATGACAAAATTTACAAAACTGCATATCCACGGGGACTGGATGAAAAAAAGCACAAGTGCTTATTCCATTATCGTCAAAATAAAAGAATAAAATATCACACACACACACACATATCCACGTCCACATCCTCACACACCTACATATACCCCATCACACACATCCCCAACACACACACACATCTCCCAACACACACACACATCCCCCACACACACATCCCCAAACACACACACATCCCCCAACACACACACACACACCACACACATCCCCAACACACACACACATCCCCCAACACACACACCACATCCCCCTACATACACACACATCCCCCCAACACACACACACATTCCCCACTACACACACACATCCCCCACACACACACACACACATCACCCACCACACACACACACATCCCCCATCACACACACACACACCACACACACACACACACCACACACACACACACACACATCCCCCAACACACACACACATCCCCCAAAACACACACATCCCCCAACACACACACACACATCCCCAACACACACACATCCCCCAACACACACACACATCCCCCAACACACACACATCCCCCAACACACACACACACAAACACACACACATTCCCCAACATATATATATACACATTCTGGTGAATACATTCCCATATCGTGAAATCTGTCATACACAAGGATATAGAAAGAAAACCAAACACAAAGAGGGGCCACTTTCTAAGCAATTATTTACCGAAATGAAAGAAGAAACCCTTCAAAAGTGCCCGGGGGGATGAGGGGGGGGGGGGGGGGGGGGGGAAAGAAATATGACAGGGTTCCACTGAGCGACCTAACCTAACCAGACCTGACTTCTTCCCTTAACTCCTGCACTGTAGCGTGTGTCGTGGGCAAATTGACCCTGGGGGATTCAAACACTCTGCAGGAAACAAAATGCGCGCTGGACATGTTTGTGTCCCACATCCCAGCGGCCATAGGTGGCCTGTACACGGCTACCCTGCCAACAAGTAAACCGTGAGGTTCTGGGTTCGATTCCCAGCCTCGCTCTTTCTTCCCAGTTTGACACCAAAAAAATCGAACTGAATGTCAAAGTCCTTCGGATGAGACTATAAACCGAGGTCCCGTGTGCGAACGCTTGCAGAACATCTTGCGCACACGTTAAATCCTGTTCCGCTTTTCGTAAGAGTAGGCCGTTGTGTGCCGGTGGGAACAGATGACAACATTTACAAAACCGCATACACACGGGGAATGGATGTAAAAAGCACATGAGTGCTTATTCCATTATCCTCGATATAAAAATTTTTTTTAATAAATTAATAAATAAATACCCAACGTAGGTGGAATTTCTTCTCCTCCTTCTTCGTCGTGGAACACTCAGACAGCAGCAACTGTTGTTGTCTGTCCTATGAGCAGAAAGGCCTTAGGCTGCTGTTAAACGCCTGACATGTCGCGCAAAAACGGCTGTGCAAAAAGGAAACAGTTTCAGAGATTTGGTTGTAACTCCTCTTGAGGTGAGTCTCCTACACAGACATCACACAGTGAAAACACTGGGATCAAGAAAATCCTAACATTTGTTCTCCAGAATATTCAACCCGAAAAAAAAAGGTTAAAACTTGATATGAAGCTCATTATTACGATGAATATCTAGGCTGTTGTGATTATGTTCTTTTAAGGATTGCTCACTGAGATCAGTGGTCTGGGGGGGGGAAGGGGGGGGGGGGGGGGGGGCTACAGGAGATCGTAGAACTAATTCAGCAGAGAGAGAGAGAGAGAGAGAGAGAGAGAGAGAGAGAGAGAGAGAGAGAGAGAGAGAGAGAGAGAGAGAGAGATCGGGAAACCTGGTTGCATTGCATGTCTGCATGTCTGTGTCCAATCCCCATCCTACTGTCCCCTGTGAATGGGCTTTACAGCTTAACACAATGAACTACTCTCTCTCTCTCTCTCTCTCTCTCTCTCTCTCTCTCTCTCTCTCGCTATTTCTGTCTGTCTGTCTGTCTGTCTGTCTGTCTGTCTGTGTCTCTCACTCAGCCAGTCAGTTGGTCAGTTTCCCCACTTATCTCTCCCTCCCTAACTCCATTCTCTTCCCACCCACCACCCACCCCCACCCCGCTTTCTATTTCATCATCCCCACTTGACCGTGCCACTAGCCCAGTGGCATACTAACACAGAAACATCATCACACAATGATGCTGAGAATGACAGCTGAGCTACTGGCCTCCCTCCCTCCCTCTTTCTCTGTCTCTTAACCCCAAACTGCCGCTATCTTGGCCAAGTCCCAGCTGAACAGACAGATATGGTGTCGTTACGGGAATGTTGTCTTTAAGTGGTCAGGCTCGACAGAGATTAGATCTGCTCCACCCCGGTCCACTTAACGCGGTTTAGGAACGTCACACGAACATCCGGACTGGCCAAGACTGTCCTATAGAGAACAGTACAAGGAGGAAGACGAAGAGGCAGACAGAGAAAACGATGGGAAGACAGCATCAGAGAGTGGACTGGCCTTGAGTGGAACGATTTGCTACGGAAAGCAGAGGACCACGGGTAGTGGAGGAAGCTGGTTGCAAAATCTTCATCAGTGCCCCCACGGTCCACGGGACTACGGGATAGGGCAAGGGCAAAGCAAGAGCACCTTGGTCTGCAAACTTCGTCTAATATGCTGCGTACTGTATTTTGTGTAAGGAAAGTCCGCGTTCAGCTTAAAATGCGTCACTCTTGACTTAATATCAGTGGACCTCGCTTTTTCTTCTTGCTGATATTCTGCTTTCTTCTTCGTCGAACGCTCAGACAGCAACTATTGTTGTCTGTCTTACGAGCGAAAATGCGTCGAGCTGCCGTTAAACGCCTGACAATTCAGGCCAGCGTATCTGACTGCGGGGTGGGAAGAGAATTGTTATCTTTTAAGTCTGTTGGGTCGGCCACACCCTACGGAAGGAGCCTTGCAACATCACCAGACAAGCGCTCGAGTGGAACCCGCAGGGGAAAAGGAAGAGAGGGCGCCCCAAACAGACCTGGAGGAGAAGCCTGCATTGTGAGCTGAGAGACTCCAGCCTGACATGGGAAGAGGCCAAGACCCTTGCCAGAGACAGGAGAAGGTGGAGGGACGCTGTTGAGGCCATATGCTCCGCTAGGAGCTATAAGGACTAAGAAGAAGAAGTCTTTTGGGGGTTAAAGACAGGAGAATGGACCAAGAAGGCGGAAAATAGACAAGAAGGAGGTGGACAGAAAGAAAAGGAATAAGGCAGAAACAAAGAGAGGGAGAGAATAAGAGGGAATTCCTAACACGGAATTTCCAGAAGGTGGGGTGCTATTTATCCTGACAGGTCCCCGGCATCCTCACGGGATAGCTGATATCACATACTAGCGTATTATCTTCAAATCTAGTCCAACTCAACAAAATTTTCCTGGAAAAATTTCGGGAGTGTTCTTTTTATGTTCGCAGTTTCAACTGAGCTTTTATCTAATTAATATATTTTTATTACCGTTATCATCTGTTGTGTTTACGTCTGTGTTGATACATAAATCAGTAATTACGCTCAGCAGTTTTAAAAACAACTCCTGGTTACTTATACACCAGGTTCGCGTGTTGATACAAAAGTCAGTAATTATGCTCTGCAGTATTAAAATAATTCCTGGTTACTTATTCACCAAGTTCGTGCAGTAGAACCTCTTGAACCAGATAAGGACAAGAGAACCACTTAAGGACACAGCGGAGGAAAGCATCTTGTTGGCAGGGGGTGGGTGATGCATGGTGCAGAAATAGAAAGTGGGAGATATATCGATCTACAGGACAGCGGAAAGTCCAGCTGGAGGAAAATTAGTGACACTGACCGATGTCTGCCAGCCTGCCTGCCTGCCTGTCTGCCTGCCTGCCTGTCTGCCTTCATGAGGGCTGACCTACCTCCTCACAAAGTCGGACAGTGATGTGATGCAAGCTGTGTGTGATGAAGAGTTCAAGTGGATAGAGAGAGAGAGCTTTTGTTTTGAGAGGAGAGTGGTTGGTGCTGGTGGAAGGTTCGGGGGGAGGGGGGTGTGAAGGTGGATGGGGGAGGACTATTAGCTATCGAGTACTAGTAACAAGCTTTTCCAAATTCGTTCGTTTTTATGTCTAAGAAAGTTCTTGTTATAAGAGACTACTTTGAAAGCAAAGTGTTGTTTTGAAATGTAGGCCTGGGGTACACTTGCATCAAATATCCTTTTTACCGGTGTTTTTTTTAATGAAAGAAAGAAAAAAAAAAAAGTTCATCGCAAAAATACATGTCGGCAAATCGGTAGCCACTCTCTGCCTCTGAATCCAGAAAGTATGGAAACTGATGGGAGACTCTTTGTCGCTCTGTTCTTGTTTTCAACACAAATTATACATTGTGTTAGGATTGATAAGAAGTCCGATAATTCAGTTTTTGTAGTATGTTAAAGTTAGTTTTTAAGCACTGTTAATTGACACTTTTTGTTATTGTTTGCATTCTCTTGTTTATATTACTTTTTCCCGTCTAAAATCACTAAATGTGAATAGACGTTAAACTAAAGATCACACAAATTATACCGTTTGACTATCCTCGAAGTCGGAATGCAGCTACCTGAATGGAGGGTAAAAACGGTCTCATGCGCAACATCTGACCGTTGGTAAACCTCGGAGCTCTACCCGAGGAACGATTTTTTTTGTTTTTTAGAAATTGAGTTTGATATAGAATCTACACTTGGTTTTAGATAAACTTTTGAAATACATAGAATTAAAGAAACAAACAAACAAAACAAAAACCCGTTCGGCGTTTTGATGAAAAGGTTGTTTTGACTGTGCTTCGTTTGAGTCAGGATTGTAGGGGCCTCTGTCTGTCTCTGTCTGTCTGTCTGCCTGCCTGTCTGTCTGTCTGTCTGTCTCTCTCTCTTGGGGTTTTTTTGGAAAAGGGTTATTTCCCTTTGTTTCTACTGCGTGAGAGTATAAGTATTGGGTTATCATTAAGATGTATCCCTACGGGCGGGGACTGGATGTAAAAAAGCACATGAGTGCTTATTCATTATCCTCGAAATAAAAGAATTTGTCATTGTTATTGTCTCTCTCTCTCTCTCTCTCTCTCTCTCTCTCTCTCTCTCTCTCTCTCTCTCTCTCTCTCTCTCTCTTTCTCTCTCTCTCTGGGCTAGGTGATAAATGTGCATGGTAAAACCATCTAAACGACTACGCCTTAACTTTACCGGGACAATCTGTTGTTTTAGCCGATTGGCGCGCTCACAAAGACAAGTACTGCCAGGTTTGGAATCGTTTGTCGTACCATTTGCAATCTATGCACTGGTGAAGGAAAGGCTAAGTTTCTACAGGAAGCTTCCCGGGCCCGTTGAGCCTGTCCACTTAACGACAAAAACCACTTTACGACACAACACACAAACGTTAAAACCTGTTCCGCTTTTCAGAAGTTGTGTGCCGTTGGGAACGGATGACAAAATTGACAAAACTTCTTACACGTGGACTGGATGTTAAAAAAAAGCACATGAATGTTTATTCCATTATCCTCGAAATAAAAGAATGAAATAAAGAATTTTTTTGTTGAAAATTTCAAATAAAACGCAACACACAGCACTCATTTTTCAGACCTCGGTTTAAACCATAGTCACAGTGGAGAGCGTCAGATCACAGCTGGACGCTCTAACCGCCAGGCAACCTTACCCCTTTGTCTTCAGACAGCATCAGAAACCTCTGCGGTAGATCAGCTTCTCAGTTTGGCGATGAAAAACCCTGATAAAAGGGCCGAGTATCTTTCTTTCTTTGTAACCAGACTTGACGTAGACGTACGTGCGTTATTGCATTTCATCAGATTGCGCCGTTTTAGATTAGGCCTAGGCCTGCCTGTATTGGAATGGTCTCGTCTGTACAGTTTAGATTTTATTGTTTTAACACGTCCCTGTAATGGTCTAGACTTTGCCTGGTTTTCCTGTTTGTGTGGCGTTTTTAATTCATGGATATGAAAGGGGGGGGGGGGTGTATGTTTTTTCAATATTATTTACTCGTGGGTTCTGCATAATGAATATGAGTTGCACAGGGGATCTCGGTTTCTTGCCTCAATTGGCATTAAACCTAGCAACGGAACCACTACTCAAAATGTGGAGACATTTGGAGCGTGGTGGAAAAGTTGAGGGGGGTGGGGAGGGGGGCAGGGCTATAGACAGGCGGATAATATAGCCTATTAAGTTAATTGTATCAAGGACCCAGCGGAGTTATCTGATGCAGATACTGTAACTCAAAGGCAGCAAGATAGTGTACAAGATGCTGTACCTGTCTTCCTAAGCCACACCTTCGCCTCGCTCAGCCACTTCATGGCTCCGGCTCGGACAAGCAACTCTTTAAAGTGGAGGCAAGAGTGACGTTATCTCAAAATGACGTCATGCCAGTCGTCTTCCAGCCAGGAAAGAAAGCCGAAACAAAGAACAGTTCCCTCGCAGTGGACAGCTTCGTTTGTTTCGTTTCTCGCTGGAGATGGAAATAGACGTCGCGTCCATTTGCACCACCGAACACACGACGCACGAACCGAAACCTCCTCAGCCCGGCAGACATGAACTTCGCCCATTGGCAGCACCGTCCTCAGACAGAAAGAGGAGAAAGTCCGAGTCCTCCTCGACAGCTCTGAAAAGTATTCTGAGGCAGAGGTCAGATTTAGCGTCCAGCTTCTCTGTCCTGGGCCAGAAGCTGAAGCGGAAGAGAGCAGTGAAATTCACTCTGGCCGAGAAGGCTGAGGAGCATCACCCCTGGAGCGACAAGAGACTTCGCTATCTGGCTCTGGATCTGGATAGGTGAGTTGCGAGTCCGTCCCTCCGTCCGTCCAGTACAGTCCTGTCCAGTCAGATAGTTTACAGCCGTGGTCCGCTTTGTTCGGTTGTAGATCTAGTTGTAGTGGGATTCTGAAACCTCTATACGTCCTTGTGTATATGTATGCAATGGTATTTCCAAATAGACCTAGTCGGATGTGAATTGAGTTACTAGACCTAGGAGTTGTGCTTAATTTATCAAACATCAGCATTGCTAAAACTTTTTTTTCACAAATTTGAATACATCTTATGTATATCTAGATTTATTCCAAGTCTTGAATTACTGAGTTATTTCGTGCTATGAAAATGTAAAGATGCACACCGAATACTGGGGTTTTGTTTTAGGCCTGGTGTTTTTGCTTTGCAATATATGGTGATAAACAAAAGGGTC
>CM054136.1:12629517-12647017 GCA_028751875.1 Rapana venosa | reverse complement strand
AGAGAGAGAGAGAGAGAGAATTATCCTTTTTCCAAAGGTTAATAGATAAACATTTACATACTTCATCCGGCCCTTGCCCCCATTAGGGACTACAAAATGAATATCCTCGGAGGAAGAGAGAGAGGGAGTGAGAGAGAGAGGGAGAGAACTCGGAACTTGTTTAATGTACATCAGCCATTGGGCCACAATACAATACAAAAGGAAAAAGCACAGTATACTTTTCATCACACGAGACTCGTTTAGTTTTTTGTACCCAAAAGCTAGTCATCAAAAGCGCAGCAAAATAATCTCGTCTCATTCATTCACCCCAAGCCATTTGTGATAATGTAATAAAACGTGTAAGAAAACAACAATGACTGACATTTTCAGTAACAATCCTTGGTAGAACATATCAAAGGGAAACAGATTATCAATTATGTACATAAACAGGTAATTTCAAGTACGTTTCTTCCTTTAGCTTGATCAAAATACGTTTACAGACTGTTATCGTTGAAAGTCACTTTATAATTACTAAGCGTCTATTTGTCAGATTGTATCTTTCTTCTTGGTCAATGAACAAAACCAGAACAACTTGGTCATTTAAAGAATGAAAAAGGAAAATGTAAATAGTAGATAATCACAGTTATTAGCCTCTACCAATGATTTTATTCTTAAAAGGAAAGAGAGAGAGAGAGAGAGAACGCGGGGGGGGGGGGGGGGGGGGGGGGGGGGGGGGTAAAGACGAAGTAAGTAAGAAGGGCAATACTGTAACTGAGAGTAGCAGAAGAAAAAGAAGATGCCCTTTGAAAAACAAACAATTTCAAATCAAC
Organism: Rapana venosa; assembly: GCA_028751875.1. NCBI lineage: Eukaryota > Metazoa > Mollusca > Gastropoda > Neogastropoda > Muricidae > Rapana > Rapana venosa. The sequence continues at coordinate 12,646,208 of CM054136.1, read as the reverse complement.
GTGAACATCGAAACAAAAAACCTATTTTGAAATATAGCAAAGTTTCATTTTTTTGAACGGTGCAAATGTGGCAGAATCTGGTGAAGTTTTCTTTTTCTAAAGTTAAGTTTCAAACGTGGCAGATTTAGAAGAAACTCAGCGAAGCAAAGGTAAACGAACTAAAGTTAGATGATAATTCATCCTACTTCTTGTTGATATGTTATTATTACTGCTGTATGAGTCTCGGTCATTGCAGTACAGAGAGGGAGCAGGGGGAGTTAGATTGACTGATCCGCTGGAATCGGTAACAACACTACATGGGAATAAGAACAACAACTAACAGTAGCTTTGTGAATCTGTCGCAGAAAGAGTGGCTAATTATTTCGTTTTCAGTTTAATGCCCTTACAGTGATAACATTTCTCATGTGAATTGTTTGTAAACATTTCTGTCGAACGAAAATATTATATAACCAGTCCAAAACACGAACCAACGTTGTTTTGTGTGTGTGTGTGTGTGTGTGTGTGTGTGTGTGTGTGTGTGTGTGTGTGTGTGTGTGTTGTCTGTGTGTCTGTCTGTCTGTCTGTCTGTCTGTGCCTCTGTCTGCGCCTCTGTGTGTATGAGAGAGAGAGATAGAGATTTTTAAATCTATATTTTTCATGGGTAACATACCAAGCGTACACATACATTTTTTCATCCGGCCCTTGCCCTGATTAGGGACTATCAACACAACAACGACAACTTGATTTTATAAAGAGATAAATGTATACTTCACAATACATAATCCCTAAATGACCTGAGAGAGAGAGAGAGAGAGAGAGAGAGAGAGAGAGAGAGAGAGAGAGGAGAGAGAGAGAGAGAGAGCGCTAATTATGAAGAAAAATAAGAAATCATCAGAAGTAAATAGACGTATGTTGATCCCAGGTTTCAGCTACCGATGAGACGCCCGTTCAAGAGGATTTTTCCCCAGGAGTTAACATCAGTGCCAACTCCATTCCCCCTAAAGTCCTTTGGATGAAATAATAATAATAATAATGTATGGAATTTATATAGACTATAAACCGAGGTCCCATACGCAAACGCATGCAGAACATCTGAACTGTGTTGTTGTTGAGCGTTCTCCTGTCGTGACCTTTTCTTTTTCTTTTCTTTTTTAATATTTAGCGTTCCCTGGCCTAAGGAAGGGGACGGGATAGCTCAGTGGTCAGAGCTTTCCCCCAGACAAGGTTAAGCAGTACTGAGCGTGGTTACCAAGTGGATGCGTGACTGTTTGTGCGCCTTGGTTTCAGTACAATCCCCCAGTTCACCCAGCTATAAATGGGTATCTGCCCTCTTTTGGGTCAGGGAAGGTAAAGCAGCGAGGGAGAGATGGGCGCCGCCCTCAATATGCTGGCCCCTAGAGAAGTGAGGTCTCTGATGCCTCGCTCCCCTACGATCTTATAGGTTATGGGACACCCTTTACCTTACACCGAGAGCAAAATTGTTCCTCAGCCTTCCTTTTCGGCATACTCTCCCTGGTAACATGACTCTGTGTAACAATGTTCTTTGACCACCACCACCCCCAAAAAAAATGTTGGTATCGGGGAACAAATTGTCTAAGAAAACGACAAATTCAAAGAGCACACTCCGTTACAGTCGAATAAAACCTGTTTCCCATAAATATATCAGAAGGAGCAACAAAAAAATCGCTTAGAAATGCCTTCAATCAGCCTAATCAAGATTTAATCTAGGTTTGAAAGAATCAAGTATTTTTATCAACACTCATGATTCGAAGAAAAAAATATCTCCAAAAGTCTCAAGAATGCTACTTTTTGAATCTTTGTCATCAATCGCCAGTAAAATTACGCAGCAATTTCAAACGAAATCTGATCTCTGCAGATTTCAGATAAACCTAGTCTAAATATAGCTTCTATCTGCCGAGAAATTGACGTCATGACTAGCCGTGAGGAACACAGTGAACTTTTGTAAAACATGTTTGACGTCACAGCTGGAAAGCCTTGGGTGCCAGAGGAAAGCCATCGCCTCTCGGAAGGCATCCTCTGCCCAGCTGGCTGTCCGAACCCCCAGCCCTTCTACCACCCCCCCGCACCATGGACATCACCCTGTTAGATGACAACGCAGCAGCTACCAAAAGCATCCTGGGTGGCAAACGATCGTGGCTCTTCTCTCGGAAGAAGAGTGTGAGGTTTTCAGTGGACAACAGCGCTTTGTCCAGCGGCAAAAGTTCCAACATCGATGAAAAATGGCGGAAATACGTTCAACAGCAGTTCAAAACGCTGAAAAAACACAAGCGGAACAGGTGGCTGGGCAGAGGCAAAAAGCGTGCACGAAGACCGGAGAAGAACTCCTCGGCCAGAGACAGCACCAGTGAACACGGAGCAGGACCGTCCCTAGCTAACGGGTTAGATGACTCTCGTAGTGATGTGCTGCCAACCTTTCAATTACCCCTGCCAGGTGACCACCTTATGTCCACAGTTCACTTAATTTCACTTTGTGCCAAAGCGTCTGTGCAACTCCTTTTCGGATTAACCTAACAGCCCCTCAAAACTAGTTAAACATTTTGGTGAGTTAAGGCGCATTCTATCAGGTAATGGGATAGTTTATCTTAGGTTTAGTATGCCCTGCTAATTCACCTTGACTAAGCCATGGAACTGACATTTCGTGTATAGCAGATAAATGGGCTGGTGGGGTTTTTTCGGATTCTGAAGTTATACGCTTACTGATGTCCCCATTGAAGTAAGGGCCCTGTTATCAGTCAGTTTTATCTGCTCCCTTTAGGATTGGGCTGAGGATCTCGGTCATACTGTTAATACTTATAGCGTGGGTGACCGCAAAACCCATATCAAGTTATCACTGCAAAGAATCTTGAGCTGATTATTGCATTGCAGCAGTGATATCACTAATCTCATTATTCACAATAGTGTTGCTTGTGAAACTGTCCTTTTTTAACACATAGATTCGTGCTACGTTGAACAGATCAAAAGCACATGAGTGCTTATTCCATTATCTTCGAAATAAAAGGGTTGTTTTATTAATGTCACTTAAGCTTATGATACTGCTAATTCCAATGTCCACAGTTTTATAAAACTGCCTCTTCTTAGTTTCATAGATTTAGATGCAAACAGTCGTGTTACTTTGAGCCAAAATTTGCAGATGAGATGAGTTTAATTCCAATATTCACAATAATGTTGCGTAGGAGACTTCCTTTTTAAATACACAGATGCGGACCTTCATGCCACTTGGAGCCTGTCATTTCAGCCAGGGTGCCGTTACTTCTAGTGTTTAGGTCGTGTTGTTTGAAAAACGGCTTTTTTTGTATATACAACTATGCAGATATTAATGCTCCCCTGCCCTTGTTATTGCAGCTGAGAGTCGTTAATTCCAATATTCACAGTACTATTCTTTAGAAAATTCCCCCTCCCCCTCTATTTTTTAACATATTTTTTTAAGTATATACCCCTATAGGAAGCGACAGATTCGTAATTCAAATGTGGTCCACAGTAAGAAATTTTGTATCACCCCCAATTTTTTTCATGTATACCACTTTATGTCACGGCAGATTTCTCTGCGTGAAATTCGGGCTGCTCTCAACCGGGAAAGCGCGTCGCCACAAGACCAGTGCCACCCATTTTTTTTCTTTTCCTGTCTGCAACTGTATTTGTTTCCCTATCACAGTGGCATTTTTCTACAGAAGTTTGCCAGGGACAGCTCTGTTGTTGCCGTGGGTTCTTTTACGTGCGCTAAATAATTATGTGTAACACACGGGACCTCGGCTTATCGTTTCATCCGAAAGACTTAGCACCCAGACCACCACTCATAGTCTAATGGATGGGGAGACAAGTTTTCGACCAAACCGGGATCAAAACCACCGCACACTTCCGACCAGGACTTTTTGCTTTCTAGGCAGGCGCGTTACCTCTAGACCACCGATCCCTGTTGTTGGTCTGCGGGACTAGACAACAAAATGTTGATTTTGAATTTCCCGACTAAGCGTTGACAGCGAGCAGAATACTTCCCAAAGTGCTACACCACATTAGCAGATGCTTCCCTGACTGTATTACTGGCTGCGCTGAAAATGCTCCAGAGCATGCTAGATCGTTTCATGCATCTATACTATATGCTATCATTAGTCTGCTTTTTTTTTCTTGAAGAGGAGAGTGGTTTCTTGTTGTTGTTGCTGTTGAGAGAAGGGGGTTACAAATGAGGAAAATGCCACACGCATATTTGCCCACAGAATCTTAGTTTACAGAAAATTCTGAAAGTAAGGAGGGGGGGGGGGGGGGGGTGTGAACTCTGGGGGAAGAACAAAGAATCCTCAACAAAACAACTCAGCCCTGACTCAAACGCGCATCCCTCAACCAAGGGTCCTACCTATTAACCACGGAGTAGTGTACCTTCCTGTGCAACATGCACATTCTCTCTCTCTCTCTCTCTCTCTCTCTCTCTCTCTCTCTCTCCTCTCTCTCTCTCTCTCTCTCTCATACACACACACACACACACACTTTTTTTGGCGCACACGTTAAAACCTGTTCCGCTTTTTGTATGAGAAGGCGTTAAGGCCATTGTGTGTCGATGAGAACGGGTGACAAAACTCACAAAACTGTATACACACGGGGACTGGATGGGTTTTTTTTTTTTAAAAAGCACACGAGTTCTTATGCTATTGTCTTCGAAATAAAAGAATAAATAAATAAATAAATAAAACCAAGGCAACAAACAAAAGATGCACATTGCTGAACAAAGTCTGTAGCAGATATACACTCTTAACTGGCAAAGAAAGGTAGACAGGCAACAAACAACAACAAAGAAAGAAAGAAAGCCCGGCTAACTGCGAGAAGACAAAAATTATGCCTGACTATGTGATGCAGGAACGCTTTGTCCCAGGGAAGTGTTCCAACTTTTATCCTTTCAAAGCTTAATGATAACACAATAACAATGAAAGCTCAATGGGGAAAGTCTATCTACAACATAGTACAGCAGCAGGCAGTGTAAAGTACAATGTATACACAATCCAAGAACTGACACGGGTCTAGCGTCTGTTATTCTTTCGAGAAAGTTATACAGAAATACTGCAACAGTGTTTAACTGTTTACTGGTGGTTCACATATGACAGAACAGACAACAATAGGATACATTTTATTTATCAGGGGGGCCTATAGAATAATCACAACGAACTCGTGTTTCATCCAGCCCATAACAGAAGTTGGTTTTAAACTCAACCTTGAAGACTAACACAGCGAAATAGAGACAGAGAAGAGAGTGGAGGTGGAGTGAGGGAAAGAGGTCAAGTTAGAAAAGACACGCTCAGAAGTTGTGATGACGTAATGTTATAGCAACATTGTAATCTTTAAACTTTTATGCGGAATTTTGTTCTACTTTGGAGGAGGAGGAGGAAATTTGGGGGCTTTTTACCCTTAAGCAGGTTTACAACAAATTCAACTTGATCCCTTCTGATCCATAGGCCTAATTTAGTCAATCTACCGCTGGCCATCTGCCCAAAAATGGTTATTTCTGTAATTAGTCGACAGAAAGAATGACAGACAGATTATAATCGAAAATTTGTTTTTACTAAAATGGAGGGGGGGGGGGGGAGTGTGTTTAAAACATGTTCATGACGAATACGTTTTAACAATAGATCAGCCTTTACTATTTCTGGTTTGGTTATCGATTTTTTGAAAAAAACCCACCAAGAACCCTTAAGTGTGTGTGTGTCTGTCTGTCTGTCCTCTCCTCTCTCTCTCTCTCTCTCTCTCGTCTCTCTCTCTCTCTCTCTCTCTCTCTCTCTCACACACAACACACACCACACACACTCTCTCTCTCTCTCTCTCTCTCTCTCTCACACACACACACAAACACACACCTCTCACACACACTCTCTCTCTCTCTCTCTTCTCTCTCTCTCTCTCTCCTCTCTCTCTCTCTCTCTCTTACACTCTCTCCTTCCTACGCATCTTAAAAACAACTCTAACCCCCACCCCAACTCTCAACAACAGCCCCTTCCCTCACCCCAACCACCTTCATTCATTCCTCCTCCTACCCCTCCTTCACATCCTCCTCCTCCCCCTCCTCCTCCTCCTCGTATACTCATCCACCTCCTTCCTCCTCTTGCCCTCCAGATCATAAAAAGCGCAAGAAGACAAAACCCCGATCAACATCCAAAACCACCACCACCAGGCGACAACCCACCAAGAACAACAACCGAACGGCCATCCGCAGGAAAAGAACTCCTGGCAAGAGATCACCACCATCACCAATCATCATCGTCATCAGCCCTAAAATCTCCCCCACAACATCAGCCTAGACTGCAACAGCAGCAAGGAAAGGAGGAGGGGGAGGAGGAGGCAGGGTATGAAGAGTTTCTGCCATCCCTGAAGAGGCCTCTCAACGCCTTCATCCTGTTCTCCAAAGCGTGCCGGCAGGAGTTCCACCATCTTCTGGTGCCGGCTTTCGAGAGCAAGGTGGTGGCTATGGTGCTGGGGCACATCTGGCGCTACCTGTCCAAAGAGGAGAGAAAGAGCTTTTACGATGAGGCGGAGAAAAGCAGGCAGCTTTTTCAGGGTGAGGAAGAGGACAGGGAGAGAATGAGAGAGAGAGAGAGAAGAGAGAGAGAGAGAGAGAGAGAGAGAGAGAGAGTTGGGGTGGGGAGAGAGAGTTGGGTGGAGGGAGGGAGTGAGAGAGACGAAATTTTACGATATCTTATTTAAAGAGGGTAGTAGATTAAGTACAATGACTTTTTTCATCCAGCCTTCAAAAAGGGGAATAAAGTTTTAACACCAAAGCACAAGCAATGAAAGAGAGAGAGAGCAATCGGAGTCCTCCCCCCCCCCCCCTCTCTCTCCAGCTGACCTCCAGCCTGTTTCCCACCCATCCTCTTAAATACCCACTGGCGCGCGCGCGCGCGCATACACACACACGCGCGCGCGCTGATTAGAAAGATAACCTGTACAGTAGGAGCAAATGGAATCAAACCAAAAAAGATCAATATCTCATCAGAAACACAAAGAGTGAGTTTGCTGTGGGCTCATTGGGAAGACTGGGACCACACAGTCGAGCTTCATCCAAGTTCTGGATACTATTTTGAGAGTTTTGCTCAAATTACTTGATCAATATTGCCTGGTTGACGCCGGGATATCTGAAAGAGAAGCGTGGAGTACAGCCCTGTCAAGTAGTCTCAAAGCACATGTACTTTTATAACAGCGTCATTTTCATCACCACTAATCATCATGCAAAGAAAGAAAATTGCCTCTGAATCGGTGGCCCTGGCTGCTCTGGTCTCATGGCGACTTCAGTCTCCACATACACTTCTGGGGTGAGTTTGTGTCATAGCCTCCGGGGTTGGAGGTTCACGAAAGAAGGTCATTAGAGAGACGTCGTGGTGATCGCCAGCCCGGTTTGGGCATGTCACTCAGTCTGGCTCTGCGACTGAGCTAGTACTGTTGTCGTCAGTAGGAGGCTACGTCAGTGGTATCCTGTGTATAGCTAAGAGCAGGCAGCACTGAACACCATCAAAGTGACACAGCAGCAATGCAGGGCTCCTCTGGCTGATAGCCCCATGGATGCCTGGCATTGATGGGCTGTCTGTGGGCTTCTGACCCTAAGGATGCGACATACTGCATCTACGTATGGCTGTGGCAAGGAGATTGAAATGAGTGGCGGGCAACATCATAGCAGCAACTTCACAGAGGATGAGGCAGCCAAAAAACAACAAGCAGGAAAAGAAATATCTAGGTAGAAATGTAGTTAGGAAAGAAGGAAAAAATAAAGGCAGAGCAAATGAATGGATAAGATAGATAATTGAACAAAAACACGCATTTCTAAGCAAACAATCTATTTTGACACTGAATAGTTCTTTAAAACAAACAACATGGTTAAATAAAAACAAATTCCATGACATACAACATCAACAACCCTAGATCTAGCCTGCAAACTGCACTCTAAAAACCAAAAAAACCAAACTGTTCACCTTGCGCTCTCACAGAAGAGAAACGAAAACGTCAACAACTGGTCTGGCTAGAGCAGAACAACCCGGGAGACGGGAGGGGGACAGACGGCACGGCGATGAAAAGACCTCTCAATGGCTTCATGCTCTTCTGCCAAGAGCACAGAGCCCTTCTGGACCCCGGTCTGAAAGGCTTCAGCGCCAGCCGGCGATTTGTCTGCCAGATGTCCAAGAAATGGCACCAGATGAAACCCAAAGAGAAGCTCGCCTACGCCACTAGAGCCGAGGAGGAGAGAAAGGTGTACCAGGAGAAAAAGATCCGTGAGTTTGTTTGTATAGCAGTGTAGGTAAAGGTAAAGGAGTGTGCCGACAGAAAATGATTGTGTAGGTTCGCTCATGGTGTGTTTGAAGATGGACACAAAGAGGAGATGTGCCGCGAGTGTCTTTCTTTGTTTGTTCGTTATCCGTGTCCTCTTCTGCATTCTGTATCTCCGTCCTTTCTCCCTGCATCCATCTGGACATAGAACAGTTTCCACATTTCAAGGCAAGACAAGGCAGAAGATGGTCAGGGAGACAGATGTCCTTCAATTAGTAATGTAGAGTTACCTGGACAGATCCATGCAAGCTCACTCTGTCCGCGCCCTCCCCCACTTCTTTTCTCCTGCCCTCCTCCTCTTCTTCTCCCCCCCCCCCCCCCCCCCGCCCTCCCCCTCCTTTCATTCTTGCAACCGTGTCAGCTGGAAGTGGATGGGAGAGAGGGAGAGAGAGACTGTGTGTGGGCGCGTGTGTGTGTGTGTTTATTTTATTTTTATTTTATTTTATTCTTTTATATCGAGGATAATGGAATAAGCACTTATGTGCTTTTTTACATCCAGTCCCCGTGTGTATGAGGTTTTGTAAATTCTGTCATCTGTTCCCACCGGCATACAATGGCCTACTCACGAAAAGCGGAACAGGATTTAATGTGTGCGCAAGATGTTCTGCGTGCGTTTGCACACGGGACCTCGGTTTATAGTCTCATCCGAAGAACTTTTGGGGAGAGAGGAGTCCCTTGAACGGGAATCGAACCCGGGTCGTCAGATTGCCAACGCAATGTTCTAACCACTAGGCTATCCTGTCCCCCCTGTGTGTGTATGTGTGTGTGTGTGTGTGTGTGTGTGTGTGTGTGTGTACATGAGTTTTGAATGTGTATGTGGATGCCTATAGTAAATAGATCACTTACCGTCACAACAAAGTTCTCTGCGGAGAATTGAAGCTGCTGTGCTTGGGAACAGCACGTCGCCACTAAAGACAGAGCCACTAATTTTTCCCTTGATTTTTTTAATGTGTGTGTCTTTACCGTAATTTAAAAATATTAAACAGAATCATGCAAGGAATACTGACTACTTTGTTGATGGATTTTCTTTTACGTGGGCTAAAAGTCTGCTGTCTTTACCCCAGACCTGAACTGATCCATAGTTTCATTCGGAAGACAAGCTGGACGCTGGTCATGGTCCTTGTGGACGGATGCTGCACCGCTAGACTACCGGTCCATCATGCGCTTTTTTTCATTCATTTTATTCGAGATTAATGGAATAAGCGCTCGTGTGTTTTGTTTTATTTGACATCTTTTCCCCCGTGTGTATGCAGTTTTGTCAATTTTGTCATCCGTCCCCACCGGCACATAATGCCCTATTACTCTTCCAAAAAGCCGAATGGGTTTTAACGATGCGCACGATGTTCTGCATGTGTTCGCACACGGGTACCTCGATTTAGTCTCATCAGAAGGATGAGCGTGTGTGTGTGTACTTGCATCCTTATAATGACCAATGCCCTCACGCTCTATATTTAAATGCCAAGCAGCAAAAGCGTGTGTCAGTCAGTCAGTCAGTCAGTCAGTGGTACATCACTGAGGATGTGGATCGGTAGTCTAGAGGTAACGCGCCTGCCTAGAAAGCGAAAAGTCCGGGTCGGAGTGTGCGGTGGTCCGAATCCCGTTTAGACCCGAAACTTTCCCCCCATCCATTGGACTATGAGTGGGGGCCTGGGTGCTAGTCTTTCGGATGAAACGATAAACCGAGGTTCCGTGTGTTACACATAATTATTTAGCGTGCCGCGCAAAAGAACCCACGGCAACAAGAGAGTTGTCCCTGGCAAAAGTATGTAGAAAAAAGCCACTCTGATAGGGAAATGCAGTTGCAGACAGGCAAAAGAAAAAAATAATGGGTGGTGCTGCTCTTGAGGCAACGCTGCTCTCCCCCGGGAGAGCAGCCCGAATTTCACGCAGAGAAATCTACCGTGACGTAAAGTGGCATATATAAATAAATAAATAAATAAATACAGTGACTGTCGTGTGCATTCAGATTGCAAGGCTGGGGACAGTGAGCTGGCCGGGTGTCTCAGAGCCAAGGACAATGAGGGCGAAGGGTCAGTTCCTAGAGTTTGGTTTGGGGATTTGCTTTTTCTTGGTTTTGCTTTCTGAAATAGCGATGTTATGGGAAAGGGGGGTAGGGAGCACGTATGCTTCTATGTGTCATGCCTTTGTGTGTGTGTTTGGGTGTGTGTTTGTGTGTGTGTGTGTGTGTGTGTGTGTGTGTGTGTGTGTGTGTGTGTGTGTGTGTGTGTGTGTGTGTGTGTGTGTTGACTATTCCAATCTATATAAATAGTATGTTGCAAAAAACATGGCATAGAACTACAAAAATTGTGTGTGTGTGTGTTTGTGTGTGTATGTGTGTGTGTGTGTGTGTGTGTGTGTGTGTATGCACACGTGTGTGGGTATTTGGTCAAAATGGATTTATTGTAATAATGCACTGCAATACTACAATACAATATAAAAGATTGTATCACAGCGCAGTCAATGCGACCCAACCTAAAACAATGCACAATATAGTACAACCCAGCACATACAGTCACATGCAGGGATAGGATTGACGAATACAGTCCTAGTCTGAGGCATCATTCTTCTCTTCTTCTCTTCCCTGCATTCCTTTACCGGGGGATGGGGGGGTGGGGGGTGAGCATAGTGCCAGGTCTTCCTTCTCCTGTGCTTGTAACTCTGCAGGAGGTCTGCCCACTGGCCTCAGCCGACACTAGCCACCTTCAGAGCAGCTCATTTAAATCAATGGAAAACCATTCGCGTGTGTTGTGTAGTTAAATGAATGTAGTCGGAAAGTGAACAGGCTGGCCAAATATTGTTAATGAATGCCAACTATGTCTTTATGTTACTGGGAGCGAGAAAGTGTGTACAAAAAAGCGCGGTCTTTGGACGATATAAGTTCCGTCACATTGTTGCTGCTGTGTTCTTTGTTACAGGGATTTTGTACTGGACGGAGCAGGCCTGAAGACAGCAAACAGCAACCTCCGATCGTCAGAAAAGAAGGGCAGAAACAACAACATGTGGATGGCCGAGTCCTCTGATACTGAGGGATCCCAGACTACTTCCACTTCTCGGGTTGAGGTCAGCAGTGTGGCGCCTGCCTTTGGCCCTCCTGTAGCCATCCCTCAAGCTGGACCTCGCCTCAACGCGCAGCTTCTCCCCACCTCAACAAATGCAGGCCACAATCCCTGTAAAAGTAGCAATGACACAGACTTGTCGGAGGACATGGAGGAACGTTCACAACAAATGGCACAGCCTGCTAATGGGCCTGAAGCCAGGACAACCCCCCAAACCCGCCATCCTCCTTTGGATGAAGTGGGAAATATGCAGGAGGAAGAACGCAGGGGGCGACGCAAGAAGAAAAAACCTCGTGTTCGAAGGTTGAAGAGACATATCTTTTGGAGAGATGAGATTCAGCCCTGGGATGTCTTTGATCCTGTGACCAGCGCGCTGTGTGATGAAGACATCTGCACACGCCTGCACCCTATGTCCCGCGATGACTCCTGCTTGCACGCAGGCCCTGCCACCTGTCAGCAGAGCGGCCATGCTCTGTGTCCTCATCAGCCGGGCTACTCACCCCGCTCCTGCATCAGCTGCCTTTCTCTGAACAGTCTGAAGAAGAAAGTGGAGATGGCTTTTCAGAAACCCGAAATGGAGCTGGCTAACGTCTCCTCTTCCCTGTCCTCTCTGGGTGATCTGTGTCCTCAGGCCTGCCTGTCAAACTCCCTGTCCTTTTGCAGTCAGAACTCTAGTTTGCAGCATCTCCTCAGCGAGTGTCACCTCTCCGACCATGAGAGGTTGAATGGTTCTGTTCGTCCTTTCTCTTGCCAGTACAATCGGAATCAGTCCTACATGAGTACATCATGCCATCCACTGACAAAAAAGCCATTACCGTCATCATCCACGGACATTCCAGATGCCCTTCATAACATCAATGCAGTTCAGTGGAACAGTGTCACCCCAACCTCTAAAAATAAGACGGTTGTTTTCCATCCGATGAGTGTTGCAAACTATTCTTCAGCAAGGAAAAAGCCATGGTCTGCCCCAGTGCAGCCTCGTAAAGGCAGGCAAGAGGAAGAACATGGCTCGTCTTACTCTGGAAAAATTCCACTCTTGAGCAGCAAGGGCAAGAGCTCCAAGTGGTCATCTGAGAAAACTCATTTAGCTTACAGAACATACGTGGGCAGAACTCACCTGGACCGGAAAACGCAGACAAGTCTGCTTGAACTCAACAAGTCACGCTCGTTAAACCACCAGCCGTGCAGCAGCATCAGGGAAGCGCTCTCTTCAGCAGTTCCATGCAGAGGTGTCAGCTTGAACAGCTTCCAACGCAAGGGCTACTCCTCCATGAACAGCGGAGAGCAAACCAGGTCTACACAGTTTGAAATATCAATTGATTCTGACGACTGGGACCTAGCGGGAGAACAAGGCCAGTTGAACAAAGGATCAGATGACAGTGTTGCAGACAAACTATCGTCAAAAGCCACAACACAGATGGATGCTGAAGCTGTGAAAGACAACATGGAAATTCTCAACGAGATGCCAAATTCCGCTTCTATCACGTCAGAAAGAAAGAACACGCATGACCTCAAGTCAGATCTTCCAATGGATATCAGTCAGGCAGACGGAAGCAAAACATATGGAGATCAACCACAAACTTCTGGTTTGGAAGCGGTCCATCAGATGCAAACTTCAACGTCTTTTTTATCAACCAACAAGAGTCGTCAGAGCCCTATAGCATGCCTTTCACTTCAGACCAGTCTGCCAACCCAGAACATAGAGCATGAAGATCAACGGCAAACCTTCAGACCAGCCATGTTTCCATCGGAAGATAAGGTCTGTTGCACTACAGATGGCGCCGACCAGGTCACAAATAACCAGACTTCAGGTCAAAATCCCAATAAACTTGCAGCACAGACCCCCATCCACACACAACTGAAAAAACCGAACTCGATCATCTATCCCAGCTCCAAATACCTCAAACGTAGAGTGTCCTTTGATTCTCTGGAAGCAATGATCAGCACCAACAAGTTTCCCGTGTCCAGACGATCGGTGTACAGTGTACTGAAGTTCCCTTTCGCTATCCAACAGGCCCAGCGAACCAAGGCGTCAGAGTCTGCACAAAATGGGAGGGAGTCTCATCGGGATGCTGCTGTAGGTAGAAAACGGTCCCAGTTCAACTCAGGGATGATGCATAACCTGCTGCCAGAAGATCTAGAACTGGAATACTGTCAGAGAAAAAGTTGGATTTAACAACACAGATTTGAAGAACTTGAACAAGAAAAAAAAAACAATACCAAAAACTTAACCAAAAAGAAACACAAACCAACAGAAACCAACCACAACAGAAAGAAATGATGTCAACAAACAAAACAAAAACCAACAGAAACCAACCACAACAGAAAGAAATGATGTCAACAAACAAAACAAAACCCCAAACTGTTGTGTCCATGCGCCGTCTCTCTTCTTCCTCATGACCTTGTTAACTTAATCAGAGCTAAGATGTACAAATCATCTTAATAATCATGGTAATAACAATAGTCACCATTTGTACATGTGGTCTTCACTACTTCTGAGTCTTGTCAAACTGAAAATGAGGAACAGTGATGTTGTCAGAATTGATGAAACAAACAAATAAAGTCTCAGATCATCGTGAATGGCTCCGGGTGGTTAGAAGACATGGTGTGTGTGTGTGTGTGTGTGTGTGTGTGTGTGTGTGGTGTGTGTGTGTGTGTGTGTGTGTGTGTGTGCGTGCAACTGACAGCAGCTATGAGGAAGAAGGAACCCATGCAGTCTTTGGCCTCAGCTTCAGATGACTTCATTTTCTTTTTTCGTTCCTCGGCTAGAGCTCCGAGGTTCACTGACGGTGAGATTTTTTTGGGTGTATGCGACCGTTTTTGCCCATCCATGAAGATAGCCGCATTCCGACTTCAGGGATGTATGCTGGGTATGTTCGTGTTTCTGGTAACCCACCAAATGCTGACATGAATAACGGGATCTTTAATGTACGTTTTATTTCATCTTCTGTATGTGTATATACACGAAGGGGGTTGAGGTACTGGCAAGTCTACACGTGAAGCTGACCTAGGAGATCCGATCATAAAAAACCCGACCCTTAATTCACCAGGCGCCGCCGAGATTCGAACCCACGGCTTCATGGACCCGTGGTATTGAAGTGGAATGGTCTTAATTACTCGGCTATGGCATCGTAAACTTTACTTGAATTTTATGTAGCTTCCTGGGATATGCTCTTTTCACTTTTCTTCAGCTTACTGAGAAGTCGCTCACTTCACTTCTCCCTTAACTTCCTGAGAAGTAGCTCACTTCTACCTTACCTTCCGGAGACGTCACTTTGCCTATTAACTTCCTGAGGAGTCACTCGCTTGCCTTCTTTAACTTCCTAAGAAGTCGCTCGCTTTCGCTTCTCCTTAAACTTCCTGGGAAGTCGCTTATTCCACTTATTAAATGCCTGAGAAGTCGCTCACTTCACTCCATCCCTAACTTCCTGAGAAGTCGTTGGGGCACTGCTCTGCTCGGTTCTTTCCCGGCAGTGTGTCGTCCTGGACAGGTCGTGGACCTGACGGAGCCCATCCTTCTCTGGGTAGCAGGGTGCATGCTGGTATTGTGAGTGTTGTCCATCCCACTGACCACAGCAGGCATACACTTGTGTGAAGGGTGGAGGGGGTTTGAACGTCAGCGCCAGATGTTCTGCACGTGCTCGTGCACGGAGCATCAGTTTATAGTCTCTTCTGAAGGACACACAGGAGAGAGGAACCAGTACCCAAAAGAAGGTATAGGTGTTCCCATAACCTATTCGGTCGCTGGGGAGCAAGGTGTCAGAGACCTCAGCTTCTCCATGGGTCAGCACATTGAGAGTTGCGCCCATCTCTCCCTCGCTGCTTTACCTTCCCTGACCCTAAAGAGGGCAGGTACCCATTTACAGCTGGGTGAAGCGGGGGACTGTACTGAAGCCAAGACGCGCAAACGGTCACCCATCCACTTGGAAACAACGCTCAATGCTGCTTAACCTTAGCTTGGGGAAAGCGAGTGCTCTGACCACTGAGCTGTCCCGTCCGTCTCCCGTCTGACCAATAGTCACTCCAGAGAAAATGTGCCCTCGAACAGACAGACACCTTAGCAGAGACTCGAACCTGCGTACTTTAATACCCGCAAGAGCACCAGTACAACCCTCTAACCACTAGGCATACCGCCTCTTTCCTCTGAAGACTTTAAAATAATGTGGGGGGTTTTGGGTGGAGAAGAGGGGGGGGGGGGGGTTGTTTTCGTTCCTCGGCTAGAGTTCCGAGGTTCACACATGGTGAGATGTTTGCGTATGCAACTTGTTTTTGCCTACCAATAAGGTAGCCGCATTCTGACTTCGGGAATGATGTCTAGACACGAGATCAGTGTGCATGTGTTTTATTTTTTATCTATATTTTTGTTATCCCTACTTACTTGCAGGAATGGCTTACTCTTCCAGAACGGGTTTTAATAAAAGTGTGTGCAAGAAGTTCTGCGAGCGTTTGCACAAGAAGCCTCGGTTTATAGTGTCTTTCGGGGGAGTGAAGTCAGTACTGATGTTAACTACATGAGGAAAAATCCCCGTAAACAGGCGGTAGCTCGATCCCGGGCCGTCAAATCACGAGCACAACGTTGTAACCACTACGCTATTCCGCCCCAAAAATAGTATTTTGAACTAAGATTCGGATGTGTTCTGAAATATATTCAGTGCCTGTGTTTTCATTCATCCATTCATAGTGGTCACGCTCCAATGAATCCCGAAGACGATGCTGGTGCCAACTCTGCGACAAAGCAGCAATGGAAAATGGCAGGACAATTTCAGAAAATCATCATCCAAATTAGAACAAATATAAATGTATATACCAATGCCAATATCAATGCTTTATTACCTCAGCAGGTAGAGAAAGTCACGTCAGGTTGTTCACTATTCTCTCTCTCTTACACACACACACAAACCACACACACACAAAACACACACACACACGCACGCACGCACGCACGCACGCACGCACGCACAGAGAGAGAGAGAGAGAGAACTCGAACTCGATTTATTTACAAAAGGCCATTGGCCCATACATGAAGGGGGGTTGCCGAACTGTTTAGTATTTTAGTGAGAAAAATAAGGAAGCACAAAAAAACAAAATGTTATTGTATAACCACAACCACCACAATAAAAATCAGTTACAAAAAATATGACTTAAGAAACCAAGATATCTCTTATTCTAAAGGCTTTACGCTAATATAAAGCAAGGCTGCGCACAATCTCAGGGTAACTAGATGCCATGAGTAAACAGAATCTAAATAAATTAGGCTGGAGAGAGAAGAGAGAGAGGGGAGAGAGAGAGAGAGAGAGAGAGAGAGTCCAAAAATGCCTGTCAAAGACATGAAAGGATAAAGAA
>CM054136.1:12584517-12624517 GCA_028751875.1 Rapana venosa | reverse complement strand
ATCCTTAGGTATTTAACATCTCTCTCTCTCTCTCTCTCTCTCTCTCTCTCTCTCTCTCTCTTGGCTTCGCTCAGACCAGTATACTGAATGATTTGTGGCAGTTAAGTTGACCTCCTTAACCCTCCATCTACTCCTTGACACGTGCTTTCAAAGAAATCAACTCTCCTGACCCTGTTTGACCCCACCCCACCTTAAAAACCCACCCTGCCACCTGCTCCCACCTACCACCCTCCATCTAACCCCCCTCCCCTCCCACTCCCCCTGCCACCCTCCATCCTCCCTCCAGCGTTCTGTGGAGTGCGGGAAGTCCAGGCCAGCTGTGTGCTTGGAATGTTCACCTTCTTCAGTGTGTCTTTTAGTTTGAGGCTAATGAATGTAAACTTCGTCATCCGTTCCCACCGGCACACAATGGCCTGCTCCTTAAAATACTTTGGGCTTCTTTAGGGTGGGGAGACGTGCGGGTTTTTTACTTGATTTATTATGATGATAACGATAGTAGTAGTAGTAGTAGTAGTAGTAGTGATGTTGATGATGATGTGTGGAATTTATTTAGACCTAGCACTGAATCTTGTAAAGCAACCAATCAAAGCCCTTATATTTACAAATCATTTACAGGCATGCAACCGTCCACGAATAAAATTCACACACACACACGCACACACGCGCGCGCGCGCACACACACACACATACACACACGCGCGTGCTAATATTCAACTGGGGTTCCCTCAAAACAACAGACACTCCATCTCCTCCCCTTTCCACCCCCCACCCTGTGACATGTATGTACCCATACCTACACACCAGCAGAGCCCTTTCACGTACCTTTACCCTAACCTTACTACAACCTCTGCTTTTACTACTTTCCTTCCCTACTCTCCTCACTACAACCCCTTCTTTCTTTTTAACTCTAAAGCACCCGACAGGTGAGTGAGTGTGCGAGTGGCTGGGTGGGTGACTGGGTGGGTCTTTCTGTCTAGGTTGCTGGGTAGCTAGCTGCGGTGGTGGTGTCGGGGTGGATGGCACAGAGACGGGGTAGGGTGTTTTTGAGGGGGTGGTGGTGGTGGTTGAAGTGCCCTCTCCATGTCCTCCAGAGTTCCCCTGACTCCTGGATGATGCAGACGACAGAGAGAGAGAGGGAGAAAGAGGGAGAGAGAGAGGGCTGTTTGTTGTTCATGGTCACTCCTAGCTGATTTGTGTGGAGACTGCGCTCCTGAGAGTGAGAGAGACTGCTTTGCTTGCACAGGTAGGAGGTTTTACTTTTCTCCATTGGCTTAAAACAGAATGTTATTTGGTCAAAATAACACAGCAGCATTCTTGTTGTTTATAGCCCCGCCGACCACATAGGCCATAATCGAGGCTATTGACAATTACAGGGACGGGATAGCTCAGTGGTCAGAGCACTCGCTTTTCCCCCTGAGCCAATGTTAAGTAGCATCCAGTGTGGTTACTAAGTGGATGGGTGACCATTTGCATGCCTTGGCTTCAGTACAGTCCCCTAGTTCACCAAGCTGTAAATGGCTACCTGCCCTCTTTAGGGTCAGGGAAGGTAAAGCAGCGAGGGAGAGGAGATGGGCGCAGCCTGGAATTTGCTGGCCCCTGGAGAAGCTGAGGTCTCTGATGCCTCGCTCCTTTACGACCACATAGGTTATGGGAACACCTTTAACTTAAACTTTTTAACAACAACGCATGAAGTAGATCGGTGGTCTAGAGGTAACGCGCCTGTCTAGAAAGCGAAAAGTCCGGGTCTGAAGTGTGCGGCGGTTCGTACCCCGTTTGGACCGGAAAATTTTCCCCCATCCATTAGACCATGAGTGGTGGTCTGGGCGCTAGTCTTTCGGATGAGACGATAAACCGAGGTCCCGTGTGTTACACGTAATTATTTAGCGCACGTAAAAAAAACCACGGCAACAAGAGAGTTGTCCCTGGCAAAATTCTTAGAAAAAAGCCACCCTGATAGGGAAACAAATACAGCTGCAAAAAAAAAAAAAAAAAAAAAAAAAAAAGGGTGAAAGGGTGGCGCAGCGCTAAGTGGCGACGCGTTCTCCCGCTCTCCCCGGGGAGAGCAGCCCGAATTTCACGGAGAGAAATCTGCCATGACTTAAAGTGGTATGAAATAAAATCTGAGTGCTTTGATTTGTTGCTTTACAAGATTCAGCGCAATATAAATTCCATACATTATATTATTATTATTATTATTAAGTAGGAGTCCAACAAGCATAAGCTTATGGCAAGTGCTCTTAAAGGTCGATGTACAAGAGCAGGCTGCAGCTTAATTTAATAACATCGCATCATAATTGTTGAAAGAAATTAAAGCTAGAACATAACATGTTTATATAATGGAAGTATCAAGAAAAGAAACAAGAACACCAAACAAACAAAAACGAAAGAAAATCGATCAAAATAAAAACAATACAAGGAGTAGATATTGTCAAAGTAAGAACAACCCTGATTTGTTTGTTGTCAGATCATTATGATGTGATCTAAAGCTTTTTTCCTGAGCTAATAATCTACTGGGGACTGTATAGCCTGGTGGTTAGAGCTTTGCCCTTTGCACTTGCGATCTGATGGCCCAGGTTCGAACACATGTTCGAGACACCACACAGACACCCGGTCAAGGGAAGTTAACATCAGTGCCGATTCCTCTCCCCCCAAAGTGCTTCCGATGAGACTATAAACCGAGGTCCCGAGAACGAACGCACGTAGAACATCTTGCACACACATTTCACTTTTCAGAAGAATAGGTCATGTGTGCCAGTGGGAACGGATGACTGAAATTTTACAAAGCTGCATGCACACGAGATTGGATGTTTTTAAAAATAAAAAAGCACACGACTGTTTATTCCATTAGTCTTGCAATAAACGAATAAATAAAAATGAAGGTCTACATGTTGTGACTGTAAATTAGAACAGGATAGCTAAAAATGGCTATTGGAAGCTGACTGCATGTTTTGTTCAGAATCATGTTATTTATCTCTTCTTCTCTTTCTGTTTATATAATTTTGACAACGAGCACAGAGCTTTCAAACAGTGGTGAGCTCAAATTCTTTGATAACCAATGGGTGTAAAATATTTGAATACTTTATACTTTGATCCTACTCCATACATTCATGCTTCATTCATCATGATGGTTTTTACTTTCTTTATACAAGAAAATAAAAACTTTAGAATGAGTTTGGCTAGAACTCCGAAGATCACCCCAATGGTGTGTTCATATAATATAGATAGATAGATAGATAAGTAGATAGATAGATAGATAGATAGAAGATACATATAGATAGTACATAGACAGACATATAGATAGATAGATAGATAGATAGATAGGTAGATAGATAGATAGATAGATAGATAGACAGATACAAGATACATATAGATAGTACATAGACAGACAGACAGACAGATAGATACATAGATAGATAGATAGATAGGTAGATAGATAGATAGATAGATAGATAGATACATACATACATAGATACACACATACATACATACATACAAGATACATATAGATAGTAGATAGATAGATAGATAGATAGATAGATAGATAGATAGATAGATAGACAGACAGACAGATAGATAGATAGATACATATAGATAGTAGATAGATAGACAGACAGATAGATAGATACATACATACATACATAGGTAGGTAGATAGATAGATAGATGGATAGATAGATGGATAGATTTGTGCATGAAAGATTATTCATTCATTCATTCATTCTCTCTATAGAGAAGAAGCAATCCACCACACGCCACCTCTATAAACCCATAATTATATATAATACACTGTAGCCACACTGACACGTCGTCACACAGACACAACAAACCCCAGTCTAAATCCTTGGTCAGAGCCAAACACCTTTTTCTTCTCCTCTGTCACCACGACCACACAGGTCGGGCCGCTGCTGTCACCCTTCAACACAGGTGCTTGTCAGTCTTTCACAGGTGGGTAGTTTTCCTGAATTATTTCTATGGGTCAGCTCATGGTGGTCTGGTGGTCTGGCGGCAATGCACCAGTCTTAGATAGTGAAAGGTTGCGGGTTCCATCCCCGCCTTAAACCAGATGTTAACAAAAAGTTTGTTTCGCTAGAGCTTGGGTGGTGGGGCCTTGGTGCTAGTCTTTCGGGCTGATGCGATAAACTTGAGTTTATGTGTGTAGCACTAAGCGCACGTACAAGAACCCACGGCAAGAGAAAAGTTGTCCATGGCAAAATTATACTGTAGAAAAAGACAATGTTTAGGATATCAAATACACATCAACCAATGTTAAAAGCAAGACTTTGGTCCGGAAGGCTTAGAAGCCTCGGCTGCAAAGTTATACCTGGCAAAATTCTTCAGGAAAAAAGTAACTCTGGTAGGGTAACAGTTACAAACAATTTACAAATACACAACAACATCAAAAGGAAAAGGACTTTCAAACAAGACCAGCCAAAATTTTTCTTGTTCCGAGAAAAACACCTCAAGCCCTAAGGCGGTAAATCTCAACTACTTTCCACCTTCAACCGAGTATCTCACTGTTTACTTTATTTCTAATCCAGACCCATACCCTCCCACCCTAACCCCCCACCACCCCCTTCCAAACTCCTACCCCCATACCCCACCCCACCCATACTTTCCCCACAATACGGTCTAATAACCTTCTCTCGCCTTACAAAGAGCGCCAGATAGCTTTCTCTGTTTTTTCAGGACGCTTGAACAGCCAAACACGAAATAGGTTTCTGCTCTGGAAAGCCAGTATATGTTTAATATTGATCAGACTCGGGCTGTCCGAGCTCTTTCTCTCCATGGTTTGCTTTGACCAGTGGTCATTTTCCAGGCGCGAGTTATGTAGGCCTAAGGAGAGAATGGTTTCATGTTGTAGGACAAAGTGCACTGGTGTAGGCTGGTACAGTCCAAATTTCTCATTCATTATTCTCCTCATAGCTGACAGCCTGGCAAAGTGATATCATACTTCTTTTCTCAAATGTGAAGAGGGGAGTTTTGTACGTTGGTAGAAGGGCTCGTGTGTATGCAAGAGAGAGAGAGAGAGAGAGAGAGGAGAGAGAGAGAGAGAGAGAGAGAGAGAGAGAGAGAGAGAGAGAGAGAGAGAGAGATTTAATAAGATTATTTGTTCTGTCAAAATTCATGACAAAACTTGAAAAAAAAACCTCTGTTTAGTTGCAGTAAATCGAAACATAACTGTAATGAGATATTACCTGTTGTTCTGTCAAAAACCACTGAAATTTATGACATGTGACAAAAACTTGGCCGACAAAATCTGTTTAATTTAAACCAAGAATGCGGTGGGGGGAAAGAACAAACTTGCGAGCTTGTTAAGTCTGAAACGGCCACAATGACTGCAGCAGCCAGTGAAGTGAAGGCACTATGAAAGGTACGTGGTCTTCTTTTGTTTGGTTTTCAACAAAACGTTTTGTTGAGCTTACAATAACCTGATTGTGGTGCTCTCTCTGGTTACCGGTAGACGTGTGTATGAGGCTTTGTTAGCTTTGTTTGTTGTTCCTGACACAGTTGAATACGTTGCTCATGTGTGTGTGTGTGTGTGTGTGTGTGTTTTTCCGTGTGCGTGCGAAAGTGAACGTATGAGTGTACATGCGCGTGCGCTTCTGTGTGTGTGTGTGTGTGTGTGTGTGTGTGTTGTGTGTGTGTGTGTGTGTGTTTTATTCTTTTATATTGAGGATAATGGAATAAGCACTCATGTGCTTTTTTACATCCAGTCCCCGTTTGTATGCGGTTTTGTAAATTTTGTCATCTGTTCCCACCGGCTCACAATGGCCTACTCTTTCGAAAAGCAGAACAGGATTTAACGCGTGCGCAAGATGTTTTGCATGCGTTCGCACACGGGGCCTCGGTTTATAGTCTCATCCGAAGGACTTGTGTGTGTGTGTGTGTGTGTGTGTGTGTGTGTGTGTGTGTGTGTGTGTGTGTGTGTGTGTGTGTGTGTGTGTGAAAGAATGGAGTGTATTGTTAAAGACTCGAAACGACTTTACCATCTCACGAAAGTACGTATGTCAGATCAAACATAATATATTTGTGAATATTCGCCTATGTTTGTGAGAACCGATGGATTGTGCTGTGTTGATAACGCGCGCGCGCGCGCACGCACACACACACACACACACACACACACACACACACACACACACACATGTACACATGTACCATCTGGAAATAAAAAAATAAAAGTTTGACACACGCACGCACGCACGAATGAATTATTTGAATTGTATGGTTTAATATTTTTCAGGGGTTTTGTTTTGTTTTTAATTCCATGTATGCATATGTTATTGTCTTTTCTTGTTTGATTTCTATGGTTTACCATTGATTAGGGGTTTTATTCTATGTCTGCATATATATTATCTTTTTTTTTCTTGCTTTTTTTCTTTAGATAGATGGCTTGATAAAAAAAAAAGCAAATGCACTGCTTATTCAATGTACCATCTGAAAATAAAAGTTTGACTTGGACTTGAAGCACGCACACGTGCACGCATGCACGCACGTAAACGCTCGCACCGACGCGTGGAACCACAAAGGAAGGGTGGACAGCTGGGAGCTACAGTACAAATCTAATAGAGAATAACACAACAGAGAACACTTACATGACTGCATCCTACTAAACTAGAATTTCTTAGGACTAACAATGAGCAATTTGCAGTCGAACTGTGAACATTTTCATTCATTCATTCATTCACTCATTCATTCGTTCTTTTTATTTTATTTTATTAATGGCTCCCTGAGTATCCATCCATTCAGTCAATCTGTCAAGCAGTATATCATACAGCTGTGATTTATAGAACATATAAAAAAAAAACATGACTGCAAGTCCATCCATCCATCCACCCTCCTGCCCACCCACCCCTTTTCCAAATGAATGAACGAGTAAACAGTGAGCATATAAAAATCCTCATCCATCCATCCAACATCATTCAGCTATCCATGTTATTTATATCACAGCCAAGGGCAAGGATTATATGCCAGGGACACATTATTTTCTTGACAACAAGATGAGTATTTGAAAGCTAAAAAGTGGCTTTTAAAAAATCAAGGGGAAAAATTCAGTACAAATCAGAAATAAATAAAAAAATAAAGAAGAAACAAGCACAGAAAAAAGAAAAGAATTAAAGAAAGAACAGAACATAAAAGGAAAGAAAAGACAAAATAAAGAAGAGGGGGTGGCAATATGAGCGTATGTACTGATTATAACATACACAAACTTTTCAGCAATTATCTCTCTCTCTCTCTCTCTCTCTCTCTCTCTCTCTCTCTCTCTCTCTCTCTCTCTCTATCTATCTATCTATCTATCTATATGTATATATATATGTATGTGTATATATATATATTATTCAAGAGCACGCACAAACACACACACACAGCCACAAAAGAGCCCTTATCTCAGCCGAGGAACAAACATTGTGGCACAGATAAACCGTTAAAGCGTTGGTCTTTCTCTGGCCCATAAATCGTCCACAGCAGGCCTAAATGCCCCCACACCTTAGCACTAGGGGTAGATATGGGAGCGTGGTTCATGAGTCTTGTATTACCCTCCCCTCAATGAAAGTTTGCCGAGTTGTATTGTTTTTATCTGAACAGTTCGGTCATTGCTCTTGTGTGCAGTGGTATTGGAAAGCAGTTTATTTCTAAGTAAGGGAAGGGGGTGGGGAGGTCTCTGAGCTTTTACACTGAGGGGTGTATAATATTAATAGCTCCCATTTGACTGTAGCTGTATATATGTCTGTTGGGTGAAGTTTATCTATTCGTTCAGATTTCAGACCAGAATTTTCTCTCTCTCTCTCTCTCTCTCTCTCTCTCTCTCTCTCTGAGCGCTGGATGAAAAAAAATCTCTGTATTTATTTTATTACCGTCTGAAAATCAAATTTTTTTCTTTCACTCATTCACACACACTGAGGTTATACTGCTTCGACTGTCTTTGCTTTTCCCTTGCATATTCAAGATCAAACGGCTGGCCCAGTACTGATTTTTTTTTTATAAAACATAGTTTAGGTGTGTGCGTTTCTTTCATGCTGTTTGTGCAGGTGTCGGCGATGGGCATATGAATAAAAAGAGGTATTCCTTTATGAGGAATATTTTCCTCCTTTCCCCACACCCAGCTGGGGTGAGCAGATGAACCTTCACTGGGTTGAAGATATGTGCCTATGTGCTAAAAGCAAGGCACAATGTTACCTCTCCTGTTCATTATCTATATTCGAAAATAAAAATATCTATGCAAAGCTAAAATAAAATAAACACGATTGTTGGGTAAAGGGTTAAACACAACCAGGACAAGATATTAAACCATACAGTCATTGCATTTTTAAAAAAATAAACGTTCAATTGCAACCCTTAATACATTTGGGGCCTGGTGATATTAACCTGGTTTTGCTTTTTCTTTAGCTTTTTCTGAGTTCTTCAGTATGTTGCACTATGCATAACAGTTTAAGTGAACCATACAAGAAATGAAGAGGTATGATTTTACAAAAAGCCCAGTGCAGTCATAATTTTTTTAAAACTTCATTTATGTGGAATTTTGTTCACAAGAGACTTCATTTAATCACAAAGCATAGCACTATATTTACCAAATTTACTGGCATCTTTCGTGAATGATGCAGCAATACGAAGTTTTAGGCCCATCAAGCTAAGGCTGATGTCAGACCTGTTGATTCACCATTCGAAATATTTCAGAGCTGAGGAGTGGGTTTACAGAATGTACTGCATTGCCGAATACCACTTTCAGTCTCGGCATATTTTCCTGCCCGAAATTTTGGCTTATTCTTCTCACAGGAAGCGTATGACCTCAAGAGCACGGCCACCAATCATGTTGTTCCTACCTGCTTGTATACTTGTTTTCTTACGAGCGTGGCTTTTTTCTATGGCATTATGCCAGCAGCAACTCTCCTGTTGCCGTAAGTTCTTTACGCCAACTGCATGTTTCCAAACAAGGCCTGGGTTTGTCACCTCGTCCAAAAGACAAGCCTCCAGACCACCTCTCATTATCGTCTGGATAGAGAGGAGTTCAGGTGGCACTGAATCAAACCCCTGATCTCTCATTTTCTAGACATGTGCGTTAGCATATATCTTAACCACCAGTTAGGCAGAACAAATCCACTCTCTCATCTGCCATGGCTCTGATGTCAGCTGGGGAAGAATACAGTTGTGTTAAAAGCAGGGGTTAGCTTTGGACCAAATGACACTTCTTCACTGTTCACTGTTCACTGGTCCCGTAACCCGCCAGGGTCGTGGGGGCGCTGCATGGTGGACGAACGGTGGACCAGCTGGCTCCACTTAGCGCGGTCGTGGGCAAGTGCCTGGGTGACACTGAAGTCCTCCCCTGTCCAATCACGGATGTCGTCGGCCCACTTTCTCCTCTGTCTGCCCCGTCTTCTCTTCCCCTGGACTGTTCCTTGCAGGATGGTCTTTGCAAGTCCTTCTGAGCGTGTTACGTGCCCATACCATCTGAGTTTCCTCTTTTTCGCCGTGGTCAGTAGGTCTTCATAGTCCCGCACCTGTTGAGTGATCATTCTGCGGACTTCATTGTTGGTGACATGGTCCTTGTATGAGATGCCAAGGAGCCTTCTGAGGCATCTCATTTCTACTGCTTGGATCCTCCTTTGTAGGTCTGCGTTTAATGTCCATGCCTCACATGCGTAAAGCATGATTGAGGTGACTAGCGCGTTTAGTAACTTTACCTTGGTTCCGAGAGGGATGTTTCTGTCTCTCCATATGGTCTTCAGTCTTGCCATTGCTGCTGCTGTTTGTGCCGCTCTTGCTAGGATTTCGGTCTTCGATCCCTCCTCACTTATGATGGCTCCAAGGTACTTGAAATGGTCAACTGTCTCCAGTTCTTTTCTGTTGAGAGTGATCTTGGTGGTGATTGGCTGGGCACTGTTTGTCATGAGCTTGGTTTTCTCGGCACTGATTTCCATGCCGTATTGTGAGGATATTTCGTCCAGTTTCTTCACTAGGTTGGCCAGTTCCTCTTCATTTCCTGCCAGACCGTCAATGTCATCGGCAAACCTGAGGTTGGTGATTGTTCGCCCTCCAATGCTGACTGTTCCTGTGTGGTCTTCCAAGACACTTCTTACAGAGGACCAAATGACACTTCTTACAGAGGACCGAATGACACTTCTTACAGAGGACCAAATGACACTTCTTACAGAGGACTGACTGACACTTCTTAGAGATGACGGAATGACACTTCTTACAGAGGACCGATGACACTTATTACAGAGGACCAAATGACACTTCTTACAGAGGACCGATGACACTTATTACAGAGGACTGACTGACACTGAGTACGAGAAAAAGTGTCCAGACCTGCTTGAAATTAAACAAAGAAATAAACTGGGAAAGAAAAAACAGTGGTATGAAAACCTCCAAAATGTTTTAAACTTTCACAAGTGCAGACGGTGTATATACAAAAGTTTGGTGACCATGTCAACTGCCGCTAAGTTGCTGCTTGATTTTTAGATCTGAATGGCTCAATTTTCCGAATATCCACGTTACCCTCTTCATGGAAGAAACAAAATGTACTCAGAGTCAGCCAGTTCTTATCTCAGTCAAGGGCAAATATTGTGGCAAAGATAAATGGTATGCCTCAGTCTTTCTCTTACCCATAAATTATTCACTGCGAAAGCCCAGTCGCCATGTTGGAAGGGGTGGTAAGCGCTGTAAATCGGTCCGCTATTGCCCTCCCTTCAATAAAAGTCTGCTAGAGAGTTGGACAGTTTATGTTAACAGTTATTTCATTGCTCTTATGTACTAAACCGTTGGATAGCAGTTTTTCTTTGAACAGAAGAAAGTTTAGGATCTGTTCAGTGTGGGGTTGTGATAACTCACTTGCAAGGTGTCAACGAAATCTCTCTAGTCTGCGTGGACCCACATGGAAAATCCTCTGGCTGAAAAAGCTAGTTGGCTGGTTGTGCTATAATTTTACTCTAAGATGCCAGCTGTGGAGCAATAGTATTGTTAAGTAATAGTAGATAAGCATTTGAAATGCTGAGTGAAATAAGTGTAAGAATGGACGTATATTAACCAGATTCTTTTTTTCTTTTAAAGAAGAAAAAGAAGCACCTCCCCCACCCCCCAAAAAAAGCAAATAACCAAACGAATAAATGAAACAACAGTAAAAACAACACCAGTATCAGCACACACAAAATAGAAACCCCGCAAGACAACTGAGAGAAAGTAATGATTTTTCAAAACAGTTTTTTTTTATTTTTAAAAAGATTATAAATGAATACTTTTTTAAAAATAGAAACCCTGTCCTTTTTATATACGTTTCTGTGATGCTGAAAAACACTAAGTCGCATTCCATTATTTTCTTTTTTTATACTGACTTCTGTTACTGAGAGCGTGGCAACATAAAACTCTCTCTCTCTCTCTCTCTCTCTCTCCTCTCTCTCTCTCTCTCTCTCTCTCTCTTAATTATCAAAATAAGGTTCTTGGAATTATTAGTTGTGATTACTAATGATAGTCCCTTTTCAGGGTAAGGGCCGGATGGGAAAAAAAAAGTATGTTAAAACTGATCTGTAACCCTTGGGAAGTCTTCTTCTTCTTCGAACCCGCAGACAGCAACTATTTTTGTCTGTGCATCGCGCTGCCATTAAGCGCCTGACAAGTCAGGCCCAGCACATCCAACTTCAACATCAGAGAGCATTGTGATCTTTTAAGTCTTTCTGGGGGGAAAAAAGGCAGGAGAATGGTCCAAGAAGGCAGAAAATAGACAAGAAGGCGGTGACAAGAAGAAAAGGAACAAGGCAGAAACAAAGAGAGTGATAGAAAAGAGGAAGTTTCTAGCACATAATTTCCAGAAGGTGGGGATGCTATTTATACTGACAGGATCCCGGCATCCTCACGGGGGAAACCCTGGGAATAAAGAATATCAATCAATCAATCAATCAATTAATCAATCAACTAATCTCTGTATTAGTGTGTGCATGTGTATGTGTGTCTGTCTGTCTTCCTACATGTAGGAGGGTATGCTTATGCACAACAATACTAACGTTGTCTCTTGTGTACACACTCTGACCCAGTCTCACTCACACCACCACCCCCTCGCTCTGCACGTTTCCCCAGACACGGGGAGGCTGACCCCTGCACCCTGCAGCAGCATGTCCTGCTGGACCCTGTGGCAGCGGATGCCGCCCCGCTATCAGCTGACCATGCGGGACGTCCGCACTGAGGACCAGGAGCCTCCTCAGGCCACGCCGGGCACCTCCTCCAGAGCCTCCAGCGCCACGCCCCACAGCCCCAGAATCCGCACCTCCAGGACCTCACGACCCGGCGGCAGCGCCAAGGCGAGACGTTCCGGGGAACCAGCCATGCTGACCAGCGGAGTCCTTCCAGAGGAGGAGAGCTTCTCCACCCTGGATTTCAGCGTCCAGAGCCCGGTCTTGCCTCCGAGGAGCTCTGCCTACATCCACAACATGAAGAACCAGATGAGGATCAACTCCGCCCGGCGGAGATTGAACGAAGGCACCTTGGAGCTGACCAGCCCCACGACGCTGTCCTACACGCCCAAGCCTCGAGCCACCACGGCGCCTGCGTTTCCTATCACTGACCCTTCCAACACAGACCGGTATCACCGTCTGGCCACTCCCGCCCCTGCTCATCCTCAGGGGTCCATGTCTGGTGATGAGGAGGGTGCCTCCGCCGCAAGAGGTGGTGGCGGTGGTCCTTCTCAAAGACCTCAGCGAGGCTTCAGCGGCAGGAAGACTCCCCAGAGGCCCTCCAGTGGGTACGGGGTGGCGGGGAGGCGGCACGTTCCTGTCAGGACGCTGTCTCCCTTTACTACGCAGATGCCCGAGGTGACTTCCCTGAGGGAGGAGAACGATGACGGCTCTCTGGTCTTCCAGCGCCGCCGTTCTTCGCCTACGCATCAGGACTGCGTGATCGGTGAGGCACAGAGAGAGAGAGAGAGAGAGAGAGAGAGAGAGAGAGAGAGAAGAGAGAAGAGAGAGAGAGAGAGAGAGAGAGATGAAGACAGAGAGAGGGGGGGGGGAGTGATGAGGGACAGACAGACAGACAGACAGACAGATACAAAAAACAGACACAGACAGACAGACAGAGACACAGTGAGAGATAGAATGAATGAATGAATGATTTTTTTTATATGGAAGGATGAAGATTTTTTTAGCCCAAACCTACTCTTACAATCTGTCTTTGTAAACATAAACATCGGAGAAAAAGAAGAGACAGACAGATAGATGAAGCAGACGGATATGACAGAAGAGACGGAAATTATCATCTCTCTCTCTCTAATCACCATGATGACGATTGTGCACCTTGCGACTTGCATCATTTCTATTCTTTCTAAAATTCATTGATAACATTTCTTTTTGTTGGCAGGTGATTACCAAGTGGCTGCTTTGTACGTGGACAACGGGCGAGTCACCTTCTTCCGGAAGACAAAACCTGACATGACACAGTCCGTCTACAGTGCCATCAGCCCTTACAACGTGTCCCGGGAAGATGGCAGCTACCTATCCCACCTGAGGAAAGCTTACCTGAGCGGGGTTCGGGATCTGCCCAAAGTGGTCCACAAAGACCCCGACCTGGAGAAGCACAACACCATCCGAGAACGCATGGACTATGACCGTAAGGTGGGCCGCATCCTGGACTACTACAGCAAGGTCGACATCCCCACAGGCATGCAGACTCCACTCTCCCCTGCCCCTCAGCGCGGCTATAGGATCTCCAGCTCTCGCAGATCTCCACGAGTCAACTCTATGGCAGAGTCCAGAGACGCCGGCTCTAAGATCACGAGCACCGAGTTTCCTGATCAACACAGTCCTGGTGGTGCTGGATTCGGGATCTCTCGGGGCCCAGAGCAAGGTCAGCTGTCCATCTCTGGAGGCGGGGGCTTCCTCAGAATCAACTCCAGGGCTCGTCTGCACCATCGGCATCAGTTCTACTTGCGGACCCCGGCCAGTCCCAGTCACCCCCCAGGCAGTGATCTGGAAAAGTCGTCGGCTGCGTCTGCGGCATGTGTCGTCTGGAGATGGAGGTGGCGCTGATGGCTCAGCTCCATCAGGACCTGGGTGTGTCTGTGGACGCCGCCACTGCAGCTCGCATCAGGTCCAGTCTGGAGCAGGGTGCCATGACCACAGACCCCAACCAGACGCTCCAGTCCAGGACAATGACTGGAGATGGCCGAGGCCAGTGTCCTGCAGGATCCACCTCTGTGTCTGATGCACGGCGTTCTGGAACTCTGCTGAAGCTGCAGACTCTGTCAGCCCAAGAGTGAAGCCCACGACCTTAACCAGCCAACAGTCCGCCTCTAGTCCCTCTGTGCCCACAGCTACAGAGAAGGCTGCTGTCATGGAGACGACCAGTCTGACTGTCACTCTGCCTGTCATTGAGGAAGTCAGTGATGCTGCCATGCCATACAGGAGAACGAAGTCAGCAACCCGAACCATCCGGCCCTGACCAAACTGCAGACACCATCAAGCAAGCGCTGCCTGCAGGGAACGTGGAACAGGAAGCTACCAACATCAGCACAGACGGTGAGACTGTGGAGAACTCTCAGCCGGAACGGCCTGTCATCGTCACTACTGAAAATTCTGTGAAGAACCAAGAGCTTCATCTGACACACCCACTGACAAAGATTCTGCCCAAACTCCAGAGCAGGAAGACTCTGACACCATCACAGGCAGATCTGTGAACAAAGAAACAGATTTTACCAACACTGATGAAAATACAGCGATGAATTCTGAGCATGGTCGTAAAAGACAATGTAGAAGACTTGAAGAATTCAGTAAAAGACACGTCTGGTGCACAGAATGTAAAAGATTCCCTGAAGAACTCCGAGAAGGAAGCATCTGACATACCTTCTGACACAGATTCCACGAGACCAGGGCAGGAGCCGACTACCACATGCGATGCTGACAATACTGCAAGTAATACAGAGCATGAGACATCTGACACAGCTCCTGCTGATGATCCCACAGCAAGCAAGCAACCCATGTCTTCTGCAGAAAATACGCCAGAACCTGGGACAGATATCACTGAAGCTGAGGACAAGCAGTTACATTCAGACACAACTGAAAATGAACCACGCACTCGGACTCAGCGAGTGACCCAAACCCAGCTACTGACGTGAGAAAAGACATGGCAGGGGAATCTAAACGATGCAGAATTACCTGATGCACCAAACAACAGCAATGCTGAGCAAGGGAGTTCCACAGTGTGGAACCACGGTGAGGGCATGGACACGGAATCCAGTGCAAAAGCACAAACGAATGACAATGACAGTGAACATGATGGGAGAGCACATAGTGATGACCAGAGTCTCGGTAAAGCATCTGATAGTCAAGGAGCTTCTGAAGGGACATCACCAGTCCTGATGAAAGCCACTGAACCACCCATCGCCAACTCCACCTTGGAGACAACACCAGAAGAACAAAACGGGAAATCTAAGGAAGCACTCTGCAACGGCACTGTGGAAACTGGTCCTCCAAAGATTGTCATCAGTCTGGCTCCTGATAATGAAGACAGTGTGCCAAAAGAAGAAACTGTCATCAGTTCGGCGACTGATAATGAAGACAGTGTGCCAAATGAAGAAACTGTCATCAGTTCGGAGACTGATAATGAAGACAGTGTGCCAAAAGAAGAAACTGTCATCAGTTCGGCTTCTGATAATGAAGACAATGTTCCAGGTGAGGGAACTAAGGCCAGCTCCACATAACCTATCGTCAGTGGCAGCCTGGAACAGTCTGATGAGAATGGAAACAGGACATACTGACTTTGCTGACAAACATCGTTGAAATGATCAGGAATCAGTCTTTGTTAAGAAAACAAAATGTGCTAACTCGAGCGAAAACTACAGATTGATTATTTATTATGCATTTTAAAGATAGTATTAAGTGTGGCTGTTGCGTGTAGTTGGTTGCTACAGTGATGTAGGCTATAATTATTTATTTATTAACGGTGGACTTCACTGCAAAAGAAAAAAAAGAGTAGAAATGGTGCTGCTACAGAGAAAAGCTTTGATATTAACTTATTACATGTATTAGATATGTGGTCATATGTATTTTAGAGTGTAGTTGCAACAGATGAAAGTGAATGGAGAGTGAGATGATTAAAGTGATGATTCTCCATTTGTTTCTTTTTTTTTCCAACTTCCTCCTCAAGTATCATTCACTTTACGAATGCATGTTTCAGTGAGTTATTCATTCTTAACCAGTTGTGCAGGTGTCTACATTTCTCAGGCCTACTATAATGCCAGATCATATTTTGAAAACAAGTGTAGAGAAGAGCTCTGATGTTTAGACACATTCCCAACTCTGTCACAGGATCCCCTACCTCTCATCATTAAAATCCTTATGGACTGCCATAATCATTGGTGTCAAAGTCTCCTACCTCTCATCATTAAAATCCTTATGGACTGCCATAATTATTGGTGTCAAAGTTTCCTATCTCTCATCATTAAAATCCTTATGGACTGTCACAATCATTGGTGTCAAAGTCTTGTTACAGAATCTGCAAATTCATAGGGAATTGTGACAAGAGCTGTGTGTGGTGAACCCCACACCAGTATGAGCATCTCTCACCCCGGCTCTTGTAGAGGCAAAGTGGGTGGTATTCATAGAGTGATCCATCATTGTCCTATCATCAGTACAGGCATTTGTATCCATAGAATGATCTATCATTGTCATATCATCAGTAGAGGCAAAGTGGGTGGTACTCATAGAGTGATCCATCATTGTCATATCATCAGTAGAGACAAAGTAAGTAGGTAATATCGCAAGGAATGACCTATCTGTTCTAATGACTAGAGGTGAAGTGTTTAGATTCCATCGCTGGTTATCTCATGGCCACTCCACACAAACAGCTGTGAGTATGCACTTTCCCAGCACTAGCTGTGTCTGGTGAGATCAGAGTGTGTGATCTGGAACAATCCAACCTTGCTGTTTATAGCCCCGCCAACCATAGACCACTGCAACAACACAGATTGTACAGCAACAAAAACAACACACACACACAACAACAACAACACACACAAACACACACACATAAATACACATCCATACAAATCAGAGCATGTAATACAACATATACACACACCATTGTAAATGTTTTATTTTTTTCAGTGACTCACATTTTGTTTTTGGCACATCTACCTGATTATATATAATCAGTACATGAATCAGTTTAATCATTAAATAAAACATTTTCTTTGAAAATCATGAACACGATCTGATCAACAAGCCTTCAGTTCAAATTAAATCATGAACATTGCCAGGCTTTCAAAAATGCACACCTCCACGACATTTTTATTGTGTCATAAACCATCTTGACATCATACATTATCAAAGAACCCAAATGCAGAGCAATGAAAAGAATCAACAGTTACTTGCATCTTTGATTATGGTTTTCATCTACAAAAAACTTCTTTAAGTAAGACCAAGTTCAACGTAATAAAAAGAATCAATTATTTACAACTTAGATTATGGCTTTGTATGTACAGAAAACTGCTTAAATAAGACCAATTTCAGTGTAACAAAAAGAATCAACAATTATTTACAACTTTCATTACGGCTTTCATGTACACAAAACTGCTTAAGTAAAACCAATCGCAATGTATTGAAAAAGATCAACAATTATTCACAACTTTAACCATGGCTTGTATGTACCAAAAAAACACTGATTCAGTAAAATATGATAAAAAAAAATATATCAGCAACAATTCATAGAGCCAAAACTAAACATTGGTTTTTTTGCTCAAGATTTTTTTTAAGTGAGTTGTAATGACTGAAAAAGAACGATTTATTTGTAACTTATACACCGATTCAAATGAGGCACATCACTGAATACTTGATATGTTTTGAATACAACATTTTTTGGTTAAGGGAGGAGGGGGGGGGGGGGGGGGGGGGGGGGGGGTTTGTTTGGGGTTTTTTAGGGAGGAAGGGGGGAGAAGGGGAGGGAGTGGGGGGGCACATCATTGACATGTGTTAAGCAAGCAAGAGCAACAGTCAAAGCTATGTCCTACAATGAATTCTAAAAGACTTTTTCTTCTGATTCTATATTTCATAGCAGAAACCTTTGAATAAGGAATGAAAAAGTCAATTCTATAGTTTGAATTTCCTTTTCTTTTCTTTGTTCATTTGTGTTGAAGAGAACAAAGTTGCTATCAATATGAAAAGCATAACAAAAGATGTAGTCTGCATTCTACCTTCAGACACATGCAAACCGACCTTCTGTATTATAACAAAGCAAATAACATCAACATGTAATCAACACCAAAAACAAAGGAACAGTAAACAACACTGTTGAGCTATACTCACACACAAATAATTCACAAGCACCAAAACAATATTAACAAAACATCCAAAAAAATTATTTCATCACTTTGATATGTATGCATACCTACATACAAAACAAACTGATGTCCTTGGCAACAGTAGAATAACTGCAAAAGCGCTGCTGAAAATGATTGTGGCTGTTTACAGCTTCCCTCTGAAAATGATTGTGGCTGTTTACAGCTTCCTTCTGAAAATGATTGTGGCTGTTTACAGCTTCCTTCTGAAAATGATTGTGGCTGTTTACAGCTGACTTCTGAACATGACTGTTGCTGTTTACAGCTTGCTGCTGAAAATGATTGTGGCTGTTTACAGCTTGCTTCTGAAAATGATTGTGGCTGTTTACAGCTTGCTGCTGAAAATGATTGTGGCTGTTTACAGCTTGCTTCTGAAAATGACTGTGGCTGTTTACAGCTTCCTTCTGAAAATGATTGTGGCTGTTTACAGCTTGCTTCTGAAGATGACTGTGGCTGTTTACAGCTTGCTTCTGAAAATGATTGTGGCTGTTTACAGCTGGCTTCTGAAGATGACTGTGGCTGTTTACAGCTGGCTTCTGAAAATGATTGTGGCTGTTTACAGCTGGCTTCTGAAATGATGTGGCGTTTACACTGCTTCTGAAGATGACTTGGCCGTTTACAGCTGCTCTAAAATATTGTGGCTTTTACAGTGGTCTGAAGATGACTGTGGCTGTTTACAGCTGGCTTCTGAAGATGACTGTGGCTGTTTACAGCTGGCTTCTGAAAATGATTGTGGCTGTTTACAGCTGGCTTCTGAAGATGACTGTGGCTGTTTACAGCTGGCTTCTGAAGATGACTGTGGCTGTTTACAGCTGGCTTCTGAAAATGATTGTGGCTGTTTACAGCTGGCTTCTGAAGATGACTGTGGCTGTTTACAGCTTGCTGTTTCTGAACGACATCCACTGGCTGATGGGCACTGGCTCTGATGAAGACGCCAGCTTGTGCAGTAAGTCGCTTGGCACCCAGTAGCTGCTGTATGCTGCAGACATAACAACTTCATGTACACTCATGTTTGTTTGTTTTGGCAGGGGAGGGGGGCGGGGTTTTATTTCTTTACCTCAGCTACAACTCCAAGGTTCACTAATGGTGAGACTTTGTGTATTCGACTGTTTTTGCCTGCAATGAAGGTAGCCACATTACAGCTGTATTCCAGATGTATGCTGGACACAATTGTGCTTCCATAATCCAGCAAAACTTAGATCAATTACGGAATCTTTAATGTGTATATCTGACTTCTGCGTGTGTATATACACAAAGGGAATTAAGGCCAAAGAAAAGGGGGGTGGATTAAGGCACTGGCAGGTATGCACTTGAAAGTGACCTGGAAAATCATAAAACCCCCACCCTTAATTCACCAGAGACTGCCAAGATTTGAATCCATGACTTCATGGACCCATGGGATTGAAGTCAAACAGTCCTAACCCACTCGGCTACAGCACCCATCAAATGCACGTTTAAAAGGATAACAAATATCTCACATCACAATGAATAGTCAATGACTGGGAAAGATGTTGTATGCTTTATTATGAACGTATGCAGAACATCTTGCGCACATGTTAAATCCTGTTCCGCTTTTTGAAAGAGTAGGCCATTGTGTGCCGGTGGGAACAGATGACAAAATTTACAAAACTGCATACACACAGGGACTGGATGTAAAAAAGCACATGAGTGCTTATTCCATTATCCTCAAGAAAAAAATAAAATCTGAGCGCTTTAATTTGTTGCTTTACAAGATTCAGCGCTATATAAACTCCATATATTATTATTATTATCATGCACATGGACTGGAAACTC
Organism: Rapana venosa; assembly: GCA_028751875.1. Taxonomy (NCBI): domain Eukaryota; kingdom Metazoa; phylum Mollusca; class Gastropoda; order Neogastropoda; family Muricidae; genus Rapana; species Rapana venosa. Next base: position 12,604,411 of record CM054136.1, on the reverse strand, counting down.
TGATAACAGTTTCTAATCATGGGGTTTTTTTTTATGATACAAAGCGTTTGGAACTAAAACACTGTCATACATATATATAATAAACCGTAAGTCTCACCCTTTTCTCTGACAAATTCAAATATAGCTTAAGGAACACATGATTCTCTGAACTGTTAAACTATAAAAATAATTTTAAAAGACAATGTTCAATGCTTTAAAACAAACAAACAAAAAAAGCTAGCAGAAAACAGCATAACAAATGTCAACATCAAACATCGTATTGTGCACACAGACACACACACACACACTCTCTCTCTCTCACTCACTCACTCACTCACACACACACACACACACACACACAATCCCATCTACCCACCCCCCTCAAATCAAGATAAAGAACAAAAACACACTTTGCTGACACAAAAAGAATCCACAAAGTAGCACACACACATACACACAAAAAGACGGCACAGAGACCCCCACACTGCCAAACTGTACTCACGAAAGTTCTGATGGTAGTAGCAGATGCGGTTGTAAACTGCAGCAAGCCCCACCTGACTGGCGTAATACATGGGGCCTCCCAGGAAGCGAGGGAAGGAAAACCCATACAACCTGTACACATGGCACACAATCATCAGAAATGGCAATGGAAGGAATACTCATACAATCTGTACACATGGCTGATAATTATCAGAAATGGCACTGGAAGGAAAACAACCTGTACACATGGCAGATATCTATCAGAAATAGCGCTAGAAGGAAAAACCCATACAACCTGTACACACGGCAGATAATTATCAGAAATGGCACTGTAAGGAAAGCCCATACAACCTGTAGACATGGCACACAATCATCAGAAATGGTACTGGAAGGAAAACTCATACAACCTGTACACATGGCAAATAATTATCAGAAATGGCACTGTAAGGAAAGCCCATACAACCTGTAGACATGGCACACAATCATCAGAAATGGTACTGAAAGGAAAACTCATACAACCTGTACACATGGCAAATAATTATCAGAAATGGCACTGGAAGGAACACACACAGATTAAACTTCACTCAAGTAACTGTTTTGTACAGGTTTCTAAAATCAAAAAGTCACCAATCCCATCAAGTGAAAGCTGAAAGGAACGGAACACAGCAAAAAACACTCACCAGATGGTGTCGATGTCCTCTGGTTTGGCAGCCACCCCCTCCTCCAGAATCCTGAAGCCTTCGTTGATGGCGGAGTACATGCAGCGCTCCAGAATTTCCTGCACAATCCATGGGTTATCTTCCATGAAACAGTACATTTAAAATAAAACATGGCTTCGACAATGAATTTGATGATCAGCATCTTAGACTTACAGTGATTTTGTGGCTGCCTTCATTGCAAATACTGACCTTTCACATGAATGCAAAAGAATAAAGAACAAAAAAAATATGTATGCATATTATCTCTGCTGTGATGAAATAAATCTGTATCTACCTTTGCTTAACTTTTCTTATCTGTTCTTATTACCACAAAGTTTTTAGACAACACTTTGAATTTCAAAGACAAAATAATTTTAATCTTTTCAGACAAAGCTTTAACAAAAATGTGCAGATATGTGTGTGAACATGGACTTCACGGATATATGTGCACTAGAAGAAGACAAGGCCACATAAAAATAGGCATACATGACCTCATTTTCCCGTCAGGTTTTTCTCCTTCAATACCAAGTTGTCATACTTTTACATGAAACTACTACTCTTACCAAAATAAATAAGTCAATAAAATCATATTATATAATAAAATGAACTCAGCCATAACATGTTTGTCAAATCAGGTATTAATGATACAAAATCAAGCCTATCCTTATACCGCTAATCCCCCTTTCCATAATAATCCAACAATCAAAACGCATATCGGTAAACTTTGAACACACAGAGAACAAGAGTGAGGACCGGCACCAACACCTCCACAGTCTGACCTGCAGAGGAATTCTGCGTCTCTGGATGCCCAGGTCAGCGCAGTGTTTCTTCACCAAGTCCTCCACAGCCTCATCCACCATGGCCATGCGGCCTCCAGGCTTGTCGTAGCGATACCACCCTGCTCCTGGGGGCACACAACAGTCCTCCACTTACAATGTCCACACAGGCTTTCAAACCTTTTATTTTAATTCAGTTTTTGCAGACCATATGGCCCATAGGAACAACAGTTAATCATATACTTTCATGTAAGGTGAACATCCTTACTTCTGATATCTAAACATTTAGTAAGAAATAATCCAACTTTAAACATCAAACTAGCTTTTATTTGCTATCATTTTTCAAATCTTAATTCTTTTATTTCTAGAATAATGGAATAAGCATTTATGTGCTTTTCTTTACATCCAGTCCCCGTGTGCATGCGGTTTTGTCAATTTTGTCATCCGTTCCCACCAGCACACAGTGGCCTACTCTTAAAAAAGCAGAACATGTTTTAATGTGTGCGCAAAATTGTACGTGCATTTGCACACCAGACCTCAATTTGTAGCCTCCTCTGAAGGACTTTCCAGGGAGTGGGATCAGTACTGGTGTTAACTCCGGGGAAAAATCCTCTTGAACAGGCCTCTTCATGGTAGCTCGAATCTGGGCTTGAACTCAGGCTGCCAGATCACTACTGCAATGCACAAGACAGACCACCAGGCTGTCCTGTCCCCCTAACAGGCCAAGTTGGTGTTGTGGCACATTTCCCAGCGTAGCACCCTGGGAGTCACCCACACTATGTGTTCTGACTCCTTCCTCCCACCCGGGAATTACTGTGAGACTATAGGGGCACACCGGATAAGAAAATCTGCCTGTATAGTATTTTCAATTATCTTGCCATAAGGCAGCTGTACACAGACTTCAGAGGAGTTTTTTTCTCCTTTAAAGGTGAGGGCAGGCTGTTATGCTGACAGCTTGTTGTGGCTGAAGATAATATCGATACAAACAGTTCAAAGCACATGAACGCACACACACACACGCACACACTACCACGCACAGGAGGTACCTGTCTTGCGGCCAAGTCTCCCCAGGTTGTACAGTTTGTCCCGCAAGGAGCAGTACCTCTCCCCCATGAAGAAGCGGGTCAGGGGAGTTAACTCCACTCCCTCCATCTTGGCCGCTTCCTGAGTGATCCGCCAGCCAATGTCAAGGCCTGAGGAGCATGACCAAGATGGCAGCTAGAACCACGCACGTCACGTCAGAAAATACACGAGTAGAAAAGAGATTGTATGGTGAATGACAATTCTGCCCCCACATCTGAGTTGAATTTCAATAACATTCTGCCATTCACATAAGTAACTTAAAACATATAATAAATAAAATGAATTTTACCAGCTGCCAAACAAAATGTGTAATGCCTCGCGTTTGGAGCACACTATAAGCTGCTGGCTTGTTATTGTTCATAATGTTTACATGTGTGCAAGCATACGTGCATGCATGCGTGCGCATGTGCATATGTGCATGCATGCATGCATGTGTGTGTGGGTGTGAGTGACAGGAGCACTGCACTGAAACTTTCAGGAGTTGCAGTGTGGACAACTTGAAATCAGCAGAGCCCATTCTTCTGTAGGTCACAGACATGCATGCTTGCTGAGTTCTTTTCATCCATACCACTGGCCACAGCTGGTGACTCTCTGGCAAAAGATGGATGGGATTTTAAATCATGTGCAAAGAGGTGCCCTTGCATTTGAATACAGGACCACAGTTGGTAGTCTCCTCCAAAAGACTTGTAGGTGGAATGGAGTATGAACTAATGCAAACTCCAGAGAAAAGAATCTCCTCAAACACACCTCAGTGGCAACTACTTCACATCTTCAATTAGTCAGATCACAAGTTTAGTGCTCTGACCATCAGCATTTCTGCCCTACCACTGAAACAGAATACATGTATAGAAATGCCTGCATTGCCAAAAACAAGGCAGACTTGCAGGCAATTCTACCCTCAAGTCTCACTTTCAAGGACACAGCCATTGAAAATCAGGGAAACTGACTGATTTCTCAAGACACAAACACACACAAGTGCTTCTTTTTCATGGAACAACTAGTATCATCACATTCTTTCCTCTCTGACATCATCTTTCAGATTTTTTTATTTTTAAAACCCCACTGATGCACAGCACATTATCCCCGTTACTCACAAAATCGGGAGATCCTCATTCATTTCTATTACCTACTGAGAACATATACAGACAATGGAGGCAGATGCAAAGCACTTGCTCTGGCTACAAATGAAATTCCATAATGGAATTTGAACTTTTCAGGACGCGCATCAAACAATCAGATTCCCAGAACACTTTTCCAGAACAAACAAGGCCCCTCCCAGGCAGTATGCATGCCTGGTTATGACATCTTGCCTGACAGCCGTTAGCTGTTCTGCCCCTATCCCTGCTGTGGAATGCATGTGTAAAAAGCCTCGTCTTTCACGTGGCATCTTACCTGACAACATCAGTAATTCTGCCCCTGTCCCTGCATGTGTGAGTTTCATAGTGCTATCATACCTGACAGGTTTGCCATGTTGAGGGGAGCTATACCTGGTGTTTCATAGTGCTATCATACCTGACAGGTTTGCCACGTTGAGGGGAGCTATGCCGGGTGTTTCATAAAGCTATCATACCTGACAGGTCCTCCACTTGCCTATACCTGGTGTTTCACAGTGCTATCATACCTGACAGGTCCTCCACTTGCCTATACCTGGTGTTTCACAGTGCTATCATACCTGACAGGTCTGCCACTTGCCTATACCTGGTGTTTCATAGTGCTATCATACCTGACAGGTCTGCCACTTGCCTATACCTGGTGTTTCATAGTGCTATCATACCTGACAGGTCTGCCACTTGCCTATACCTGGTGTTTCATAGTGCTATCATACCTGACAGGTCTGCCACTTGCCTATACCTGGTGTTTCATAGTGCTATCATACCTGGCAGGTCCTCCACTTGCCTATACCTGGTGTTTCACAGTGCTATCATACCTGACAGGTCCTCCACTTGCCTATACCTGGTGTTTCACAGTGCTATCATACCTGACAGGTCTGCCATTTGCCTATACCTGGTGTTTCACAGTGCTATCATACCTGACAGGTCTGCCATTTGCCTATACCTGGTGTTTCATAGTGCTATCATACCTGACAGGTCTGCCATTTGCCTATACCTGGTGTTTCATAGTGCTATCATACCTGACAGGTCTGCCACTTGCCCATACCTGGTGTTTCACAGTGCTATCATACCTGACAGGTCTGCCACTTTAAGGGAAGCTATACCTGGTGTTTAACAGAGCTATCATACCTGACAGGTCTGCCACTTTGAGGGGCCTATACCTGGTGTTTCACAGAGCTATCATACCTGACAGGCCCTCCACTTGCCTATACCTGGTGTTTCACAGTGCTATCATACCTGACAGGTCTGCCACTTGCCTATACCTGGTGTTTCACAGAGCTATCATACCTGACAGGTCTGCCACTTGCCTATACCTGGTGTTTCACAGTGCCATCATACCTGACAGGTCTGCCACCTTGAGGGGGCCTATACCTGGTGTTTCACAGTGCTATCATACCTGACAGGTCTGCCACTTTCAGGGAAGCAATACCTGGTGTTTCACAGAGCTATCATACCTGACAGGTCTGCCACTTTCAGGGAAGCAATACCTGGTGTTTCACAGAGCTATCATACCTGACAGGTCTGCCACTTTGAGGGGAGCTATACCTGGTGTTTCACAGAGCTATCATACCTGACAGGTCTGCCACTTTGACATTGAGGAGCTATACCTGGTGTTTCACAGTGCCATCATACCTGACAGGTCTGCCACTTTGACATTGAGGAGCTATACCTGGTGTTTCACAGTGCCATCATACCTGACAGGTCTGCCACCTTGAAGGGGCCTAAGCTCATGCCCAGGTCCTCCAGAGCTCTGTCCACATCGTGGGGCAGTGCTCCTTCCTCCACCAGCAAGTTGGCCTGACCAACCACACCCACACAGTGATCACTGCACAGAATCTGTTTTCACTGTTGCTGCTGTTGTTGTTGTTGTTGATGTTGTGTTGTGTTGTTGTTGTGTTGTGTTATTGCTGTTGATGCTGTCATCATTGTTGTGACTGGTGATGGTGGTTGTGGAACTTTACCTTTTGTTTGCTGTTGTTAATGTTGGTAGTGGTGGTGGTAGTGTGCTTTTTTTTTTGCTTTTTAAAAAATTTCTGTTGTTTGTTGTTTTCTGGGGAGGGGGGGGTGTTTTTTTTTTGTTTGTTGTTGGTTTGTACAGAAACCGGAGAAATATCATCAAAACTGAGGTCACTTATCATACGACCAGTGCTTGAACAGCCACAGATCCAAGACTGTTTTTCCATCGCAAGACAATCTATGAAAATGAGAATGACACAGATATCTTGAAGATTCAGCTAGGTTTGAACTTATATATAAGAGGACTGTACTTTAAGCTGGATTAAGAGATACACAGACACTTGCAGTGTTGGTCAGGAAGTCTGATCAACACTCAAGTTTGCATTCCAAGAATGGATGCAAAGATGTTTTGGTTGTAGGTATGAATTTCAGTGATGCCTAGAGAAGATCAAAAGTGAGAATTACTACAAAACTCCTAGGTCAACTTGTTAACAGACCTGCCAATCCTCTGCTTCCTTTCCTATACATACACGCAGACAGAAGTTCAAAGACGCATGTTAAAGATCCTATCATCGATCTCAGTGTCCTTGGGCTATGAAATCACAAAAGAAACGTCATGCACCCTAAACCTGGGGATGGGATAGCTCAGTGGTCAGAGCACTCACTTTCCCCCAGCCAAGTTAAGCAGCACTGAGTGTGGTTATCACTTGGATGGGTGACCGTTTGCGCGCCTTGGCTTCAGTACAGTTCCCCCAGTTCCCCCAGCTGTAAATGGGTATCTGCCCTCTTTAGGGTCAGGGAAAGTAAAGCAGCGAGGGAGAGGAGATGGGCGCCGCCCTCAATATGTTGGCCCCTAGAGAAGTGAGGTCTCTGATGCCTTGCTCCCCTATGACCTTATTATAGGTTACGGGACACCTTTTTACCCTAAACCTGACCAGCACAGTCAGTTTTGCAGATGGTCTTTTTTCCTCATTCCTCGGGTAGAGCTACAAGATTCACCAATGATGAGATTTTTGTGAATGCACGAATTTTGTTTTTTGTCCTCCCACCATTTAGGTAGCTACAATCCAACTTCGGGGATTTGCAGATGGTCGAGACTTTAAAAGTGGATTTCTAGGCAAAAGTGTGGAGCAGCAAATAAAAACAGTCCATATACTGCAACACTTCCTTGGTAAACACACACACAAACAAAAAAATAACTCTGATTGCCAAAGGTTAGAAGAGAGAGGGGTGAAAAACAGGGCTTCTCACCTCTTTCTGCTCCATTGGTAGTAATCCATTCGGATTTGCTTCACTAAACATGATTCTAGTCATTCGACCAATAAAACACACTGGTCCACACACCAACACTCCTGGAGCACACACACACAAACAACAAAAAATTATCAATTTAAGAAATTGATACAAAGCTTTTTTCTCTGAACCCATTGCCACACCCAGCATTCCCCACACCCCTTCGCACACACCCACACCCCCCCCCCACCCACAAATATTTGTCACCAGCTTCTCTCAACCCTTGCCCACAGCTGCATTGCCCTTCAGCCTGCTTGCCCACCCCTCCCCACTGCTTGTCGCTGCTTGCCTAAGCCTGCCTGTTTGCCTGCCCAAGCTGCTTGCACCTCAGCCTGCCTTTCTAGCTGCTTGCTACCTAGCCCTGCTTTGTCTGCCCAGCTACTGTCTGTCTTCTAGTCCTGCTTCTCCTAGCATGCTTGTCTACCTGACCCTAGCTTATGGTCTGTTCTCCTAGCTTACCTGTCTGTTCTCCTAGCTTACCTGTTCTCCTAGCATGCTTGTCTGTTCTCCTAGCTTACCTGTTCTCCTAGCATGCTTGTCTGTTCTCCTAGCTTACCTGTCTGTTCCCTTAGCTTACTTGTCTGTTCTCCTAGCTTACTTGTCTGTTCTCCTAGCTTACCTGTCTGTTCTCCTAGCTTAACTGTCTGTTCTCCTAGCTTACTTGTCTGTTCTCCTAGCTTACCTGTCTGTTCTCCTAGCTTACTTGTCTGTTCTCCTAGCATGCTTGTCTGTTCTCCTGGCTTACCTGTTCTCCTAGCTTACTTGTCTGTTCTCCTAGCTTACTTGCCTGTTCTCCTAGCTTACTTGTCTGTTCTCCTAGCTTACTTGTCTGTTCCCCTAGCTTGCTTGTCTCTTCTCCTAGCTTGCTTGTCTGTTCTCCTAGCTTACTTGTCTGTTCTCCTAGCTTACTTGTTTGTTCTCCTAGCATGCTTGTCTGTTCTCCTAGCTTACTTGTCTGTTCTCCTAGCTTACTTGTCTGTTCTCCTAGTATACTTGTCTGTTCTCCTAGCTTACTTGTCTCTTCTCCTAGCTTGCTTGTCTCTTCTCCAAGCATGCTTGTCTCTTCTCCTGGAATGCTTGTCTCTTCTAGATGCTTGCTTGTCTCCTAGCTCTTCTTCTCCTAGCTTACTTGTCTGTTCTCCTAGCATGCTTGTCTCTTCTCCTGGAATGCTTGTCTCTTCTAGCTTGCTTGTCTCTTCTCCTAGCTTACTTGTCTGTTCTCCTAGTATGCTTGTCTCTTCTCCTGGAATGCTTGTCTCTTCTAGCTTGCTTGTCTCTTCTCCTAGCTTGCTTGTCTCTTCTCCAAGCATGCTTGTCTCTTCTCCTGGAATGCTTGTCTCTTCTAGCTTGCTTGTCTCTTCTCCTAGTTTACTTGTCTGTTCTCCTAGCATGCTTGTCTCTTCTCCTGGAATGCTTGTCTCTTCTAGCTTGCTTGTCTCTTCTCCTAGCTTGCTTGTCTGTTCTCCTAGCTTACTTGTCTCTTCTCCTAGCATTCTTGTCTCTTCTCCTAGCATGCTTGTCTCTTCTCCTGGAATGCTTGTCTCTTCTCCTAGCATGCTTGTCTCTTCTCCTGGAATGCTTGTCTCTTCTCCTAGCATGCTTGTCTCTTCTCCTAGCATGCTTGTCTCTTCTCCTAGCATGCTTGTCTGTTCTCCTAGCATGCTTGTCTCTTCTCCTGGAATGCTTGTCTCTTCTCCTAGCATGCTTGTCTCTTCTCCTGGAATGCTTGTCTCTTCTCCTGGAATGCTTGTCTCTTCTCCTAGCATGCTTGTCTCTTCTCCTGGAATGCTTGTCTCTTCTCCTAGCATGCTTGTCTCTTCTCCTGGAATGCTTGTCTCTTCTCCTGGAATGCTTGTCTCTTCTCCTAGCATGCTTGTCTCTTCTCCTGGAATGCTTGTCTCTTCTCCTAGCATGCTTGTCTCTTCTCCTGGAATGCTTGTCTCTTCTCCTAGCATGCTTATCTACCTGACCAATAGCTACAGCTGCTGACTTACTTAGTCAAGGAAAGGTAAACAACTAAAGGTGAGAGTCTTCATATCACTTTACTATTATTTACTACACCGGCATGCATATGCATACACACACACACACACACACAGAGATGCATGTGCACATCCACAAACATGAACATACACATTACAGACACTACACAAATGCGCAACACACACACACACTATCCATCTATCCATCCCCCTACACCATAACTCACTGCCCACACACTCAAAACACAAACACACACATACACACTCCACGCGCATGCACCACCACACACACCAAACATTCACTACTTACCCACACACTCCCACTCACACACATGCCGCACACACACCACACACCAACACTAACCCACCCACCTTCCTCATCCACCCACACACACATTCCCATCCACCCCCCCCCACCCCCCCCCCTCCCCCACCCCCACCCCCCCCCCCCCCCCCCCCCCACCCCCCCCCCCCCCCACCCCCACCCCCCACCCCCCCCCCCCCCCCCCCCCCACCACAAACCACCTTGCCAATCTTCTGGCCCAGTTCCATGACCGTGGCCACGGTCTGGGGAGCGGTGTCTTTGCTGTACACATTCTCCAGCAGCCGCATGATGTGGGCCGGAGCAAAGAAATGCGTCCCCACCACATCACCTGGCCGTCGCGTGACCTTGGCAATCTGCATACGAAATCAGCCCTTTTTTATTTTTAGCATCTACAATAATAATAATAATAATGTATGGAATTTATATAGCGCTGAATCTTGTAAAGCAACAAATCAAAGCGCTCAGATGACTTTTTTTTTTTTATATCGAGGATAATGGAATAAGCACTCATGTGCTTTTTTTTTATTTTTACATCCAGTCCCCATGTGTATGCGGTTTTGTAAATCTTGTCATCTGTTCCCACCGGCACACAATGGCCTACTCTTTCAAAAAGCGGAACAGGATTTAACATGTGCGCAAGATGTTCTGCATGCGTTCGCACACGGGGCCTCGGTTTATGGTCTCATCCGAAGGACTTTAGTAGCATCTAGTAAGGTTTTGTCTTGCAAGAGGAGAGAAACCACCTAAAAATTAAAAAAATTAAAATTCCCCAAATTACACATTCATATGTATATAATTATACACACACACACCTCTCACCTTTCCCACTTATCCAGTATCACTTAAAGTGAAAAGATGTCAAATTAAAGAGCAAACGAGTACAAGCAAACACTATTCCCTCTTGTATTTTGATGTCTGTTCACTATAAGTGATATTAGACAGTATGCATGCATGCATGTGCACACACCCACACACATCCAAAATAAAAACAACAAAAAACAAAACACGCCATCTGCAGTGATAGACAGCATGCTAAAATCTGAAGTGTTTCCAGTTCAGGGGGGAAAATCCAGAATTTAGAGAAAGAGTGACTTAAAAACTCCTGCAGAAAAATCCCCCCAAAAAACCAGCATGGCAATTATCTTTTTTGTGTTTAGTGTTCTTTCAGATCAACACTTTGGAAAATACTATGTTTAGTTCCTTCCTTGATACATCGATGACACATTACCTTCTGTTTCCATAAAATTACTCCTTGTATGGTACAGCATCAAAAACAAAACAAAGCACCCTCTCAACAGACCAATGAAAGTATATTACAAGCTGTTAAAAATAATCATATAATACTGATAAAATAATAATCATATATTACTGATTAAATCCTGCATAATTCCACAAATCCATAATACTCTCTCTCTCTCTCTCTCTCTCTCTCTCTCTCTCTCTCTCTCTCTCTCTCTCTCTCTCTCTCTCTCTCTCTCTCACACACACACTACTTATTCAATGTACCATATGAAAATAAAAGTTTGACTTTGACTTCCACACACACACACACACACACACACACCCTCTCTCTCTCTCTCTCTCTCTCTCTCTCTCTCTCTCTCCCTTCCCCTTTTTTTCTAAGTAAAATGTGCATTACCTATGTCTCAACATTGAGCCAACTAATGAACGTTCTTCTTTCCTCACTCTAAAATATATTTTTTTTAAAATTCAAACAGCCACCAAAGCCCCACACCCTGGTGTACCAGATCAATGTTGATGGTTGATGTGTTGGAGCACAAGATGGCGGAGGGTTTACAGATGTGATCCAGTTTCCTGAAAATCTCCTGCTTCAGACCCAGGTTCTCATACACCGCTTCTATCACCTGAACACAAACCCATCAATGCAGCTACAGTTACCTGTACACCTACCTTTGCATCACTCAGTCAGTCAGGGAGTCAGTCAGTCGGTCCGTCGGTCAGTGAGTTGGCCAGTCAGTCAGTCATTTTTTGTTCTTTTTTATTTATTCTTTTATTTCAAGTAGTCAGTCAGTCAATCAGTCAGTCAGTCAGTGTTGGACTCTTAAAAAGATGTGAGTTGACCTCTAGTTAACACTTAGAAAAATATTCTTCACTGCTTACCTTAATATTCTGGTAAAATAGTGTTGTGTTAGATGGCCACTCACTCCTACTGCTTTCTTACGTGTGCATGCACAAGCACACACATGCATGCATGCACACACACACTCACATTCACACACACACACACACACACACATTCCTCAATCTTGTATAGTTACCTTCATCAACCAAAATCACTATCTAAGTATCAATATAAGACCTGGCCTTGAGTGGAACAAACTGCTATGGAAAGCAAGAGGACCGCAAGGAGTGGAGGAAGCTGGTTGCAAAATCTTCAGAGGTGCCCTCATGGTCCAAGGGACGACAGGATAGGCGAAGGAGAAGGAAGGTGAAAAAGACCTGAATGACTGAGAAGTACAACAACAACAACACAACAACAACAACAGCAACAGCAACAACAACAACAACAACAACAGCAACAACAAAAGGACGACATCTACACACCAGGTCCACTCCAGCCAGGCGCTGCATGTCGACTGTGGGGGTCAGACGTTTCAGACACTGCCGCGCAGCATCCTCCGTCATCAGCTTGCGGCGGACGGCGTCCATGAAGATCACCTCAATGACGCCCACACCCTTGTCCAGGAACTGCCCACACAATTCATACCAGCCACTGCACTGGAAAAGTTGTTTGTTTTAAAGTCTGAAAATGAAATGCATATCTGATAGATATGTTGTTGGTTCAAGGATTACGATGACGTGCTGCAACTGGTTTTTTTGTAAGTTTGTGTGTGCACACATGCATGTGCATGTGCACACACGCGCGCACACACCCACACACACATGTATGTGACTGCAGCATGCATGCTTGCATACATGATGACGTGTATGCGTGTGCAAGCATATGCACATATTACTGCAGACATTTATGGATTGTGTGAGATAACCACCATCCCTTCCACTGGGCCTATGATTCTCCCAAATACTGAAAGAGTTTTAAAAAATCAAATCAAAAAATCCCAAATCCCTCCCTCCCCCTCCCCCTCCCCCACCTCCTCACCTTCTGACTCTGCTCCACCAGAATCACGGGCAGTCCAGCGCGCAGCAGGCTCACAGTGATACCCGTCCCCATGGTCCCCGCCCCAATAACACCCGTCACCTTCACAGCCAGTCCCTTGGTGTTCAGGGAACTGGCCCCACAGGACATCTGCCACTGTCAACACACAGTAGACACAGCTGTCAGTTTCCCCCACTTTCAGCTACTCTCTCAGCTGCTATCCATTCCATCCCAGCTGGTGCTAATTATTGCAGAAACTGACCACACGGACTTGGTAATGATAACTGACCACACTTGGACTTGGTAATGATAACAATAACGAAATTTTATTTTCTGAGGGTAACAGAATAAGTACATGACTTTTTTACATCCAGCCCTCAAAAAGAAAGAAAGAATGAAAGAAAGTAAACAGACAAAAAAATAAGCGAAAAGATTCATAATAATCACAATAAACATCACCACTATCATCATCATCATCAACACCTCTATCATCATCACAATCATCTTCACCATCATCATAAACAAAATAATTATGATAATATATAAACTGTATGGAGCTTGAAGGAATAATGATATGACAAAAGTAGTTTGTTAGCATTCACACACATAGACCTAATGTTTCTTCGAGTCATATTGTTGAACAACATTTTCCAGAAAGAACAAAGAGTGTCAGAGAGAATGCAAACATGAACAATGAACAAATTTGAGAGAGGGGGGGTGGGGGAGGGGAGGGAGAAAGAGAGAGAGAGAGAAGAGAGAGAGAGAGAGAGAGAGAGAGAGAGAGAGAGAGAGAGAGAGAGAGAGAGAGAGAGAGAGAGAGAGAGAGAGAGAGAGAGAGAGAGAGAGAGAGAGAGAGAGATTGATTTAATAAGATCACTTGTTCTGTCAAAATTCATGACAAAACTTGAAAAAAAAACCACCTCTGTTTAGTTGCGGTAAATCGAAACATAACTGTAATAGACAGAGAGAGAGAGAGACAGACAGACAGAGACAGACAGACAGAGATGAAGATCATCAAAGCTATGTATACTTAAATGAAATATACTCCGATAATAATATCAGTGGGGAAAATTTTAAAAATAAAATTATATATATATATATATATATATCGTAAAATGGCAATAAAAACACAACTATGTTCAGCTTCATTTCTCCTTTTATTTCTGTCAGCAAATTTTTGCTTCCATCTGAAGCTTCTATATATATTTCTGTATATAATATTGTTCTCAATATATCTTTGGACATAGGTCAAGTCAGAGAAATCCATAAGGTAATTGTACAACCTGTTTTTAAACTTTTTAAAGTTTGATTCAGATCTTATGACTTCTGGTAAATTATTCCACAACCATCCTCCAGAATACTTTAGACTAGATTTGCATAGAGTAATGGTCGTAAAAGAAGGTTCAATTTATGTGAATGTCGATATTCATTAATGATAAACATGTTCTTAAGAACAAATGCAGCATTTCCATGTAGTATTTTATGCATAAAAATCCCTGTATTGTATAGAAGTTTTGCTTCCAGAGGTAGAACATTTGCTTGTTTGTAGTCAGATGCTCTTAATGAAGATGATTTGTCAATGGTAATTTTGATGGCTCTTTTATGATCACTTATTAACGGTTTAAGTATATTTTTGCTAGCTAGATCCCACAGCGTAGAACCATAATCAATATTACAATGAATATATGCATAATAGAATAGTTTTCTTGTATGAAGGTCTAAAAAGTTTTTATTTTATTTTTCTAAAGTGATACAATTTTGATGCAATATTTGCAGTAAGTCTCTTAAAATGTTTTGACCATGATATGTTATTGTCTATCGTTACACCTAAAAGTTTGTGATTTACTACTTGGTCAACTTTTACATTAGAAATATAAAGATCTGGTAATGTCTGAGTAAGATTCTGACGCTTTTGTCTGTTTGTGACCAACATAAATTTAGTTTTATGTGGGTTAAGAGCCATATGGTTTAAATGTGTCCATTTAACAAAGTGATTAATACTTTTTTGCATGGTATCATAGACTTCATGAGCGTTTGATTTAGCTATTTCTAAGGTGGTGTCATCTCCAAACATTTCGTACTGTGTTCCTATAAATAAAGGAAGATCGTTGATATACAATAAGAACATCAAAGGACCTAAAACAGAGCCTTGAGGTATACCATAAACGTTTGGATGAAAACTGGAGATAGATGCGTTCAAAGACACTCTCTGATGTCTATCAGAAAGAAAAGATGAGATTAAATTTAGTGTGTTGAGAGATAGTTTGTAAGCTGATAACTTGTTAAGGATAAGTTTATGATTTAAAACATCGAACGCTTAAGTGAAATCAACAAATAATACTCCTGTAAATTGCTTTTTATTTATGCTTGATAACCATCGATCTATCAGTTTTGTTAAAGCTGTATGACATGAATGATGTTCTCTAAACCCCGACTGATCTAGGTGTATAAGGTTATACCTGTTTAGATGGGAAAGAATACACTTATGTATATGTTCTTCCAAGGGTTTTGAAAGAACTGATAATACAGAAATAGGTCTGAAGTTGAATGAATCAGCACCATTTCCTTATTTAAACAAGGGAATAATTTTTGTTTGTTTTAAGGCCTTAGGGAAGTATTGTTTATCCAGACAAAGATTGTAAATATATGTGAGAGTTTCTGCTATAACTTGAGAAGATAGTTTCAGAATTTTACTATCAATTCCATTAATGCCACGAGTGCCAGTCTGTTTTAATCGTTTTAACGCAATGAAAACTTCTTGAACACTTAAAGGATACACGTCAACAGAAGAACGATTTTTTTTTTCAAGGCAGTGTTTTTGTAATTCATCTAAGTCATTGTTAATAGAATCATCAGTTTGTATTATTTGTTTAGCCACAGTGGAAAAATGGTAGTTTGATTTGTCTGCTGATATGTCTTTAGGTATATTTCTTGACAACTTTGCGTTTTTATTAGTTAACTGATTTATAGCTTTCCAAATAGACCTGCTATTTTTCTTTTCATTTATCAGATGGAGAAAATATTTCTTTTTCTCAGCTCTTATCAGAGAAGTTTCTTTATTCCTTTGCTTTTTATAGTTTTCACGGCAATCAGGTTTCAACAAATAGTGACATATAGCATTTTGGATTTCATCTGTTAGCCATGGAGGTTTTATTCGATATCTAACTCTTTTGGTCTGTAAAGGAGCATGTGTGTTGCATACTTTAAGGAAAACACTATACCAAACTTTTAAGGCCTGATTTATTTATCTTTTATTTATTTTATTTATTATTTTATATCGAGGATAATGGAATAAGCACTCATGTGTTTTTTACATCCAGTCCCTGTGTGTATGCAGTTTTGTCAATTTTGTCATCTGTTCCCACCGGCACACAATGGCCTACTCTTTCGAAAAGCAGAACAGGATTTAACATGTGCGCAAGATGTTCTGCGTGTGTTCGCACATGGGGCCTCGGTTTATAGTCTCATCCGAAGGACTTTGACATTCAGTTCGATTTTTTGGTCAAACTGGGAAGAAAGGGTAAACTGCAACTACCAACAGGCAGATCTGACTACTACAGTTTCAGAAACAGGAATGGCCTTCAACCTCTTGGCTGGGCTACTGACGAACAGCATTTATCACGGTCTATTTCCCACAAATGCAGTGTTCATGCACAGCGTATGTCATTATTTAACACTCACTCTGTACCCACCATCACTGCTAAAAAGCTGTCTTTTTGACATTATATTAACTCCCTTGACAGCTTTATCTTTTGTGAGTAGCACAAGTTTTCAATACTTGGTAATTTGCTTGGTTTGACCTAAAGATTACTGACAGTTTGTGAAGCGTTAACATTGTTTTGAAAGTCATGAGTGGATGCAGACACCGACTAACACTTGAACAAACACTGGCAGAAATTCTTCACAATTCTGACAGTGAGAGTGAAGGGTTTGATCCAAAAAACATCAAACTTAATGAAGTCAGAGCAAAACATCCTGATTTTGACCCAGGTTTGGATATCAATAACTCTATATAATTCATTTTTGTATTTGTTTTTTTTTGTAAGACCTTGGTGAGACAGAGAGGCTCTTTATTTCAAAACAGCACTACCACAAAGTCATTTCCATTGATTTGCCATCCTCTATCTTCTCCCAGTTCTTTCAACTGACCCTTTTACCATCCCTAAAAACAACAACACAGACACCATGGCAAGTTTCAAAATTACCTTTCGAGCAGATCTTTCGGCAAAAAATGCGTATCGGAGAGCTGATGACTGTGAGCCAGTGAAGAGTTCAGCCATCAGAGTGCGTTCTCTCTTCAGCCCCTCTGCATACGGAAGTTCTGCTGCACTGCGCACTGCCTTCAGGCATACCTGGAGTAGAAGGAAAAATGTCTGTGATTGAACAGTTTGAAAAATCTGTAGGCCTAATTCATCAGTCTCTTATCCATGGGGGAAAAAAATCATGCATGTATGGCTGCATGTGCGCATTTATGCACATTTGTAAACAAGCATGTGTGCGTGAGAGTGTGCGCATTTGCCCTTCATGAAATAATTCAAGTATTTTTGATTTGCATACAAATAGTGTGTGCATGCACACCTACGTTTACAAAAATTATCTATACACATAACATGCAAGCTTGCAATCATAAAATGCCCATAACCATAAATTCACACACAAATCACACACACACATACCCACACAACACACACATGACTCTCTCACACACACACACAGAGCAGATGACAAAATTTACAAAACTGCATACACACAGGAACCAGATGTAAAAAGTACATGAGTCCTTATTCTATTATCCTCAAAATAAAAGAATTTTTAAAATATGAATAAATAAGTAAAATAAGAACACACACACACGCACACACACTCGCGCGCGAATTTAACATTAGTGTTAACTCCACTCCCCCTAAAAGTCCTTCGGATGAGACTATAAAACAAGGTTCAAGCGTACAAATGCATGCAGAATATCTTGCACACACACACGTTAAAACAGTCCGCTTTTCGGAAGAGTAGGCCATTGTGTGCTGGTGGGAACCGATGACAAAATTTACAAAACTGCATACACATGGGGACTGGATGTAGAAAAAGCTTATGAGTGCTTATTCAAATATCCTCAAAAGAATAGACTAATCAATTCATTAATTAAATAATCACACACATACACACACACACAGGCACACACAAACACAGAGTAAGTACTCACCACAGGTGCAATCATGCCTCTCTGTTTCAGTTTGACTTGCTTCATGGCCGCTAAATGAACACAGCACAGATGCTTAGCTTGACACATACTAACCCTTCTCCATCATTTAACCCTCCTGCATTGGGTTTCTCTGAAGCAAATCTTTCCCTAGCTTTCACATGCTGTCTGCTAGTTTAGTCTCTAAGTGTGAAAATGAATGGTGCCAGCATAGTCTACAAAGAGTGATGGAAGACTATTGAACCGTGGTAGGAAATCCCCATCAACTTTGACAGCCTTTTCTATGCATGACAATGGCATTAACATGTGATGGAAAGTACAATCAGATGTGCCCATCTGCTCCCTGTGTGATCACTAGCGTGGTATCCCAGTGCTCCTGTCTGCCCCTGTCACTAATTGCGAGAGGGTAAAAAGAAAAAGAGCTCAGGGTCTTCTCTGGTCAGCTTTCACTTCACGGAGTTATCATCAGTTCTGAATCCACTTCCCCGAAAGTCCTTCAGAACAGACATAAACAGAGGTCCTGTGTGCAAACACACACAGAATATCTTGCACACATGTCAAAACTTGTTCCACCTTTCAGAAAAGTAGGCCACTGTGCGCTGGTAGGAACAGATGACAAAATTTGCAAAACTTTGTGCGCATGGGAAATGGATGTAAAAAAAAAAAGTACATAAGTGCTTATTCCACGATCTTTAAAAATAACAGAATGAATAAATAATAAGTAAAAAGCAAAAAGGTTTTCCCTTACTGCTGTTAGTTTTACATTACAACCAATTCTACCGAATCAGAACACATCTGTGTAGTTAGTGAAGTAAATGCCTCAAAGATCTCCTAAGCTGATACTGTGTGGTATATGTGGTATGTTACACATGCTGTCATGATTCCTCACAGAAACTACAAACTAAAGAAAAGAAGAAAAACTAAAGAAAATGACAACAACAAAAAAGGACAGAAAAATCTTCCTGAAGCTAATATTACTTGCTGCCATACTTATCAAAGAAAAAATACTCTTCATGCCTTAACCTCATACAGTGCTCATAACCCCCAATCAAGGTGACAGGTTCAGGTTAAGATAAAGGCAAAGAGCCTTATAACCTAGGCTGCCAGTGTCATGCAGGGTGTCAGAGACCTAAGCTTCTCTTGGGGCCAGCATCTTGAGGGTTGCACCCATCTCCTCTAGTAGTTTTTGCTTTTTATGGGGTTTCTGTTGTCTTGTGGTGCAGAACATTACCAGTGTATGTGGTGATGTTATGGTGCTACTGCCCTACCAAACTAAACACAGAACACTTCACACCATCCCTTGAGTCAAACTAACACTCAATCGCTTCCTTAGACCTTACCTTTAGAGGGCAAGCACAGCGGTCTGTCTCACATGATGGCATTCCGCGTTCCCAGCGGATGAGGATTACCGTCAAAGGCAGGCAGCATTTTGTCAGCGCCTTTCACAGGCTGGAGACTCAGTCTGCGAGGTTCCAGAGGCTTCCTACCACACTCCGGGCAAACTTGATGCCTTCCTCCAGGAGGTTGCCCTGTACAATCTGTCAACACAAGGTGAGATATACTGTTTTCTGCCTGTCAACTCTAATGCTTCGTTCATATATATTGGTTTAGTCTAATGCACTAGGTGCACACACACACATACACACACACACATACAAACACACACACACACATCAATGCGATGTACCTGTCTTATAGGAGAATACAACCTGCTATGCAAGAGGGGGACACAAAAAGTCACTACCTTGTCCACGATGCCATATTCCAAAGCTTTTGGTGCAGGGACGTGTTTGCCTGTGGCGATCATGCTGGCACAGCGATGTCGTACCTGGCAGCCCTGGTACCGCGCTGATGCAAATGCCGATCAGAACCTCGCGAAACCTCACCCTGTGGTG
>CM054136.1:12569517-12579517 GCA_028751875.1 Rapana venosa | reverse complement strand
GAGAGTGAGAGAGAGAGAGAGAGAGAGGAGAGAGAGAGAGAGAGAGAGAGAGAGAGAGAGAGAGAGAGAGATTCATAGCGCCTTCAGTCAGAAATCTACAAGGGAGCAGTCAAAATCGGGTACCCCAGGCCACCTTCCAGAGGAGCCCTGCCAGCACAACGTTTGGCGACAAGAACGTAGCGTTGTCAGCTTTGTTAGGGGGCTTCAACGAGGGAGACACTCATCCTGATAACTTATCAACAGGAGCACCTTTCAGACAGATCCTTAATCACTGTCCCCGTTTTTACGAATATTGATCACTCTGAAACCTACACAAGTTTGGTCATGGCAAGAAAGATTAGCCCTTTGGGTTCGGTTTTTTTTTCTTTTAAAAGGATAAACCAAATATTATAGCAAAAATATAAAATGTTTGTGTGGTGGGAAAATCACTAGCATTCATATGATTTTTTTTAATGTAAGAGTCTAAAACCATTCTTGTCTTCTTTTTCTGAAAAACCCTTGGATAAGATATTTAAAAATATTAATTTGGCGTTTCGTATTACAAAATCTTTAATGAATAGTCCTATATGACATTTGTTATAGTTTTAAGTCGTATTAGCATTTCTTATGCATTTATTTGTTGTTGTCATTGCTAAGCCTTTTTCTGTACACTGCCTACAATATTTAGCAACAGATACCAATTTCACAGCACACAACCAACAACATAAATGTCCCCTCCCCTCCCCTTCCCATCATCTAATATCATTTTGAGTGAGCAGACGTAAAATCAAAGTAACAACAACACTCATCCTGAGCTGAGGTCATGGGTGTCATCATTATCTTCCATCAACAATCTCTCATTAATCTCCTGACCCTCAATTTAAGGCGTTGACACAAACTCGTCACAAAGATAATAAAAAAATAAGCCTGCCTCTCTCTCTCTCTCTCTCTCTCTCTCTCTCTCTCTTCTCTCTCTCTTTCTTCTCTCTCTCTCTCTCTCTCCCCTGCACTCCCCTCCCCTGTCTATATCTCATTTCTCTCTTAAGTTCCCACTTTATCAAACACAAAAAAGATTCTACTCTCTATGCCACAAACTTTTGGTTGAGAATGCAGTGTTTTATACAGCAAGTGTGAAATGATTCGCATCATTGATAACATCTCCACCACATAAGGAGTCAGGAGGCCAATTCTAAATTGAAAACACGCTATTTATCTACATTTTTTAAATCTAAAAATCTATTCAATGAAAAAAAAGGAAAATCGGACAATTCTATGAAATATCATTACAAACTGAAATGATAAGACTCCAGGAAGTGACAACATTTAAAAAAAAAAAAAAAACGGACAAAATTTGGATCTAAATAGGTGGTCAGGATGAAGGTTTGGGTGATTATTTCAAACACCTTTTTACAGCAAAAGGAAGCAAATTTATGTTTTAACATTTCATTACATGGTAGATGAAAGCTTATAGTTTTCTAATCAACCCAACTCCCCAAATCGACAATCTGTCCCCTACCTAAAATCCCTCCTAGGGGAAAAGTGAGCCAGGTGCAATTCGATTCATTTCATGGTGAAGATCAGAGTCATGTTTATAATTCAGTTTTTAGTTTGTTTTGGTTCATGGTGTTATTTTGATTCCTACGGTTGTTTTGATTATATATTATAGTAAACATGTAAAGTCTCCGAATTTGAAATAACAGTTTAATAACACAGTAATTTATGCTATGTTCGGTCACTCTGCGTTTAGGGTTTGTTTGTCGGTTTATGTGTTTTCGTTACAAGTATGCTTGTTTGTTTGTTGTGTGGGTATTTGTTTGTTATGGATGTTTTGGTTGTTTGGTTGTTTGTTTATTTGTGGGTGGTGTTTGTTTCTTTGTTTGTTTGACTATGTGCTTTTTTGCTTTTTTTTATTCGACGCTTCACACCAACCCCCTCCTCCTCTCCTCCTCTCTCTCTCTCTCTCGCTCGCTCGCTCCTTTCATCTATTTGATTTATTAATAATAAGTTATCTGTTTGACATTTTGATTAATGTTCGGTCAGTTGGGTGATTATGTGTTTATGATAATATTTATTATTTTTTTAATTTAATTTATCAACTTAGTCCGTTCGATATTTTGGTATAGTAGGGTATTGTTGGTTGCTATCTTCCTCCGTTAATCATAGGTTGAACTGTTGTGCACATGGAGCGCACTTATTTTCTTTTTTTTTGTTTACTTGCATTTGTTTTCTATCGAGTGGCTTTTTTTTTATTTATTTTTGTCTGGGACTTTCTTTGTTGCGTGGGTTCTTAAGTGGCGGCTAAATAATGTTTGTGTAACACGGGGACTCGGTTTTATCGCTCATCGAAGACTAGCGCCAGAACAACACTAAGGTCTATTGTAGCGGGAAAATTAGGGTATAACGGGATTTTGAACTCCCCCCACTTCCGACCGACTTTTCGCTTTCTGACAGGCGCGTTACCTCTAGACCACCGATCCACATTACAGAATACATTGCTATCTCTTGTTTAAATAATTGTAATCAATGTATCTGTTTCGACATTAATATTTGGAATAGTTAGGGATTGTGTGTTTGTTGAATATATATCTATCTACTTCCTTTAAATCATAGGTTGAACTTTTGTTGTTGTTGTTGGGGTTTTTTGGTTTTTGGTTTTTTTAGGGGAGTTTTGCTATTATTTTTTTGTTGTTTTGTTTCTTTGTTTGGGTTTTTTTTTTTTTGGGGGGGGGGGGGGGGGTTGCTTATTATGTAGGGCAAGGACCGGATGAAAAAAAAGTATGTGAATGCTCATCTGTAACCCTTGAAAACTAAGATTATTAATTTATTCATTCATTCATTCATTCTCTCTCTCTCTCTCTCTCTCTCTCTCTCTTCTCTCTCTCTCTCTCTCTCTTCTCTCTCTCGATCAGATCCCCACCCCCTCCTCCACCCTTGATCCCTCCCTACTTCCCCTTCTTCCTACTTTCTCATCCTCCTTCCCTCCAACCTTCTCTCTCTCTCTCTCTCTCTCTCTCTCTCTCTCTCTCTCTCTCTCTCTCTCTCTCTCTCTCTCTCTCTCTCTCTCTCTCTCTCTCTATCTTTATGACTTATTCAGTTTGGTTGTGTTATTTTTCTTGGCTCTGTTGTGTATCTTGTTCTTGTTGTTGTTTGTCTGTTTTTCTCTTTTTTATCATCCTTTGTTGGTTTGGTTTTTCCTTCTCTTTTGTTTGTTTGTTTGTTTGGGTTAGGGTTGTTTGGGGGGTGGGGGGGGTGTACTTTTAGGGTTTTCTTTTATTTGCTTGCTTTGGGGGGGGGGGGGGTGTGTTGGGGGGTAGCTGTTTTGAAAAGGGTTATTTCCCCTTGTTTTTATTGTGAGACTGTGTAAGTATTGGGTTATATTATTAAGATGTATCCCTAACGGGCGGGGACTAGATGTAAAAAAGCACATGTGTGCTTATCATTATCCTCGAAATAAAAGAATTTGTCATTGTCATTGTTCTCTCTCTCTCTCTCTCTCTCTCTCTCTCTCTCTCTCTCTCTCTCTCTCTCTCTCTCTCTCTTCTCTCTCTCTCTCTCTTTCTCTCTCTCTCTTCTCCTCATTCACACAAACATAACAATAATCACAGGACTGGCATGTGAAAAAAAACTACAACTTCTCGCTCCAGGTGCATCGGGCACACCGCCACACTCAATCGATCGATTCCAACGGGCCAGATCGAATTGGCACAGCTACAAAAAAGAAAAAGGGAGAAAAAAAAGAAAAAGCTATCACTAGCTTCTCACACGGCCTGATTGTACACTCGTCGGCTTTCTATACTTCGCACAAAATGTGGTCTGGAAAGCCACGAGCTGCCAACACACACTCACACACACACACGTACATATTTTTTCTCCTTCGCATATCGACTAAATAGCCCAAGCATTTTGGCCCTAGCCGGCGCAGGCGTGCTTG
Organism: Rapana venosa; assembly: GCA_028751875.1. NCBI lineage: Eukaryota > Metazoa > Mollusca > Gastropoda > Neogastropoda > Muricidae > Rapana > Rapana venosa. The sequence goes on along the minus strand of CM054136.1, from coordinate 12,575,607 downwards.
CTTAGGCCTACTATACCGCTGTACAGTTCTCTTCCAATACTTCGCTTTCCAAGAGCCAAAGGAGTTCTTATTTTGAACCTGTTCTGGCTCGATTTCGTCGTGTTAGGCCCTAGGTGTGTTTTGTTCTTTGTGCGGGTTGGTGTTGGCCTAGCTTGTTAGGCAGTTTACAGAGCTGAGGGAAGAAAAGAAGAGTAAAATAAAATAAAAACTCGCGCGAGTGAAAACAACGATGTAGTGTGAATTTGTGGAGTTTTGTGTGGAGGATTAACCTACGAATAATAGGACTTTGAAGGAGGTGATAATTATTTTTGTGATACGGTGGAGAGAGAGAGAGATAAGAGGTGGGTGTGCGTACGCCCGTGTGTGTGCGTGTGTGTCTACGTTTAGTTAATAAAAGTGCAGGTCAAAGTGGTGGAGATGTAGGTGGGACTCGTGTACTACAACTACTGTGTGTTTGATAGTTTGGTGTTTTACTTTTTGTTTTCTTTACCTGAGGCCCAGCCATGGAATATGGCCCCAGAGAGTGTCGGCAATGTGTTCTGGAAGTGTTTTCTGGTGTTCTGCTGTTTGATAAGTACAGGTCTTAAGGTAAGTAAAGTTTGGAATTTTGTTTTGGTTGGGGGGAGGGGGGTGTGGGAGGGAGGGGTTGGTTGGTCGTTTTCGTGTTGGTGGTGGTGGTGGGTTTGTGGGTTGTTGTGTTGTGTTGTTGTTGGGTGTTTTGTTTGGGTTGTTTTGGTTGGGGTTTTGTTGTGTTGTTTTTTTTTGTGGGGAGGGGGGGGGGGTTGTTTGGGGGTTTTTTGCTTTCTTGTTTGTTAATTGATAGAAAGCACAGCATAGCAATATGATGATGATGATGATGATGATGATGATGATGATGATGATGATGATGATGATCTTTATTTTCAAGGGCTATAGATAGATATTTACATACTTTTTCTCAATCAGCCCTTGCCCCGAATAGGGACCACAAGAATAGAAATGAAGCTGTAGTTTAAGAAGAAAAAGAAAGAAATGAAGAGCCAAAAAGTTCCAGAATTTTACATCCATTCAACATGTCCAGTTTAAACTAACTTTTATGGTAATGTTCAATAACAAATAGAATTATTAAGACAGAGAGACAGAGAGACAGACAGAGACACAGACAGACAGAGACGCAGACAGACAAACAGACCAATAGAAAATAGAGAGACTGACAGACATAAGTTACAGATCTAGACAGACTGAAGACTGCACCTGTCTGTCTGTCTGTCTGTCTGTCTGTCTGTCTGTCTGTCTGTGTCTGTCAGCTTCTCTTTCTCACCCACCCTCCTCACCCACTCTGTGTCTCTGTCTCTTTCTATTCCATCCTCTGTCTCTGTCTCTCTCTGTCTCTGTCTCTCTGTCTCTGTCTCTCTTCTTTTTCTGTCTCTGTTCTCTGTTTCTGTCTGTGTCTGTCTCTCTCTGTCTCTTCTCTCTTCTCTCTGTCTCTGTCTCTCTGTCTCTCTTTTCTCTCTTTCTTGTGTTCTGTCTCTTCTCTGTCTCTCTGTTCTCTTCTTCTGTCTCTTGTCTCTCTTTCTCTTTTCTCTTTCTCTTTCTCTGTCTCTTTCTCTGTCTGTCTCTCTGTCTCTCTTTTCTGTCTCTGTCTCTTTCTCTCTGTCTGTCTCTTTCTCTCTGTTTCTCTCTCTCTGTCTGCTCTCTCTCTCTGTCTCTGTCTCTTTCTCTGTCTCTTTCTCTGTCTCTCTGTTTCTGTCTCTCTCTGTCTCTCTGTCTGTCTGTCTATCTGTCTCTCTCTGTCTCTGTCTCTCTCCTCTCTCTCTCTCTGTCTCTCTCTGTCTCTCTCTCTCTCTGCTGTGCTGTGCTGTGTCAGGGATTCTCTGACAGACAGACTCCCAGTCTCTGTTTATTTGTCCCAGTCTCTGTTTATTTGTCCCAGTCTCTGTTTATTTGTCCCAGTCTCTGTTTATTTGTCCCAGACTCCACTGTCTGTGTTCGTTTCCTCCTTGGCCTTCAGGGTGTGTGTGTGTGTGTGTGTGTGTGTGTGTGTGTGTGTGTGTGGTGTGTGTGTGTGTGTGTGTGTGTGTGTGTGTGTAGTGTGTGTGTGTGTGTAGTGTGTGTGTGTGTGTTGTGTGTTGTGTGTGTGTGTGTGTTTGTGTGTGTGTGTGTGTTTGTGTGTGAGTGTGTGTGTGAGAAGTGTGTGTGTATTTGTGTGTGAGTGTGTGAAGTGTGTGTGTATTTGTGTGTGTGTGTGAAGTGTGTGTGTGTGTGTTTGTGATGTGCGTGTGTGTAGTGCATGTGTGTGTAGTGTGTGTGTGCGTTGTGCGTGTGTGTTTGTAGTGTGTGTTAGTGTGTGTGTGTAGTGTGTATGTGTGTAGTGTGTGTGTAGTGTGTGTGTAGTGTGTGTGTGGTGGTTTGTGTGTGTGAAGTGTGGTGGTTTGTGTGTGTGAAGTGTGGTGGTTTGTGTGTGTGTGTGTGTGTGTGTGTGTGAAGTGTGCTTGTGTGTGTGTGTGGTGTGTGTGTGTGTGTGTGTGTGTGTGTGTGTCTGTGTGTGTGTCTGCGTGTGTGTTTTCTTCGATTTAAAGTATGTTCACAATAAGCGATATTAGACAATTAATGCGCGCACGCGCGCTGTTTGGTTGTGTGTGTGTGTGTGTGTGTGTGTGTGTGTGTGTGTGTGTGTGTGTGTGTGTGATGTGTGTGTGTGAGTGGTTTGATGTGTATGTAGTGTAGTGGTGTGGTGTGGTGTGGTGTGGTGGTGTGGTGTAGTGTAGTGTGTGTGGTGTGGTGGGGTATGGTGTGGTGTGGGGCACGATAGTGTAGTGTGGTGCACTGTAGTGTGTGTGTAGTGTCTTGTAGTGTAGTGTAGTGTGTGTGTGTGTGTGTGTGTGTGTGTGTGTGTGTGTGTGTGGTGTGTGTGTGTGTGTGTGTAGTGTAGTGTAGTGTAGTGTAGTGTAGTGTAGTGTAGTGTATGCAGTGTGTGTGTGTGTGTGTGTGCATGCAGTGTGTGTAGTGTGTAGTGTAGTGCAGTGTAGTGTAGTGTAGTGTAGTGTAGGGGTGTGGTGTGGTGTGGTGTGGTATGGTATGGTGTGGTGTAGGACACGATAGTGTAGTGTGGTGCAGTGTAGTGTGTGTGTGTGTGGTGTAGTGTAGTGTAGTGTGTGTGTGTGTAGTGTGTGTAGTGTAGTGTAGTTAGTGTAGTGGTGTTGGTGTGTGTGTGGGTGTGTGGTGTGGTATGGTGTGTGGGTTGTGTGGTATGTGTGGGTGTGGTGTGGTGTGTGTGTGGTGGTGTGTGGGGTTGTGTGTATGGTGTGTGTGGTATGGTGTGGTGTGTGTGGTGTGGTAGTCGGTTGGTGTGGTGTGGTGTGGTGTAGGCACGATAGTGTAGTGTGGTGCACTGTAGTGTGGTGTGTGTAGTGTAGTGTAGTGTAGTGTGTGTAATGGTGTGGGTGTGGTGTGGTGTGGTGTAGTGCAGTGCAGTGTGGTGATGTGGTGTGGTGTGGTGTAGGTGTGTGTGGTGTGGTGTGATGTGTGTGTGGTGTGGTGTGGTGTAGTGTAGTGTAGTGTAGTGTAGTGCATAGTGTGGTGGGTGTGGTGTGGGTGTGGTGTGTGGTGTGGTGTGTTGGGGTGTTGTAGTGTAGTGTAGTGCAGTGGTGTGGTGTGGTGTGGTGTGGTGTGGTGTGGTGTAGTTAGTGTAGTGCAGTGGTGTGTGTGTGTGTGTGGTGTAGGGCTCGTAGTGTATGTGTGCACTGTAGTGTTGTGTGTGAATTTGTGTGTATGTGTGTGTGAATTTGTGTGTATGTGTTGTGAATTTGTGTGTGTGAGTTTGTATGTGTGTTGTGCATTATGTGTTTGCATTATGCGTAGGACTATTTTCAGAACTATCCCATTTCAAGAGATTTTATCTTTGGGAATAAATCATTGTCATCCTTATCAATAGCGCGGCCTAACAAGGGCAGAGACAGGATCTCAAAAAGCATGTCAATGGTTTTATCATTCTCTGATAAACAAACCGACTTTGCCTTGTGTTCCTTCAGTTCTGTCTTTGTCTTGTCATGTCTTTCTCTCTCTCTCTCTCTCTCTCTCTCTCTCTCTCTCTCTCTCTCTCTCTCTCTCTCTCTCTCTCTCTCTCTCGCTCTACCTCTGATTTTTTCGAAAGAGTAGGCCATTGTGTGCCAGTGGGAACAGATGACAAAATTTACAAAAACCGCATACACACGGGGACTGGATTTTTTTTAAACCACGTGAGTGCTTATTCCTTTATCCTCGAAATAAAATTTTAAAAATTTAATTTAAAAATCTCTCATTACTGCAAACAGAATTATGCTTGTGGATTTTTTCCATTTTCTTTGTTATCAGTTTTGCTTTTACTAGTTTACACTGTTCCAGAAGGCTGGATGTAAAACAAAAACTGCCATGCTTGTTCCTTTACCGTCTGAAAATAAAATTGAATCAATCAATCATTCATTCATTCATTCATTCAGTTCCTACGTCAGCCTCTCTCAAGCCGAAAGCACAAAGTTAACACCCATATTCACCAGCCATTCTATCTGCCCAATGGGCAAAGAGTCTGGGACGTTTTTATCGGCAACTTTGACAGGATCTGCTAACTCTGTTTTAAGCCTAAAATCACTTCTTGCTGTGGAGGACACTAAGCCACACTGACAGCAACTGCTGGGTGGTTATCTTTTTGCAACACAGCACCAATGGGAATAATGTTGTTGCTGTTGGGCGTTCTCTAGCTTAATGACCTGGGACTTGGTCATTACCCAGCTTGTTATGGATGAAGACAGTCTTAACATAACAGTGTACAACGTACAACGTAACAACGGTTGTTGTTGTTGTTGTTGCGCGTTCCCCGGGTTAACACCCTGAGGGGTCCCCAGAATGTGCACTTGACTCACTCACTCCTCCCACCTGAGAACCACTGTGAGATTGAAATTGCAGGCACACTGGATGAAAACATTGCGTGTACGACTGGGTTTTTTAAGAACATCACCATGTAGGCAGCCATACGCCAACTTCAGAGAGAGACTTTTTTTCTACATTTTAAAGGAGCGTTCAGGTTGTTGTTATGCTAGGGGCTTGTTACGGCTGAAGGCATTCTATACATCCCTGTTTGGAATGTGGGAATGGAACAGAATTTGGAACATACCATTTTAGAACATAACAACATGTTCATGTGGCCTTGGTACTTTGCTTTTTATCATTATTATTATTATTATTATTATTATTATCAATAACTGACTAAGCTTTTGGCCAGGGCCAGTAACGACGACTGAATGTAGTAGACATTGGCACTTACTGACACCAACAACGGACAAAGCGTTTGGCCCCGGACAACAAAACAACACAAGCAACAAGAATAACCAGTTCAGAACGAACTTTTCAAGCTATCGACGTAACCTCCCTTTGACCTGCTCACGTCATAGGGTCTGTGCTGTGGACTGGGAGTTTGTTTTAAAAACAAAACCAAAAAAGCTGTCAATAGAAAGGGGGGAGGAGGGGGAGGTAGAAAAGGAGTCACTGACCAAGGTGGGAGAGGTTGGGGAGAAAAGAGAGGGGGGGGGGGGGGGGGGCGTCTTCAGCCAGTGGCTGGTGGCTGAGTGACATAGGCACTAGGCCTACAGCTTGTTGTTTTTCAGGTGGCAGTGCCTTTGTCAAGTAGAACTCCAGGGGACGGAACAGCCTTAGTGGTTAGAGCGGTACGCTCGTCATTTGACGGCCTGGGATCGAGCCCAGGTTCGAGCCACCACCACCCAGACACATGTTCTAAGGGTTTGGGTGTTGTTTTTTTGCTCCCCTGGGGTTAACATCAGTGTTGACTCCACTCACCCGAAAGTCCTTCAGATAAGACTATAAACCTCTAAGCCCTGTGTGCGAACGCGTGCAGAGTATCTTGCACACATACGTTAAAACCCGTTCTGCCTTTCTGAAGAGTAGTCCACTCGTGCCGGTGAGAACGAATGACCGTTTGTTTGTTTTTTAAACGGCGTGCTGGTGTCGTGTTTAGACATAATCTCCGAAGTTGAAGTACAGCTACCTAAATGGTAGGTAAAAACGGTCGCATAGGCAAAAATCTCACCATTGGTAAACCTCAGGTCTGGTCGAGTTACC
>CM054136.1:12557017-12559517 GCA_028751875.1 Rapana venosa | reverse complement strand
CAGTACAATACAGTACAATACAGTACAGTGCAATACAGTACAATACAGTGCAATACAATGCAATACAATACAATGCAACACAATACAATACGATACGATACGATACGAGACAACACAACACAACACAATACAACACAACAATACAATTGTATCTTTTTCAGTCTTAGTGCGCCATGAGAGAAACCAACGCCTGAGGTAAGCGTTGCTTCCAGTTCACACTATTGCAAGTCTTTTGAATGGAACTAAAAACCGAAGTCCCTGAACTGAGTGAACGCACACATCACACCTTGAAGGCATGCTAAACGAATCTGACGGGCCTGACATTAATTTTGTAGACTCCTTTTGGACTTAGCACCCTGAGGATATCACAAAACTGGTAAGGGGGCAGTGTAGCCTAGTGGTTAGAGGTATGCACTCGTGAATCACGGCCCAGGATTGAGCCACCACCGAGGAGGCGTCTTGTTCAGGGGATTTTGTTCCCCGGGAGTTACCATTGGTACCAACTCTATTCTGCCTTCGGATGAAACTATAAACCGAGGCCCCGTAATCGAACGCATGCAGAACATCTTGCGCACACGTTAAATCCTGTTCCGCTTTTCCGAAGAGATGGGCCATTGTGTGCAGGTGAAAACAGATGACAAAATTTACAAAACAGCATACACACGGGGACTGGATGTAAAAAAGCACATGAGTGCTTATTCCATTATCCTCGATATAAAAGAATAAATAAATAAATAAAGTATTCCATTACCCATAGTCCTTTGCATGAGACTATAAACCGAGGTTCCGTGTGCGAACACACGTAGAACGTCTTCTGCACAAGTTAAAACCCGTTCTGCCTTTCGGAAGATTGGGCTGTTTTGTGCCAATAGGAATGGATAGCAAATTTTAATGAAACAAAAACAAAACAAAAAATTGCTTAAACACTGGGGTGTCGTGTTTAGAGATCGTTCTCGAAGTCGGGGAATGCGGCTGCCTTAATGATGGACAAAAACGGTGGCATATACAAAATCTCATCATGGTGAACCTGGGAGTTCTAGCCGAGCAGCGAAAAGAAAAACAGAAAGAAAGAAGGAAAGAAGAAGGTGGGTGTGGTTGAAGCAGAGAGATCAAGCTGAGCAGGGTAAGAACAGCAGGACAGAAACGTCACAGAAGATGAGGCAGCAACCCAACAACAACAACAACAACACACAACAACAACAACAAACCTGTTTAAAAACGACCGTATTGTATTATCGGCTGAACTCTTTATGATAAACAAAAAATGACACCCCCTTTAGTTGTTGGGTTGTTGTTGTTGTTGTTTTTAGTTAATGTACACTACTCTAATACGGCAACAACAACAAAAATGCAAAGTCGCATTAGGTGTTTTGTTTCGTTTTACAGCTTTACTGAGTGGATGGCAACCCAAGAATCAATCAGTCTCTCTCTCTCTCTCTCTCTCTCTCTCTCTCTCTCTCTCTCTCTCTCTCTCTCTCTCTCGCTCTCATTTCCTTCCGTCTGTCTGTCTGTCTGTCTGTCTGTGTTCTCTGTTCATGACCCTGTGTTTTCCTCGTTGTTTCAACTGTGCACCTGGCTGTGAATCTTGAGCTCTGCTTAAGGGCTTGCCTGCAGACCTGGACGGCTCTAAGTCATAGGATATCCATATGCTTGCTGGTCGCCGACCCCCCTTTCTGACCTCACGTTTTGTTACATACACGCAGGCATGAACTGAACGCACGTATGTGCAGATATATACATGTTTACACACGCGCGTGGGCGCACGCACACGCACACACACTTTACAAAACCGCATACACACGGGGACCGGATGTGAAAAAGCACATAAGGGCTTAATCCATTATCCTCGATATAAAAGAAAAAACCTTTTTTTCTTTAAAAACACACATACACACAACTTCACACACACCCACATACACACACTCACACTCACTCACACACACTCACACACACACACACAACTTCGCGCGCGCGCGCGCGCGCGCAACTTCACACACCCACGCGCGCACACACACACACACACACACACACACACACACACACACACACACACACATGATTATCAGACCTGACTCCCCTGCCAGCATTTAACGGAGTGTTAACCACCTTTAGGGTACTCCATCAAATATTCAGGGTGGTGACGCGCAGTAAACGATAAATCGTTGATTAATGAGATCGATAGTAGATAGTCAACCGTGGGTAACACAGGCAGTGTGACTATCAATAGTTCCCAGTACCGCATAGCATCGCCACAGTTCTTTAGGTATTCAAGCGTAGCCCCAGGGTTTCCGTGCCATAGAATTGTCCTTTGAATTCAGCCACGCATACCAGGGTTTGTTGCACACGCTGTGTGTGTGTGTGTGTTAGCTGCGACATACTGGTACGAGGTTGTATGGAGATATGCAGGGCTGGACAGGCTTGTATGCTGTGAATATGACAACAGGTATATGTACGCACACATGTAAGGCAAGGCGAAGCAGAGCTTATCTCAAAGCCCAAT
>CM054136.1:12509517-12554517 GCA_028751875.1 Rapana venosa | reverse complement strand
ATAATCTGGGTAACCTTCCGGGAGTTAAGCCAGGGAATGTTCAACAGTAGTAACAACAACAATAACAACAATGACAGCAACAACTGCAGCAGCAACAACAACAACTGAAACAACAGTAACAACAACTGAAACAACAGCAACAACAACAGCAACAACTGTAACAACGCAACAACAACAAAAACAAAACCAACAACAACACGCAACTCCAACAAAAACAACCGCAACAACAATAACAGCAGCAACAGCAACAACAACAGCGCCAACAACCACAACAACAATAACAGCAACAACAACAACAACAGCAGCAACAACAACACCTACAACAACATGACCGGTACAGGCACAAGCAGAAAGTGACTGTTTTCCTGGACTTTTGAAATCGATCCTGGTCTGTACAGTCGATACTGTGACCGTGGGCTTTACCGCAGAACGGATTTGCCCTTGTCATTGAATACGAATATGAAATTTGTTATTGAGGGTAAGTGGATAAGCTTACAGCTTCTTTACACCATGCCCTCAACCCCACCCACCCATTCCCTTTCCCCCCAAAGAAAAACGCAAAGGAAAAAGCGGAGCAACATAGAGGACCAGTTCCACTACAGAGGGCTAACCGACTTCTTATCTGTTCAACTATTCCGCATACATGCACGCGTGCGCGCACACACTGGCACACATGCTAGCATCCACACATGCACACACACACACTTAAGCATAATATACTCACAACCACACATACACACACACGTGCGAGCGCGTGCGCGCGTGCATGTGTGTGTGTGTACAAGAATTGCATAGGCCTTTATCGATGAAAAACAGGGATGGCTATTCCCAATCAATAGAAACAAAGCCTCCCCTCCTACTACCCCCCCCCCCCCCCCCCAACAAAAAAAAAATTATAATAAAACAGCAACCATGCAACCAATTTTTATATTAAAAAAACCACCCACAAACTGAAAACAAACAAAATCACCCACCCAACCAACCAAAACCGTAGACGCCCATCCTTAAAATCTTGAGAGGAAAGAAATTAACCAAATGTAGGCTATTAGCTGCATCACAATGATTATTGTTAGCAAACCACTTTGTTGTTGCGTTGTTGCTGCGCGTTCCCCAGCACCCAGAATGAGCACTCTGCCTCACTCCAAATACCCTGTAATCACTACAAGACCTTAAGTACCCGCCGGATGAGAGAAGTTGGTATGTAGAGGCTCTTTTCAACAACCTCGCCATGAATTTTTAGGTGTTCATATTCTGACTTCGGGCACGGGGATAGCTCAGTGGTCAGAGCACTCGCTTTCCCCAAGCCAATGTTAAGCAGCATCGAGCGTGGTTACCAAGTAGATGAGTGACCGTTTGCGCGCCTTGGCTTCAGTACAGTTCCCCAGTTCACCCAGCTGTAAAATGATACCTGCCTTCCTTAGGGTCAGGGAAGGTAAAGCAGCGAGGGAGAGGAGATGGGCGCCGCCCTCAATATGCTGGCCCCTAGAGAAGATTTCTCTGACCCCTCGTTCCCCTACGACCTCATAGGTTATGAGAAACATCTTTACCTGTTATTCTCTGACTTGAGAGGAGTTGGCTCGCCTGCAATGCAGACTACAGGTTGTTATTATACTAGTAAAAGCTTGTCATGCATGAGGACGGTCTCTGCATAACTTGACTTAGCAAAGCGTAACACCTTTGTAATGTAGGGCTTGGTATTTTGCTTAGATCAATAACTGGCCGAGCTTTTCACCCCTGCATGGTGTGTACTTTATAACAGTGTGGAATCCTCATTGTCTGGATTTAAACAAAGTGTTCGGTAAAAGGAAAAATGGTGAGAGGAAAACAAAACAGAACTCGTGTTTAGGTGGGGTTTTTTAATAGCATTGGCGGACAATTGCTTTTTTTTAAAATCTTGTTTGCTCTCTCTCTCTCTCTCTCTCTCTCTCTCTCTCTCCACACACACACACACACACACACATATATGTGTGTGTGTGTGTGTGTGTGTGTGTCTGTGTGTCTGTGTTTGCGTCTGTGTGTGCATGCGCGCATGTGTGTGTGAAATGTAGCTCTATCCAATTTAACTGAATATCATTAAAGTATTAGGCCTATGGTTCTGAAATTTGGATTTCGCACACACAAAAGCTCCCTGGAAAATCACGTTTAGACGCCCCCCCCCCCCCCCTCTCCCCCAGCTCACCAACTACCCTTTCATGCCACCTCCTTCACCTTTCTCTCTATACCCCCCTCCCCCAACACACACACACACACACACACACACACATTTCCACCTTGCCAACAAATCAACCTTCCCGGACTGATTTAACTGTGGGGTGTATATTATATTCAATCTTGATGTCGGGTCAGGTGTGACGTCACTTACATTATCGATCTTTTTTAACGGGTAAAATGTGTACAATACCCTTCCATAGAGGAGGATGGGAAGAAAATACCTTTTTTTTTTTTTAACTCACCATTTTTATCTGAGCATTAGTAAGCTCTTCCCCTCCCCCCATGAACGAGAAAAAATATGTGGATATACTGCCATACCTAATTTGACTTCAGGATGATAGGACATACACCTGTGAATGCACGCATGATTGGTGTGGGGTTTGCCCCCCACCCCCCAACCCCCTTCTCTCTCTCTCTCTCTCTCTCTCTTTTTCTCTCACTATGACCTTATAGATTGGCTGGGTTTTGTTTTTCCTTCTTTCTTTCCCTCCTTGTTTTTATTGTGTGAGAGTATGGGTACTGAATTTATTTGATTATCATGACATAAAATTTGTATGAGTAATCAAACTAAGTGTTGAAGGTTATCGTGTACTGTTTTGAGAATCATATATTTAGTATAGTTTTAAATTTCTTCTTGGTTTGTTTCTTGTTTTTATTGTGTGGATGTATGGGTATTAAATTTATTTCATTATCATGACATATAATTTGAAACGAGTATAATCTAAAATGAGTGTTGATGGGATCGCATACTGTTTTGGGATTTATATATTGGATTTTATCTCTGAAATACACACACACACACTCTCTGTCTCTCTGTCTCTGTCTCTGTCTCTCTCTCACCTTTTATCGTCCTGCTTATAGTCATAGTATATCCTGATGAAGGATTCATATTTTTATAATTTTCAATACGTTATTGGACTTGCCTCTGTACTTAAGTTTTAATGAGTGCCCTATTTCAATATCTTATAATTATGTGTAACAAGTATGTGTACCATTTGACAATGTGTAGATGTTTATCTTTATGACTTATTAAGTTTGGTTGTGTTATTTTTCTTGGCTTTGTTGTAGCTCTTGTTCTTGTTGTTGTTGTTTGTCTGTTTTTCTCTTTTTTATCATCTTTTGTTGGTTTGGTTTTTCCTTCTCTTTTGTTTGTTTGTTTGTTTTGGTTAAGGTTTTTTTGGTGGGTGGGGGTAGGGGTGGGGTATTCTTAGGATTTTCTTTTAATTGCTTGCTTGGGGGGGTGGGGGGGGGGGGTTGTTGGGGGGGGGGGAAGCTGTTATGAAAAGGGTTATTTCCCCTTGTTTTTATTGTGAGACTGTATAAGTATTGGGTTATTATTATTAAGATGTATCCCTAACGGGCGGGGACTGGATGTAAAAAAGCACATGTGTGCTTATTCATTATCCTCGAAATAAAAGAATTTGTCATTGTCTCGCTCTCGCTCTGTCACTCTCTCTCTCTCTCTCGATCCATTTAAGCACTTTTTACCGGCATCTAAACCGAATATAACAGGATCCATTTTCATCCGCCGCGGGCCCAGTGTGTCCACACGTCTGAATTACTTTATTCCATTGTTACTGCAGTCCATTAGTGGGGGCTGGGGGGAGGGAGGAGAGGGGAGAAGAAGGGAGGAGGGGACAGGAGAGAGACAGAGAGAGAGAGGAGAGAGAGAGAGAGAGAGAGAGAGAGAGAGAACTCAGAACTCAGAAATTTAATGTATCTCAGCCTTAGGCCATAATACATGGTTGGCGTAGAAGAAATTGACAATGCCACAGAGTGGGCAAAAACCGGATAACATACACAATACCAAGCTCACTTTCAGTGAAAGAAATAATGAAGACAATGCACAAATACATAAAAAATCCATATGTATCAAACACAATTCACTATTTTGATCTTATCACAAACGATGATACGGTATCGTTTTGTTATGAGAGAGAGAGAGAGAGAGAGAGAGAGAGAGAGAGAGAGAGAGAGAGAGAGAATGAATGAATGAATGAATGAATGGTCTTTATTTTCCAAGAGTTACAGAATAAGCATTCACATACTTTTTTCATCCGGCCCTTGCCCTGATTAGGGACTATCAACAAAACAAAAACAAAAATCAAACAAAACCCAACAACAACAAAAGTTCAACCTATGCTTTAAGGAAAAGAGATAAGTGTGTATTCAACAAACACATAGTCCCCAATTGACCTGAACATTAATGTCAAAACAGATACATTGATTCTATTTATTTTGAGAAAAGAGATGAATATGTGTTTATTGAACACATAATCCCCAACTGGTTCGAACGTTAACATCAAAACAGATACATTGACTACAATTAAGCAACTACACTGTTCACTGTTCACTGGTCCCGTAACCCACCAGGGTCGTGGGGGCGCTGCATGGTGGACGAACGGTGGACCAGCTGGCTCCACTTAGCGCGGTCGTGGGCGAGTGCCTGGGTGACACTGAAGTCTTTCCCTGTCCAATCACGGATGTCGTCGGCCCCCTTTCTCCTCTGTCAACTTAGATAGAGTAAAATATAGGGGACGAGATAGCTCAGTTGTCGGAGCACTCGCTTTCCCCCAGCCAAGGTTAAGCAGCATCGAGTTACCACTTGGATTGGTGACCGTTTGTACACCTTGGCTTCAGCACAGTCCCCCAGTTCACCCAGCTGTAAATGGGCACCTGCCTCTTTAGAGCATGGAGGGTAAAGCAGCGAGAGAGAGGAGATGGGCGCTATGCTGGCCCCTAGAGAAGTGAGGTTTCTGATGCCTCGCTCCCTTACGACCACATAGGTTATGGGACACCTTTACTTTAATATAAAGGGGAGACAACAAGAGAGAGAGAGAGAGAGAGAGAGAGAGAGAGAGAGGAGAGAGAGAGAGAGAGAGGAATAATTATTGATTAAATGCTTGATTGAGGAAATTGAAACACAGATAGAACAGACAGAGAAGCAGAACCAGGTGAACTGATCTTCACGCGTGTGTGTGTGTGTGTGTGTGTGTGTGTGTGTGTGTGTGTGTGAGAGAGAATGAATGAATGAATGAACGAATGAACGAATTTTATTTGACAAAAGCTACAAGCCCATCAGTCAAAGGGGGTAATTGTAAGTAACATATTAACATAGGAATGAATATGAAAAGGACATGAGTAATAATCCAAAGTCCAGATAAATGCCAACCAATATTTTCAGTTATTACGTATAGGATCCGTTTCATTCATAGTCTGCTTACGTTTATCTAGAGCCTGCGTTATATATATTGCTAAAGATTTAAGCTCGGACATATTATTTGAAGATAACACCTTTTGTACAAGATTGGTGAACCTGTTGGTTGGGTTTGTCAAAAAAGCAATTTTTTGGCGAATGTCATGATAAGTTCTACAAGCAAACAAAAAATGAAATTCGTCTTCTTCTTCTTCTCCACATGCTGGACAAGAGTTGTTGTCTGTCTCTGCTGTAATATACCATTGTTTGCAGTTCAAAAGACCACACAATCTTAGCCTAAATTTTAGTAAATTACTTCGAAGCTTTTATTAGTTAACGATATCAGATACTGTTCTGGACCAAACGCATCTTTAAAGGAGCTATACCAAGTGTATTTTTCACTAGACATTAACTGTTCATGCCAGTTTTGATGAAAACATGAAATAAGTCTATCTTTCAATTCTCTAACAAACTGTTCTTCATAACCCAACCCCTGGCATAGCCAAACAATACCAAATCCATTTATCGTCAAAAGATCTTTTACTTTAGTCGCCCAGTTTACTTTACCATTATTATGTTGTATAAGCAGCATCTCGTATGCTTGTCTGTTTATTCTTAACATAGGAAGCCTGATAAGTTTAATCCAGTATTTAATGCATTTAGTTATGGTTCTTATATAAAAGGGGTATCTACCAGTTTCTCCGTACATAAGTTTATTTGATGCATGTAATGGAACACATAAGAATTTTTTCATGGCAAAGGTGTGTACTTTTTCAATTTGTGTGGTATCTTCTAGACCCCATACTTCTGCTGCATACGTCAGGGCAGTGTGTGTGTGTGTGAGAGAGAGAGAGAGAGAGAGAGAGAGAGAGAGAGAGAGAGAGAGAGAGAGAGTGTGTGTGTGTGAGTGTTTGTGTCTATGTAAGCACTCGCACACACACACACACTCCCAACTTTTTATTCAACACTAGCATGCGCGTACGTACACACTTTCTGTTTCCCCCGCTGCCTGTTTCTGGGCTGTGGCACCGTCCCTGTGTCAGTCGCTGTGATCGATTGCACAGTTGTGCGTCGTTCTTTGCTTGCAAACCAAATATTTCTGTACCGGTTCTCTCCCGCCTGTCTCTCCTTCTGTTTGTTTCTCCTGGCCACACCACGCTACACCACACCACGGCACACCACGGCACAATCCATTAGTGAAGGATTCAGTTGAGAAATATGGATTGAATGGGTGGGTGGGTAGTCCGGTAGGTTGGTGGGTTTGCGGGTGGTCCGGTTGGCTGGTTGGTTGGGAGGGAGGATGGGTGGTTGAATGGTTGCCTGGTTGTTTGACTGACTAGCTTGCAGAGTAACTGCCTAATTGACTAATTTTTATCATGCGTATATATGGAGTGAGAGAGAGACGGTGAGACACAGACACACAGACAGAAACACAGACATCGACACTTAGACACCCAGACACACAGAGACAGACAGGGAAAGATTGATTCCTTCATTTATTCGTTGGCTGACTGTCTGACCTGCTAACTAACTGATCGTTTACTAATTGATTGATGAAGAGAGAGAGAGAGAGAGAGAGAGAGAGAGAGAGAGGAGAGAGAGAGAGGAGAGAGAGAGACAGACAGACAGACAGACAGACAGACAGACAGACAGACAGACAGACAGAGAGACAGGGACAGAGAGAGACAGAGGCAGAGAGACAGACAGACAGAGAGAGAGAAAATGATGATGATGATGATGATGATGATGATGATGATGATGATGATGATGATGGCGGCGGCGGCGGAAAGATTGATAGATTTATTGATTTATTGGTTGATTTACATATAGGTCCATTGATTCATTCATTCTTTTATTCACAAGTTCTTTCATTCTTTTGTTCCTTCACTGGGTGTTTTCACAAGTAGCTAATAAACAAGGTGCTTGTTTTCCGGCCTGTCTCTCGCCCTCGTGTGAGGGGAATGGCTGGGAGGATGGGGAGGACGTAGAGGGTTGATATGTTTGTTTGTCTGCGATTCCTTTTTGCGACCACATGATTGGAGCTAACAAATGATGTAATGAAACTACTCACCGCTGTAGGGGGGAGGGGAGGGGAGGAGAGAGAGAGAGAGAGAGAGAGAGAGAGAGAGAGAGGAGAGAGAGAGAGAGAGAGAGAGAGAGAGAGAGACAGAGAGACAGAGAGACAGAGAGAGACAATGACAATGACAATGACAAATTCTTTTATTTCGAGGATAATGAATAAGCACTCATGTGCTTTTTTACATCAAGTCCCCGCCCGTAGGGATACATCTTAATAATAACCCAACACTTATACAGTCTCACAATAGAAACAAGGGCAAATAACCCTTTTCAAAACAGCCCCCCCCCCCTCCAACAACCCCCCCCCCCAAAAAAAAGCAAACAAATAAAAGAAAACCCTTTAAAAAAACTTTTTTTAAAACCACCCCCCACCCCCACCCCCACCCCCCCAAAAAAACAACCAAAACAAACAAACAAATGAGAAAGAAAAACCAAACCAACAAAAGAAGAAAAAAAGAAGAAAGAGAAAAACAAACAACAACAAAACCAAGAAAAATAGCAACAACCAAAGGCGAGAGAGAGAGAGGGGAGAGAGAGAGAGAGAGAGAGAGGAGAGAGACAGAGACAGAGACAGAGAGACAGAGAGAGACAGAGAGAGAGAACGACAGAGACAGAGAGAGAGACGGGCAGACAGGCAGGCAGACAGACAGACAGACTGGCAGGCAGGCAGGTAGGCAGACAGACAGGCAGGCAGGCAGAGACAGACAGACAGAATTGGGGACAGTATTGGAAGGCACAGAGAAATAAATCATAAACTAATAAACTATGGCTGCTCTAATTGGGCCTTGGCACTCGGGAAAGGAGGAGAAGGAAGGAAGGTTGGAAGGAAGGAAGGAAGGAAGGAAGGAAGGAAGGAAGAAAGAAAGAAAGAAAGAAAGAAAGAAAAAGAAAGAAGAAGAAGAACAAGAACAAGAACAACAACAACAACAACGAAGAGGAGGAGGAGGAGGTGCAGTATACAGCCTTACAAGCCTGCAGAAAATCAAGTTTGCATTTTAAAGATAAACTTACTCATGTCAGCATTAGGTGGGTGGCAAAAACATGTATGCCCCATTCTCTTTATACCCTACACCCAGCCTCGTACATCAGCTGCAGTACACTGTTCCTTTTTTTTCTTCTTTTTTTTTCAGTACATATTCCATTTCCACTCAGGGCTGCTTCAGTGATGATAATCAATATAATTATCTGCTCACGCCTTCTAATATGAGAGAGCAGCATCTGGAGCATGTATTATCGATATCCAATCATGGATGCATTACAACAAACCCCAACACCGACAACACTAAACATGATTTTCTCCACTTCAAAACGTGTTTGAAATAAGCAACCCCTCCTCGACCGTCCCAGCACATTTGAATGATTGCACAATCATCAAGATGGAGAGTTCTGACTTGGGGAGTCCCTTTGGATAATTGCTTTTTATTTTTATATTGTCTCTCTCCTAGCTGTTAAATTTTTCCTACTTTGGATTACGCAGAGTAAGTTCCATAAGGTCATTTTCTGCCTTGAGCTACCCCCAAGTTGTGAATCTGGGCCTTTGTTTTTTCCAGGCTGGCTCAAATATTGCAATTACTTTCTGTTGGATGTAGTTGGGTAGACACCTTACCATCGCCAATTGTTATGGAGTTCACAAAAAAATCAATGCTGCTCATTGGATATTTCGCTCCTTGATCTAAGTATTGCCCTTTGGATTTTACTTCATCCAGTGCTACCTGGTAGAATGTAGAGTAAAATTTTAAAACTCCTTGTTTTTACTTCAAAATGTCTTTCACCTTATTCCTTCCCAAACACACCAACTAGACACAACACAACACAGTGTCATATACTTTGCGTGTGAATAGTAACATGGGTTAGTGAAGGTGGGCTAGTTTGATATGAAAAGGTAGAAAAGTCTTTATGTTTGAATTAAAATTTACTTGAGCGGATTTAAAGGGTCATACTAGCTTTGGCGAAGTGAGATGGGTCATTCAGGTCGATGGACCCGAATAGAGAAAGAGCGACGGCCAATGGGGATTGGTTGAAATCTAGGTATTGTAGGCAAAGGTTCTGCAGCAGAGGAGGGAACTGAAGAGTGAGTGTACGGTGAAGACATCCACAAGGTGTGGATGGTTGCAGTTTGTGGAAGGAATTTGTAACAGAGGGTATGATCTTAAACTATTCTGTATACCACTGCTACTAGAGGTGCTTACACACTTCTTAACAAGCCTGGTGTAGTATTTTCTTTATGTTTATCGAAATTATGGATGTGATTATTAGATATCCTTCACAGACATGTGTGGATAAATTAAGTTATCTGAAATTATGAGTTGTGATTATTAAGGATAGTCCCTTCACAGGACAAGGGCTGGATGAAAAAAGTATGTCAATATTTATCTGTAACCCTTTGGAAAAAAGATTATCGATCTATCAATCAATAAATCAATCTTTCTCTCTCTGTGTCTCTGTCTCTGTCTCTCTCTCTCTCTCTCTGTCTGTCTGTCTGTCTCTCTCTCTCTCTCTCTCTCTCTCTCTCTCTTCTCTATCTGTCTCTCTCTCTGTCTCTCTCTCTCTTGTTAGGGAGTTCTTGTTAAACTATTTGATGCATTTATTGATTTATTCAAATGTTAGTACTATCCATTTTTGATTTGCATGTTTTCTGATTTGTTTATTGCTTTTCCTCTTTTGATGAGGGCCTGGTGTGAAGAAGCCAGTGGCTTATCCAAATACCCGCGCTTTGATTTGTTGCTTTACAAGATTCAGCGCTATATAAATTCCATACATTATTATTATTATTATTATTATTATTAAACGATCGAGCCCCTCTCTCTCTCTCTCTCAGTAGATATAGATAGATAGATAGATAGATAGATAGATAGATAGATAAGATAGATAGATAGATAGATAGATAGATAGATAGATAGATAGATAGATAGATGCGTGTGTGTGATGATTTGGCGTCTCTTGGAAAAGCTTTTGGTGCTGAATGTTTTTATTACTTCCCTACACTCTACATTTGCTCCTCCTCTCACTCCCACTCCCAAGCATACATCCCAACACACACACACACACACACACACACACATACAAGCCAGCCACACTCACTCCCCCTCTCCTCCTCCTCCTCCACACACACACACCACCACCACCACACCACACACACACACACACACAAAGGCAGGCAAGCAGAGACAGGCATTAACTGACTAAACCAGTACAACCAACACGGTATGGGCGACTTGTAACACATACACAGACATTGAATAACAGAATGTCCTGTCTTTGTGTCCGTGGACCGAGCGTGGGCAGCCTCGGGTCGGCCGCTAAACTGGACCTTGGCGGGAAAGCTGTTGAAATAATAAATCAATAACAACCGAGCCGAAAGATCTCCCATAATTTCTGATCGACATGGCGGCAAATACAGATTTACACTGCAAGGGGATCACTCTGTTGACACTACAATTAGGCCTGGTATTTTGTGGCTCACTGAAGCTTTAATGAGTATGCACAGAGAGAGAGAGAGAGAGAGGAGAGAGAGAGAGAGAGAGAGAGAGAGAGAGAGAGAGAGAGAGAGAGAGAGAGAGAGAGAGAAATCAATCAATGAATTTTTCAAAAGAGTTACAGATTTAATAATAATAAGATAATAATACATGGAATTTATTCAGCACTATATCTTGCAAAAAACAAATAAAAGCGCTTTCAATCATCCTAGTCTTTCACATGCAGCCAGTTACAATTAATAGTTTTTACAAATTCAAATGTAAACACACACACGCACATAAAGGTTGTACACTCTGGCAGAGTGATGGGGGGGGGGGGGTGGGGGGGAGTTGGTTGTTGAGGGCAGGGACAGAATTGAGATGAAACAAGAGAGAATCTTAGGATTGAAATAAATGTGTCTTGAGGCTGGATTTAAAAGCATCATAAGTAGGCTTTTGACGAAGAGAGAGAGGGAGGTCATTCCAGATCGATGGACCAGAAACAGAGAAAGAGCGACGCCAACTGTGGCCTGGTTGAATCTAGGTATTCTTAAGCACTAGGTATCTGCAGGAGAGCGGAGGGAACAAGAAGGAGTGTACAGGTGAAGACATTCACATAGGTTTAATCCATTTAATCCATTCACATACTTTTTGTCATCCGGCCCTTGCCCTGATTAGGGACTATCAAAAAAAAACACACAGAGAGAGCGAGCGAGCGAGCGAGCGAGCGAGCGAGCGAGCGAGAGGGAGAGAGAGAGAGAGAGAGAGAGAGAGAGAGAGAGAGAGAGAGAGAGAGAGAGAGAGAACAGATACATATACACACTAGCAGTATGTTGCTGTTGTTGTTGTTGTTGTTGTTGTTGTTGTTGTTGTTGTTGTTGTTAAAGGTGTGTTATAAAATTGATGTTGCAGGTTCATCATCGCCCTTGTCTTCATCACCATCGTCATCCTCGTCATTTTCTACTGCAAGCAGCAAGTCAAAAGGTCCACGGGACTCAGAGGTACACTGTGCTAGCAAATGGAGTGGTGTGTGTGTGTGTGTGTGTGTGTTGTGTGTGTGTGTGTGTGTGTGTGTGTGTGTGTGTGGTGTGTTGTGTGTTGAAAGTCAAAGTTAAAGTCAAACTTTTATTTTGAGATGGTTCATTAAATAAACAGCGCAATTGCTTTTTTTCATAAAGCGATCTTTAAAAACAACAACCAAAGTTAATAATAATAATAATAATAATAAGCATGTGTGTGTGACACGGTGCACGCATGAGTATGCATGTGTGTGGGGAGCTTGGATGTATGCATACGGCAACTGTATGGTTCTTCACTTATAATTATCACTTGAGAACGATTTTCATGACACAGAAAGTTGGAGAAAATCTTCCCCTTCCTTCTGTTCTCAGGGCGAAGACGAACGCCGGTGCTAACTATACCGATAGCACCCCCTGTCTACGAGGCCCCGGGACACGAACCCCCGCCCTACCACATCGCCATGACCACCAGCACGTGCACAGACGGCATCAACCCGACAGCCCAGTGCGTCCCCTCTTCAGCCTCATCTCAACAAGTGCCTTCTCTGCCGGGATATGTCATGGACCCTGCAGACTATCACGCTTATGGTGAGTCCATTGTCTGCTGTAAGCTGACTGTCTCTTACTTTTAGCTTTTTTAAAAAATTCTTTTTATATCGAGGATAATGGAATAAGCACTTATGTGCTTTTTTACATCCAGTCCCCGTGTGTATGCGGTTTTGTCAATTTTGTCATCTGTTCCCACCGGTACACAATGGCCTACTCTTTCGAAAAGCGGAACAGGATGTAACGTGTGCGCAAGATGTTCTGCGTGCGTTCGCACACGGGGCCTCGGTTTATAGTCTCATCAGAAGGACTTTTGGGGAGAGTGGAGTCTGCATTGATGTTAACTCCAGGGGAAAATATCCCCTTGAATGGGAATCGAACCCGGGTCGTCAGATTGCGAGCGCAATGTTCTAACCACTAGGCTATCTCGCCCCCCTATCCTGCTTGGAAAGTGAATATGGGGCCGGGATAGCCTAGTGGTTTTTTTCCTACGGGTAACCCTTACCCAACCGTCTGCTGCTCCTTCCTTCGTATCACCCACTCCTGGGGATTACGGTAGCATACAAAATGTGCACAGTGCTCTGGGAAGATGGGTATTCTCCCTTAACGTCGGGATAGTCGCTGCGCTTGCGATGTGACGGGCTCGGGTTCGAGCCCCCACCAAGACACCCGTTCAAGGGGATTTTTTTTTTAACTTGGTGTCAACATCATAACAGTACCACACTCCCTTGAAAGTCCTTCAGATGAGACTATAAACAGAGGCCTCGTGTGTGAATGCACACAGAATACCTTGCACACAAGTAAAAACCTGTTCTGCCTTTCAAAAAGAGTAGGCCATTCGTGCCGGTAAGAATGAATGACACAAAAATAGGGAAGAACTGTATGTACGCTGGTGTCGTGTTTTAGACATC
Source organism: Rapana venosa (assembly GCA_028751875.1). NCBI lineage: Eukaryota > Metazoa > Mollusca > Gastropoda > Neogastropoda > Muricidae > Rapana > Rapana venosa. Next base: position 12,541,100 of record CM054136.1, on the reverse strand, counting down.
ATCCCCGCAGTGTGAATGTGGCTACCTTCATGGTGAGCTGTGGAGGCACCGTGGTCGAGTGGTTTAGGCGGTCAACTCGTGATCCAGAGGTCGCGGGTTCGATCCCCGCTCGGCTCGGTGTTGTGTCCTTGGGAAAGACACTTTACTCCTATTTTCCTCACTCCACCCAGGTGTACAAGTGGGTACCAGCTCTGCTGGGGAAGTATCTGGCGACAGACTAGCGTCCTGTCACAGGGGTGGTGAAAAACCATCAGTTCGCTTAACGCTACAGAAACCGGGATAAGCTCCGGCTCTATGGGCCTTCTGGCTCGAAAGAACATACTCTACTTTTTTTTTCATGGTGAGCAAAAGCGGTGGTGGAATACGTAAAAATCTCCTTATTGGTGAACCTGGAAGCTGTAGCCGAGGAATGAAAAAAGTGTAGCAAGATACTGAATGGTGGTTGTTATAATTATGGATATATTATATGGTTAAACAGTATGAATGAGTGTGTAGGGTTTACTCTGTTGAAAATATCTGTTTAAATGTTGATGTGGGCAATGAAGTGGATGAGAGGTCAGATACAAGCTAAAATTATTGGGTGTACCTTAGAGAAGTATTGATTCGGTGCTTTTTTGTGTGCTACACTGTAGTATTACCGTGTGTGTGTGTGTGTGTGTGTGTGTGTGTGTGTGTGTGTGTGTGCGTGCGTGCGTGCGTGCGTGTGTGTGTGCGTGCGTGCGTGTGTGTGTGTGTGTGTGTGTGTGGTGTGTGTGTGTGTGTGTGTGTGTGTGTGTGTGTGTGTGTGTGTGTGTGTGTGAATTCGTGCCTGTGTGATTGTGTTTGCTTGCTTGTGCAGTGTTTGAGAGAGAAGAGAGAGAGAGAGAGAGAGAGAGAGGAGAGAGAGAGAGAGAGAGAGAGAGAGAGAGAGAGAGAGAGAGAGAGAGACAATGACAATGACAATGACAAATTCTTTTATTTCGAGGATAATGAATAAGCACTCATGTGCTTTTTTACATCCAGTCCGCGCCCGTAGGGATACATCTTAATAATAACCCAACACTTATACAGAGGAGGCACCGTGGTCGAGTGGTTTAGGCGGTCAACTCGTGATCCAGAGGTCGCGGGTTCGATCCCCGCTCGGCTCGGTGTTGTGCCCTTGGGAAAGACACTTTACTCCTATTTCCTCACTCCACCCAGGTGTACAAGTGGGTACCAGCTCTGCTGGGGAAGTATCTGGTGACAGACTAGCGTCCTGTCACAGGGGTGGTGAAAAACCATCAGTTCGCTTAACGCTACAGAAACCGGGATAAGCTCCGGCTCTATGGGCCTTCTGGCTCGAAAGAACATACTTTTCTTTATACAGAGAGAGAGAGAGAGAGAGAGAGAGAGAGAGAGAGAGAGAGAGAGAGAGACAGACAGACAGACAGACAGACAGACAGACATAATGATGACATTTCAGTGACATCCATTGTTTGGAAAACTATAGTCAGCCCCTTAAGGGTATACTTGCTGCTGATCATATTATTATGTATGAGCACAACATATTCGAGTTTGTCGTGCTTTTTTAAGGACCATAATATACTCTTCGGGATGTTTGAAAACTTAAGATGAATGACATTGTACGAACCTGAAAATAAAGGATCATGCGTGACCCTGCTTTTCCTGTCCAGATAACCTGTCCATGGGGTCCTCAGTATCCATGGGAGCTTTCTCCAACCCCCCTCCTTACTCACCCCCTCCGTCTGCCAGCCAAAGCCAGCCAGCCCAGGGCAGGAAGACGTTCCCCTCTAGCCTCTCCCCGCCAGCCACCCAGCCAGCCAGCCAGCCTCCTGCACTTCAGTGAAGTGACCTCACTGACATAATAATAATAATAATAATAATAATAATAATAATAATGTAGGGAATAGTGCTGAATCTTGTAAAGCAACAAATCAAAGCGCTCAGATGACACCTTTTTTTTTTTAATCGAGGATAATGGAATAAGCACTCATGTGCTTTTTTACATCCAGTCCCTGTGTGTATGGGGTTTTTTCAATTTTGTCATATTTTCCCACCGGCACACAATGGCCTACTCTTTCGAAAAGCGGACAGAACAGGATAAGATGTCTGTGCGCGCAAGTGTTTGTCTATGGGACTCGCATGACTCGGGCTCATTTTGTTCTCATTTGAAGGACGTAATGACAGACTTGGGCATTGAGAAACTTCTGGTTTGGGTTGGGGGGGGGGGGGGGTAGGGGGGAGGGGGGTGTGGTTGTTTCGTGATTTTTGCTGCTGTCGGTGGTTTGGTTTTTTTTAATGTTTTAAAGATTTGGTCTGTGTACTCATGGAAATATCACAAATTCTGAGTTTTGTTTAGATCTGAGTTATTTTTATTTTGGATCTTCTTTGTTTGTTTGTTGGATGGTTTTGCTTTTGTTTTTTGTTTTGTTGTTGATTTGTTGTTGTTTTCAGTCCAGTCACCCATCCAGGTTTCTATTGCCTCTGGAAATATATTTTTTAACACAGCAGTACATGTACTTTTTCTCAGAACTTGCTGATATTTCACCGTCCACATAAGGGGAATGTGGAGGACTCAGTCACTGAAAATAAAAACATGCCCTTGTGGTGGGTGTAACGGCCAAGCCTGTGACATAACCCTATTGCCTGCGATATACCTCTTTAGCCTCTGACAATGAAACCTACACGAAACCACACCTTTATTTTACAAATAAAGATAGTGAGGAGCTAGCTCACTGTTTCATACAGTGTTAGTAGAGTCACCATTGTTCTTGGACACTGCGTTTAGAACAGTTAGCCTTTGTCCATGAACTGCTAGGAATGAATAATACAACCAAAGGTTGAGTGCCCATCAGAATGCTAGACTACCAAAATAGCTGTCACTTCACAACAGCCGCTAGTTAGCCTACTACTATCTATAGTTTTAGAGCCTACCGACAGGGCAGGTATTTCGCCGCCAGTAGTAGTGAATTTCGAGGCCTGAGTCTGATTTAGAGTAACAGGGAGTGTCCCTGATCAGGCAACGCTGTTTATTTCCCTTTGCGGGAAACGTCATTTTCAGTAGGTGGTTGTTTTTGGTGATTCTTTGCTGTTGTATGGATCATTGCTTGCTTTGGTGTTGGATTTGGGTTTCTCTGGCATGCTCTAAGCTTTGCGGGAATTTTCTTCTTCGTCGTCGTCGAACGCTTAGACAGCAGCTATTGTCATATGAGCAAAAAATGCTTTGTGCTGGCGGTAAGCACCCTGACAAGTGGGCCCAGCGCATCCGACTTCCGCATGGGAATTGTCATCTTTTAAGTCTTTCTGGGGCGGGGTAGGGAGAGGCAGGAGAATGGACGAAGAAGGTGAAAAATAAGCAAGAAGTGACGGGAAGAAAAGGAACTTGACAGAAATAGAGGGATGGAAAAGATAAATTCCTAGCACAGAATTTCCAGTGGCTATTTATACTGACAGTTCACCCCCCCTCCCCGGCATCCTCAAGGGCATCCTCAAGGGGGAAGGAGAATCTGATTGTTGAAGCTGTTTCATGAAGCCTGCGCTGCCCATTGCTCTGATCACGATTAGTTCATGAACGCAATGGTACAGAGTTAATAAAACTGTAAAAGAAAAAACAAAACCAATAAACAAACAAAACAACAAAAATCAAAAACGTGTATGGAGTTGTAAAGCGATATAATTTTTTTTTTATCACCGGTCGCTTTTTAACATGAAGACGATTTGAGCACGGGATATCATATTAAAGTAGTGAACATGAAATGAGATAGCCTAATATTTTCAACAACAACAACAACAAAAACCATACCGTCATCATTTCATGAAATGTCACAACTAGGCCCTATATATCCTAGGCTTGAAGAAATACGCCTTCTCATGTTTTGGAAGAAGTTAAATCCCACTTCTTGTTCATGGCTAAGTTCCTTTTTTTTAACATATTATCAGTCATGTGTACGTGTGTCGAAGAAGACTTTTAATGGAAAACAAACCAAAACGTGTTATGTGTGAGCACATAATAGGAGCAACAAACAAAACAGTATTGTTTTACACTTTCAGCAACATCCGTCCAATACTATGGTGAAATCCAGCCTTTTGTCATAACAACTTCTCCATTTTAAAAAAAAAAAGAAGAAGTAAGGATTATGATGACTACTGCTTTATTCATTCTGTGTTTGATGTGTACTAAATGTGATAAAAATCATAATGGTTACAATGATTTTTTAAAATCTTATTTCATGTTTGGGTTTGACAATGATGTATGAACATAGCTGATCAAACGATAACACCGTCTCTTGATATAAACCAACAGGCGAAGTGCCTACTATGAGTAACCATGAGCGACCACACTGCAGACAGTGTACGACAATGACACAATATAGGATGTGGAGCAGATTTAGTCTACCAAGAAATCAGGAGTTTGTCCATGTTTACGGCTATGGTGGCATGATTATGAAATCAAACTTTCTTAATTTTTTTCAATGTTAGCTTTGTCACAACATGATGTGCATAGTTGCGGTGAATGCTTTAGTGCGTGCGTGCGCGCCATTGTGTGTGTGCGTATGAGCGCGCGCGCACGCGCGTGTGTGTGTGTGTATACACGTAAGCATGCGCGCGTACGTGCAGGAATGTGTGTGTGTGCGTGCATGTGTTGCGTGCACCTACAGGAGTATGAGTGTGTTTATGATATTTATACTGTTATCGCCAAATAATGGGGTTTGTTTTTGTTTTTGGTTTTTTTTGCTTTGCTTCTGTATACTTCAAACTGGATGGACTCTGCTCCTTGTCCCCCAGTGTTTATTTTCTCATGCTGACTTATCTGAAACTGCTTATTACTGTTATCATAAGGAAATACAAAAACAGAATTATGCTGACAAATTACATATTCTGTGATTTCATGTATCATTTATACGCAGCTGAAGTGTTTCTAGGAAGACAAGTTGGTGTGTGCTATCCCTTTTTGTTTTGTATATTTTGAATCCCTTTGTATAAAAAAAAGAACACACGTCTTACAGAAAAAATGCTTTTTTCTGTGTTTGGTTGTTTCTCTGTTTGTTTTGTTTCTTTTGTTTGTTTGTTTGTTTGTTTGTTCTGTTGGTATTGCTGTGTTACCAAAACGTCTATGGTCATGAGAGACAGACAGACAGACAGACAGATAGACAGGGACAGAGAGATAGTGGGAAGACTTTAGCATTGTTTTGTTTTTTCTGGCCATCAACTTTTAAAACTTATTCTAAAATATGCTCATTAGAAAAACTGTGTAAGTCAAATGAGATTACGTAAAGACTAAGCAGTTTTTCCAGGCCGTCAGATGCTCTTTAGAAAAACTATGTGAACTGAGATTATGTACAGACTTGAGCAATTTTTCCAGGCCATCAGATGCTCTTTAGAAAAACTGCGTAAGTCAACTAAGATTATGTAAAGACTTAAGCAGTTTTTCCAGGCAGTCAGGTTGTTGGGTTGTTGTTTTTTTTAATTCATTCTGACGTTTACTATTAAGAAAAACCGCACCAGTCAAAATATGAGATTGTGTAAAGACTTGAGCAATGTATTCCAGCCCAAGTTGTTGTTGAACTTATTCTAACATCTTTTATTTAGAAAAACTGCATAAGTCAACGGAGATGGCATGAAGACTTCAACAGTTTTTCCCACCAAGCAACCAACTTTTGAATTTATTTTGATTTATTTTTTTGCTAAACACTTGTGCCTCAGTACAAACTGTGATACACCAAATCCTGGGCTTCCACCAGTGCTGTGATATTGTCCCTTCTTTGGCGTGGTCAGACCAGCCGCCTTTTGTGTCCTTGACTTACTTGACTCTTGATTCCCTGGGAAACATAGGGCCCCAACAACACCTACAGGGGATGTTGCAGTGTCTGTAACACAAACCGGGTTTTAATAAGGGAGGGAGTGGGTGTTAACCCAATGCACAACCCCCAACCTGGAGGACCAGGGTACATCCGTTTAGTCTGGCTCCTCTCCCCCAGACCTGTTGAGCATGGTTGAACCTGCCAGAGGCCGAAGCCCCCGCCCACATAGCTCTGGGGGTCATGGAAGCACGCAAGCCATTCCACCCGACAAACTGACGCAGTACCATCGGGGGCAGACCTTTTGTGTACAGCACACCCCTATCTCTCCTCCTCTTCCTCTAGTGTGTTTTCCCTCCATATCTGTGTAGTTCCCCAGTTGCTTGGTTATAGGTATGTGCCACTGTTTTCACGTGACACAGGGAGGAATGAGAGCCTGGCTGTGATGGATACATACATTGCAAGTTTGGGAACAAGTGTATGGCTGTGTGTGTGTGTAAAAGAAGTAAAAGTTTGATGGAGATTGTTAGAGGTTGTGGTGGTGGTGATGGTGGTGGTGATGGTGTGTGGTGGTGGTGGTGGTGTGTGTGCATGTGTGGTGGTGGTGGTGGTGTGTGCGTGTATGTGTGTGAGAGAGAGAGGAGTATGATGTATTTATCTAAAGAGAGAGAGATGGGGTAGTATGACGCACATATGTGGCAGAACTTGTTCTTGCATTATGTGTACATAAATATACTTTTTCTTGCAAATGTTGTTATTATAAGTGAGTGTGTACAGTTTGCGTGCATAGAAAGATGCTTGGACTTTAATGCATTTATTTTATGAGTGTGTGATTATTTTCTGTTCTCATCTGTAAATATATCTATGTATGCATATAATTCCAATCATTTTGACTGGATAACTAATTGAAAAAGAAGGAAAAAATCCAAATCTGAAGGTTTTGATGTCAAGGAGTAGTTACAATGCAGTGCATTACTGAATACAACAGGTTAAAGAATGTACAACAAAACTACATAGAAAAAGTAGCCAAGGAATGATTTCAAGGAGCAGTCACAATGCAGTGCATTACTGAAAACAACAGGTTAAAGATTGTACAACAAAACTACATAGAAAAAGCAGCCAAGGGATGTGGACACTTCGACTGATTGTACACGTGTGCCTGTACCCTCAAGTAGTAATGTGAGTGTATGTACATCAGTGACTTAACTGTACACAAGGACACGCAAACATTTTCATTGAAACACATGTGCCTCACACACACACATACACTGTACATTAGTGTACATTTCAGTCATTTTGAGTCAATAGATGATTATAAATAATCAAGTTTCTGTTGTTGTGTCATATAAGTCTACATGACATGTTGACTTTTATGGCAAATAGAATATTTTGAATCTGAAACACACACACACACACACTTTGAGATGCTACAGCCTAATATACAAATGCATCATAGCAACAAATGATTTTACCCTTTCAAATTTTACTGAACAGTTCTTAAAAATCGTTGTGATTTTTTGATACGGAAAGCTTTATTTCTTGTCTTGTCTTCACGATTTTTCAGTGTCCATTTGTTAATCACTAGGCAACTATGTGGAGTGTTGCTCAAAGAAAAACTGGTTTTCTTTTGCCTTGAAACTAAGATTTTTTTCAAACAGTATTTTAAACAATGTGCTGATAAGAGATATCAGGTGTATAGAAAATAAATTATTCTGTCATGCTGTGAATATTTTATATAATGTACAGTAAAAACAAAATTTATCTTGATATTAAGGACTGTAGTGGATTTGTAGACTTTTTTCAAAGTCCAACTATTGTGACTGTCCCATGAAGGGAATTACTGTGTGTTCCATATCATAGTCAAACAAGAAAACATGATCATGAAAATGGAGAATTGGTTGGCCTATATTCTTAATGGGGATTGTAATTTAACCCTTGGGGCTGCGATCTGGTGCATATTTTCCAGGTTTGATAATTATTATAACGGTTCTGCTCAGCAATTGAAAAACTGGTAAGCCCATCAATTTCTCCACCCTTCCTCATCTGACTTCAGAACATCTTCTTCAAAATGATGCTGATCCTTACAAATGTCTACTTTTTGTGCAAACTCATGTCAGTGGGTCCCTTCTTTTTTTTTCTTTTTCTTTTTCCCGATGATAATGGAATAAGCATTCATAAGTAAATCTATTCTTCAAGACAGTAAACTTTTTTTTTTAAAGAAAAAAAAAAAGAACCTGTCATTTCCACTCAGCTAAAGGGGAACCCCTGTTCCTATCTTCTAAACTATAATTATATCTGCCAGTTTTAACTGGAGTCACATTGTTTTCTGACCCTTTCTTTAAGGGGGGACAATTTTTCTGTTTCACTGGGATGTGAAACACACAGTAGTACATCATTGATTTGGGTGGGACATGGAGAGACTGATGCAGCAAAGAGACACGGTTGACTGGGCAGGATGGAGAGGAGGACCAAACAAACTGGGGGCAATGAGTGGCCGCTTAGAGAGAAAGATGTTTTCTGATTTGGTGTGAACTGTGCTCATTACTAGTGTGGAAAATATTTTGTCAAACGTGTTGCCTGCAAAAATAAGCATGAACAATGTTTTGTCATTAAGAATGCATGTACAAATTAATCTGCTGCCTCAAAACAATAAGTGTGGACAATATGTTGTTGTATAGTTTGCATGTAAAACTTGTTTGCCTGCAAAAAATAAAGACATGACGAGCTAACTTTTGAACTTTGTTTTATGCTTTTCTTTACCGCATTCATACACACTTGCTTTTATGGGGGGTTTTCTGCATCAGTGATGGATTTGGTTAGGTTGTTTTTACTTTCCAACACAAAATATTGTGAAAGCTCTGGTAGAAAATTCTGTTGAAACATAACACATTCATCTGTATATGTAATTGTGTCTCTGTGTGTGTGTCTGTGTAAGTTAATCTTATGCTGGAAAGAGTGGGTTTGTATCAACTCTGAACAGCCTGGTCAAGGGAACTTTCTCCTGAAGTTACCACCGGTGGTAACTCAATTCCCAAACAAGTCTTTTGGATGAGACTCTAAAAAAAGAAAAAGGTCCTGCATATGGATGTGCCCATCTTGCCTACAAAAATGGAAACTACCCTAAAGTGGAAGAACAGGCCAGTTATGGGCAGAAATGTGGTTGACATGAACAAGCGTATACCTAGCAAGCAATCTGCACCTTTTGTAACAACCTGTAAAACGTGTGTGCCCTGGGGCAGTGGGTTTTTTTTCTTCTTCTTTTCCTTTGGCAGTATAACATATCTCATCAAAAGAAGAAAAGAATGAGCAATACTGAGAAAGTTGTAAATCCAGTAATCTATTATGCAGTGTGTTGTTTGTTTCTTCTTCTGGAGCAATGACAGCATTTTCCAAAAAAACTAAACAATGATTAAATAAGGAAAGAAAGTGGCCTCCTAAAAGTAGCCAATATTTTTGCCAGTGCAAAACAACTTGACAAGCATGCATTCCTTTCATTCATTACTTTGACTTTCACCAAAAACTACATCTTCACAGTAAAAATATTTATTTCAACTGGAACCATAACTTGAAACAATTCTTTGAAAAAAAAATTTTTTAAGCTAAAACACCCACAATCAACTCCACAGTCACATACCCAGATCATGGACTATAACTATGTAATCCAATGGCATCGACTCACTGGATGTACAGGGAGCACTCGCTGTATTCAGAACACAAAGTACTTACTGAGAGTATGTAGCACCAAGTCAGTTAAAGTACAATGGAAGACAGCCACGGCGTGGAATGCTGGCACAGATGTACCATACCTCCCCCATATGAGATATCTTAGAGATGTATGGCCTATTCGGAGCCAGAATTCCCCCCCCCCCCCCTTTATTCCAGCAGAGGTTGAGTGGTGGTTTGACTGAACTGTTTGTCTTTCAGACAAGGTGACAAATTAAGGTAACTAATCCAACATGAAAAGCAGCCCAAATTTCATACACATACATGTCCAAACTATGATGTTACATTACACGCACTTCAGTGTGGTCTGGATAGCAGTATTGACTCTAACTTAGCTGTCACAACTTTATCAGCATACAGACTGAGTGATTTTTTTTGGGGGAGGGATCATTTTTTGGTTAATTACAACACGCCAAGAGCTGGTGGCCCACTCACTGTCAGCACCACGCCCTGAGTAGTTATTCTGCAAACACAGTGAATGGTGATGGATAATCTTTAGCCGCCTTTGCTTGAATGATTAGAGGTAACTGTGTGTTTGAGCAGAGCACCAACTGAAAAGAGTTCTGATGAAGAGTTCTGATGCACTACTACCAAGTCACTTCAGTGGTGCCAGTTCTGTTCACACACACACACAACACAATACACACACACACATAACACATACACACAAGCAAGCTACCAAACATGCAATGGACACATGCTTACTAAGCCCTATTCATCACAGAATAATAGCTCAGTCATGGAGCTGGACTATTGCTTATCAGTGAAATGCCCGTCTAAAATCCTGCCAGATCTATACCAGATACATTCCTCCCCCCCCCCCCCCCCCCCCCCCCCCCCACCCCCCACTTCCCCCTCTCTCTCCCTTTATATGCTCATTTCCCCCAAAATAATCAAAGAAAGCCCCCCTCCCCAAACCTCTCCCTCTATACGTACACCTCCCCCTCTAATTTCTAAATAATCAAACAATCCTGAGGTCTTTGATATGAAATTACTGAAGGCATAAAAGTAAAAACATAGTCACAACTAACAACAACATATGTTCAGGAACTGTGAAAGAAATCCACACATTTGGCTTTTTTTTTTCCTCCTTTCTTTGCCAAAGGTAGAATAAGTGCAGAGGATGGGATGGTACTAAAGATTTCAAACTCTCTCTGACAGCAAATAGCAAAGCTGTGTTCTAGTCATTTTTTTCACATGTCCTGGCATCTGTCATGATCAGCCGAGGCCAGGAGACACAGACACCCGCAGGGACGGTCAGACTTTTAGAACAATATTCATACTTGTCCTCAAAGTTGGACGATACCTGACTTTAGATTGCCAGTGGACTGAAACTTTAGGAAGAGCTGGACAGCAGATCTTCAGAGAAGAGAAGAGAAGAGAAGCAGCTCCTGCTCTCCCTTCTGGCAAATGCTTAGGCCCTTAACTCCGTGATTAATCTAGAGAGAAAGGGCTCATTCAGACCATGACTCCTCCTTGCTGTCTTTCAGCTGTATGTCTTTTTCTCCCCTCACAGACCTGCACTCTAATCAATGCCCTCAAGGTTTAAAGTGTTTCAAGCCCAAATGCTCATTGTGCAATCCACAGGGTGAAAGACACTTCTTGGTCACAATTTTGATTTTGCGCTGCTGTTATTCAATTAAAATTTTTTCCTTAAAACAAAAATGTGAACAATTCAGTAAAACTAAAATCAATGCATACAGTTCAATTAAAATAAATACACAAAGTTAAAAGGTAAAACTCAGGACATGAAAAAAATGTCACATGTGAACAATAAATCTTGGTAGCAATAAAAATGACATGAAAAAGTTAATATAACACAAAAAGATAAACTCTATGCATATATAATTTATGCATACTGTGATTTCTTCTTCTTTTCTCTCATCAAATACATACAGTGATCAAACAAAAAGTCACATCATTTACCTCTTCCCTCTTTTCCAGACCATAATAATAGTTTTTAATTCAGCTGATCTGGATAAATACACATCACCGGTACTTTGACACAGCCTTGAAGACATGCTGGTGAAAACTGTTCTGCAGAAAATCTTTGTCATAAAAAGAAGATACGGTTGACACAGTGATAAGAGATTACAGAACTGGCATCAAAAGACCATTCAAATTCTTTTAAATCAATCTCCCTTGGATCAGTTTTTACTTGCCTGAATCGAGTTGTACGTGTTTGAACAATGTGGATAAAGCGTGTGCAATACAATTGTACAATATTTCACAAACTGGTTGAGTATTGTGGCTAACTAGTCATGTTTATTATACAATGTAGTAGAAATGATAGGTACCATATCTCAGATGAATCAAAGCAGCTTTCTTTGTTCAGTTTTTGTTAGGTTTCTAATGCAAGTTTTATTTCTTCTTTTTAGATGAATGTGAATGCGTTGTTGCTTCTAAAAATGTTTTGTATCTTTACCTTGTGTTGTAATAAGGTTAACTTTCTTTTTTATAGGGGGTGACAACTGTAATAAAGAAAACGTGATCTGGGAGGGCATCGAGACCTTGATCTGAGACAAGACCATTATTAGAAGTGTAACAACAGCAAAAAAGTTACAGATAAAACCTTTCAATGTTTTTCAAAATGGAATCAAACAAACAGCACCTTCAAGAAAATAAGAAGGAGGGACAAGAAAAGAGATGAAAAGAGATGAATATTTCACACTTCTGGAACAATACAGTCAGTAACAATATGGATTTTCTAAATCTAAAATAAACGTCTCATGGGGGAAAAAAGCCAAATTTTCTGCCTACAACAATGTAGCTTCACATTCAAAGTCCCCTGTGCTGTGCTAACACAAGTTACTGAAGCAATCAGTATCTATGCCTGCACTTTCTATTAAAAACAAGTAAACGTGCACCAAAGTCTGAAAATAAGCAATTAATGAGCTTCAAAATAACTATGCTAAACTATAACTTCATTTCTTACATTTTCTTGAACATTTCTTATTGAGGTCCCAAAATCTTGAATCACGGTAATCTTGACTCTTAACAATTTAGACCCCATGGGACTTTGGGACTGTTAAACTTGCACCCTTCTCAGTTTTAATCAAACATGAGCTGTAACCTCCCTACCCAAAAATAAATTACTAAACCCATAAACAACAAAAGCAATAATAACTGTAACACAGTCAAATGAATAAACACATAAACATAACAAAAATTTTATTTCAAACCAGCGGATGACATACACATCTATACATGCTGAGGCGATATTTGACACAATGGCAGTGCCTCAATTTGTGCGCAGTACAATCTGTCCAAACTTCATACATGGGTTCAGGACAGTCCATTAAAAAATCTTCAACGGTTTGTCAACATCAAGCAAACTAAAAGAAACTGTTCATTTTACTAGCCAAAAGCACTCACTCATCTTGTCAATGTAGCTGAAGCATTTTGAGGCCTTAACAACTTGCTGCAAGCTGAATACGGTGTGAAGAACTGACCACAATATGACTAGAATGCATAGCAGGAAACCTCAGCTCATTGGTGATGGATGTCTCTTGGAAAGGTATCCAACCTGAAAAAAATGAAAATGGTATGCTTTACAAAAAACCCACAGTGCAAGATTCTTTGCTTTTGGCTGTCTATACTTCCTCTCCTTTTCATACTCCTTACAGTATCACAGGAATGCATACAAGTAAGCATGCACATAAAGGCACATGTGCCAAATACACACATGCATGCACATATGTACACATGGATACAGATGAATGTACATGCATGTACATTTAAAAAAAAAAAATTTGTTGAAATTATGTCATCTGTTCCCACCAGAACAAAATGGATTTCTCTTCCAAAGGTGGAACAGGTTTTAAAATGTGCACAAGATATTCTACGTACATTCACACCTGGTACCTCGGCTTATAGTCTCATCTGAAGGACACACACAATCATGTGCATGTGCACACACATAATACACATCTCCCACCCACCCACCCACCACCACCCCATCATCATCATAGACACAAACAAGCATACATACACACCCATACTAAAACACATCCTCTACCCACTCCTCCCTCTCTTCCCCACCTCCTACAATTCTTCGCCAGCTAACAAGCAGGCAAGACTGTGACCGCCGCGACTCACATGGAAGCTGTTGAGGCTGCGCTGGGAGGCGGGCAGCTGTTTGGTGGAGGCGATGAGCAGAGACAGCAGCTGCTTGCACAGGGGGTAGGGCAGGTCCAGACCGTGCACCGCGTTGTCCCGCTCCCACATCTTGAACAGGCCGGCTTCTTTGGCCCCGCTCCTGACACAACCACCAGTGGTCACTGTGACTTGACCGGCTTCCTTCTGCCTTTTACTTATGTTTCTCCTTGGTTTAATGTCTCTTCACTACAAGATGACGACAACCCAATGCTTATAACGAAGCTATTGAATAAAGGGGAAGACAGAACAAGTCATGGATGGACAACATCAGAGAATGGACCAGGATGAATGACTCGGCACTACTGCGCAGAGCCGAGGACCGAGATGGATGGAGGAGGCTTACCACGGCATCGTCTTTCGTGTCTCCTCCACAACCGCCAAGGTCACGGGACTGATGATGATGATGATTGAATAAAGGAGACAGGAGTATGCAGGGTCCTGGGAGAGACTATAGTAACCTTCCCACTGTCGAATGATAATGTATGACTTCAGCAATTGATGCTATATATGCTATATATTGCTGATATCCGTATAATATACTCCTTGGTGTAATGTCTCTTCCCCATATTTTGAACTCATATCAATTCCGTTCCCTGTATACAATTCTTCAAGAACAGGACAATCAAAAAGTAAATGCTAGAGTGTAAGAGAATGAGAACAGGAGTGTGTCACAAATTTGGAGTATTTTGTGCTCAAAGCATTCAATCATCATTTATAAACAACTGATTAACAATAACAGTTTCTTCTCCCTTATCTCCTTCAGGAGATGGTCTACTGTATGAAATTTTTTTCTGGTAGTCTGTCTTGGGCAAGTTATATCCCTTTGACTGAAGGCTGTTTACTATTAAAGGGAAAAAGATTTAAAACATGCCTTATCCAGGCATACTTAACGCCACTTTCTGATATCAGGACTGCTATCTGAAGCTGTGGCACAATAACCAAGAGTTTAAAAAATGCCAAAAACAATGTGACATTAAGAAATCTTTTTAAAAAATGTAAAGACCCATTTTACAACCATTTCTGTTCAATTAATATATATATGCATATTCAATTCAATTCAAATACTCCCATCATCTTACAAAGAGAAAACCATGAAGGTTATAAGTCAATGATTAAACATGTAAGGATAGAAGACTGAATCACTCACATGTCATCACAGAGATTACAGCACCAAACAAAATCCACGTATTATGCCCTCAATGCAAACAACACACATAATATTTTTTTTTGTAATCCAAACAACTGAAATGGCAGCACCCTGCCCTGCTTCTGCTGCTGACATCTGGACAAACCACCTACTTTCTGTTCTCCTTGAGGCTGGCAAAGCTGGCCTTGTAGAGGAACTTCAGCACGTGTGTGGGTGACACGTCCTTCTGCGAGGAGGAGTCATCCCGTAACTGGCAGCGCGAAGAAAACACTTCTAGGTTTTGGTCCAGCAACCACACCTGTACCAACAACCATCACCATTTTTTCCTCTCAACGTTTTTGCTTCACAGAACGGCTCAGAGTTTCAAATGATGAATTTGGTTTTGTACATCCACAAGCTATTACTACCGACTGTTCTTTCTTGACAAAAAATACACTTGCTCACTCACTCACTCTCTCTCTCTCCTCCAAAATTGTCTCTATGTTTCGTATCTTTATAACAGTGCAATGTAAAAATGAATTTTAAAAAGTTTGAAAAAAATCCCCCCCCCCCAAAAAAAAACCAAAATACTAACTACCACCACCACCAACCTCCATCATAATCACCTCTACAAAACAACACCACTAACAACAACAAAAGAGCAAAGGGCCCAGTCTCACCAGCAAGACGATGGGCATGTTGTCTGCATGTCTTCATGCGAGGACTGGATGATGAACCTGAAGCTGGTGAACAGTCGGCTCTGGTCTCTGAACAGCTGACACAGGAAGTCTTCCACCAGCCCTTGGGACAAACTGACACACACACACACACCTTGGATGAGACTATAAACCGAGGCCCCATGTGCGAACGCATGCAGAACATCTTTCGCACATGTTAAATCCTGTTCCGCTTTTCGAAAGAGTAGCCATTGTGTGCCGGTGGGAACAGATGACAAAATTGACAAAACCGCATACACACGGGGACTGGATGTTAAAAAAAAGCACATGAGTGCTTATTCCATTATCCTCAATATAAAAGAATATAAAAAAATAATAATAATAAATTTATTGTTATGCACAAAGTAACACCACACCACCTTCTTCACCACAACAACAACAGAAAAAAGAAAATACAACCTAAGCACAAAATGAGTTATGAAAAATGTATTTGATTATCAGATCCATAGACAGAATACTCATATAAAATACAGGGAAAACTTATTCATGAATTAAAACTTTACCCATGTTATGAGAATAAAACATATGACGCCAAATACAGAAAATCTGCATCCAACTTTCTGTATGGCTACTACTTCATCATGTCAAATTCTGCCATCATTCGGTTCTCTCCAGTTGGCATACTGTGACCTGCATGGACAGATGTCATGTAGACAGTGAAAACTTAAAAGTAAGAAAAACTGAGGGAAAAGATAAACACTGCCCCACTGACAGAAGAATTCTGATCAGTAGGTTAAAAGAAAAGAAAAAATACAAAGAATGATAGAAACTTGGAAAAGATGGCATTTCTGTCTTAGCACAATGTTTCCATGTGACAGAATGATCTGGCAACCCCAAGAGGGCTTAAGTGTAACTGCAACCAAGTGAGGTTATTTACAATTACTGCTTCAAAGACACTTTAAATGAGAACACTAATCTATAATAATTATAGTATATCTACATCAGTGCTGTGACTCATCAATGCTCGGCACTTCATGGTGGCTTTACACAGCAGATAAAGAACTTTGCTCTCTGTTGATTTTGGCAACATTTCTGAATGAAATTTAAACACACACACACATCCTTTCACTAAAACGATTCCCATGCATACCTGTCATTTTGATCCTGTGGGACTTTATCCAGTGGCAGTCTCTTGCCCCCAGCGTTACCTGTACCAGAAGTATCAGGACTCAGGAACTTGACTGCATGCAAGTAGATCTTGTAAACATCCCCACTGGCTGCTGGACTTTCAAGACAACTCGATTTGCCTGCAAACAGAAAGAATCCTACACAATTTTCTTTTGATGGTCGTCAGCAATCACTGCACAGTGGTGTGTTTTTTCATTTTGCAGCAAATATCAGGTACATAACCTGAAAAAAATCTTATTTCTGATTTTAGAGTTAAATATTCTAAAACAAGTAAAACTGATTCTGACTCAATAAAAAACCAAAAATAAAAAAACGATATTGCAATACCATAGAAGTTGTCCACAGGTGAACCAATGTTAAAATTGCAAATTATGTGAATGTAATGTTAAGGGGGAAAAAGATTGCTTCAAAAGCTACAAAATGTATTTTATTTTATTTCCTGTTCTTTATATATAGTAGCCCTACCAACCACAAAAGCCATATGAGGGCTGTCACCTATTTCAGTTTCACTTTCAATGGCTCCAGTAACATTCACTTCAAGTTCAAAATCAGCACCTCCTAATCCTTCAAATATCCAACATCATTCATCTAAAAAAAAACAAAACCTTCACTATTTAATGACGCAGTACCTAAAATTAAATAGTAAATCAGTTCATCCCTTCAGGCAAAAAAAAACAGGCCATGCTGAGGATGCCAGCCATTCTACTCAACTTATCATTCCCAGGTTACAAAAATGTGTAAAAAACGTACAAAAATTAACATAAGAAAATGCCAAGTGGGCAAGTAACGCTACAAATTGGGCATCCTGTGCCCATCCCAGTGTTTACAATATCACTGCCTAGTCACAAGAACAAAACAATACAGGCAAAATGTCATACAATGTATGAAAAAATATCTATACGATTTGCAAATAAAAAGCAGGAGAATAGACTGGGAAAGCAGAAAATAAGCAAGAGGGATGATAGAAAGGTAAGGAAAAAGACAGAAACAAAGAGCATGATAGAAAAGAAGATATTTTGTGCACATGATTTTCAAAAGGTGGGGATACTATTTATTCTGAAAGAGGCCCCCAGCATCCCTGAGGAGGAAAACTATAATGTAATTTACTGCAGGTCAAATCACTTTATAATATTTAATGACAATATTAATAATAATAATGCATGCATAGAATTAGCACCGAATCTTGTAAAGCAACAAATCAAAACACTTATCTTGCCAAAAATCATGCTCACCTTTTTCTTTGACAAATCCAACGAAGTTTCCACAGCGCCTGCAGACAACTCGCTGGGTGTGAGGGGTGGTGCCCACGGTGGCTGAGTTCACCTGGTCACTGTGCACCAGCAGGTAGAGGCTGCTGACCAGGCAGTCACCTGGGCGGGGGGACAGGGCTCTGGGGGGCTGCACTTCTCCTTTAGACTCGTTGTCGTGTGGGAGAGGAGAAGATGAAGTGGCAGCAGAGCCGACGTCTTGGGATGGTTCTCCTGACTGGTGGCTGTGGTTGTGGCAGAACCAGATGTCTGCAAAGTCTGACCAGTTCTCTGAGGGCAGGGGAAGCACTCGCTTGAAGGCACTGCGCGAAGGAGAAGGAAATGACTTAATAATTATGACGAGTTATACTGATGAAGTGATAGTTGAACTTTCTTATAAGTTACAAACATGCTCTGGTCAAAGGTCATGAATGTATCATGTGAATGATACTGACAATGCTGGAGACAGTTTTCATCTCTCACACAGCAATAACACACATTAATTTGGCTACAGTTTATTTTCTTTTTCAGTCATACGCTCAGACAAAACATTCACACTCTATATTGTTATATAATAATGCACTCTGTCACATTTACAGTCATGATACACAGGCATACATGATACACACCACATTAACAACAATACAATTCAAACATAGTACTTGGAAGAGGAAGTGCATGTGAATCCAGATGTTTTGAGGTCAGATAATAACTTACTGCTATTGTTTTGTTGTTTTTTATTGCTTACACCATTATGACTGCTTTAAATTCACTTAGTTTTACAGCACAAGCACATCATCATCATCCTCAACATTATTATAAAATGTTACTAAACTAGTAAACACTACAACATCAATCATGTCAACAACTGCAAGTTAAGTCAAACAAACAAAAACAAAAAACCCTGAACCTTCTACAAGTTCTAGTTCTACACCTTACCTTTTAGATGAAAAGATTGGACGCCCACATCCAGCACAGAAGCAGCTGTGATGACACTGCTGGATTTTGTTGACCACCGCATCCTGCTTGTTTTCCACCTCCTCCACCTCCTTCACCCCCTGGATGACCCCATTCTTGTACTCTACGTTTAGACCCTTCCCATCTCGCCCTTTGGCTTGCAAGCTCAGATGAAGCTCTGAGGGAGAGCACCAACGTAACCCGCGGCAACTGGCAGGAAAGAGCTGAAGATGTTGAAAACGGAACACGATGCAGGACGTGGCTGTGCGGAATGTGATGTGATCTTCTTCAATGTCAACGTAACCAGGTTCATCTGCTAGTTCTCCACATCTGTTGCTGAAACTAGTAATAAGTATTTTTTGATAAATCAAAGTATTGTACTTGAGAATCTTCAAACATCATTTGCATTCACATGGCAACGAAGTCATTTAGAATCTTTAAACATCATTTGCATTCACATGGCAACAAAGTCATTTCTAGCATAAAGTAAATGTCATGTATTATACATTCTGGAAATGGAACAGAAATTTTTGGGAGACCTGTTTTATCAGTTTTCTACTGTATATATAATATTTTTCAAATCCACTTAGTTTTTTAAACAAGACCAAATTTAATTTTTTAAAAACTGGCACATAATCAAAAGAAAAACACGCACCCACACAGAGAGATTCAAGATTCAATCTTTGATTCCTTTAACCCCTTTTGGGGTATTGAGAATGACTAACATATTTAACAGGAGAGCGATTACACCTAACACTGTGTTGATCTAAAAACCAAAAAGCAATTGACTTTAAAATACCCTTCATACCAACACTAACAGAAACTGAAAAACAAGTGTTCAGCACAAAAGGAGCAACTATATAAGGAAATAATCTTCAAAACAATAAACACATACACACACATATATACACACAGAATCACACACAAAGTCACACACACACACACACTCACACACACACATGCACGCACTGGGAAGGCATGGGTGCCCACACATGCACCAGGGAGGGGGGGGGGGGGGGGGGGGGGGGGGATACTTGGTTAGCCTGGTGGTTAGAAAGATGTATTCTGATTGGTGGTTAGAAAGATGTATTCTGATCTGCTGACCCCAATTCAAATCTTGTTCAAGAGGATTTTGTCTCTGGAGTTAACATCAGTGCCAACTCTATTCTCCCCAAAAGTCCTTCCCATGAGACTGTAAACCGAGGTCCTGTGTTCGAACACACGCATAATATCTTGCGCCCACTTAAAAACCCGTTCCGATTTCGGAAGAATAGGCCATAGTGTGCCGGTGGGAACAGATAACAAAATTTACAAAACTTCATACATGCAGGGACTGATATTATGAGAAAAAGCACATGAGTGCTTATTCCATTATCCTCGAAATAAAAGAATAATAAATACATACTTTCAGCATACCAAATCACTTTCTTGGTGGGAGGTGGGGCAGTAAGTTTCTCTATCTAGATATCTCACAAAATTCCTTGAAAGAAATGTTCACAACAGGTGGGAATCTGATCTGTCAACAGGAAGACTTCACTTTCCAAAACAGTTTCCTGCAGGAAAATTCATAGTCTTAGATGAAAAAGGATATCTAAAAGAAGAAATGAATGAAAAGAAGAAGAATTACGAAATACTTTACCAATGAGAGAGATCCAAAACAACATTAAGCAGAGAAAGCATTGGTTTGTATTCCGAATGCAACCGAATACACATTTCAGGCGCCATGATTCATAGAAATCAAGAACGATTATTCTTACAATATCATCTTTTCACTGGAAACATGTAAAAGAAAACATTGATCTAGTCTTCGTCTGACCTCAAACAGAAAGATGGCGATAATTATAGAGAGCAAATAAATAAATGAATGAAGAAATGAACTAATTAATCAATTGATAAATAAAAATAGACAAGCAAGCAAATCTAAAAAGAACAAATAGGCCTTTCTAGGTACATAATCGATTGTAGGGGCTCTCCTTTGGCTGGATGAGCCCGCGTTTATGTCTTAGGTATGTCATAACATAAGGACTATAGGTATAGCTGAGGCAGAGATATTGGAATGAGGGACATGGGAACAGCAGAACATGAAAATACTTGAACAACAACAACAACAACAACAACTACAACGTAATCGAATGAAACTTGTTGGTGGCGGATGAATTCAAGCCTCACAAATTGGGTTTTATTTTGACTTTGGAAAATGTCACTGCTTAATCATTTTTTTCCGTTCCTCGGCTGGAGTTCCGTGGTTTATCTACCAATGGTGAAATTTTGTGTATGCCACCGATTTTTGCACACCATGAAGGTAGCCGTATTCCGACTTCGGGGTTGTATGCTGGGCATGTTTGTGTTTCCATAACCCACCGAACATGAATTACGGGATCTTTGACGTGAATATTTTGATCTTCTTCATGTGTATATACACGAAGGGAATGAAGGCTCTGGCAGGTCTGCACTTGAAGTAGACCTGGGAGATCGTCAAAACTCCCTACCCTTAATTCACCAGACACCGCCAAGATTCGAACCTACGACTTCATGGACCCATGGGATTGAAGTGGAGAATGGTCTTAACCACTCGGGCTCTAGCGTCCGTCACACCGCTTAATTAAAGTTTATAGAGTAACCACTGGAAATTACTTTTTCTTTCCAGGACAGTTTTAGGGTGTGTACAGGCTGTCGGCTAATTATCTTTTGATGGCTCAGTTCTTTTTATCTTTGTTTTTCATATTCAATGTTAGTGGGGTGTCACAAACCGTAGGAGAAAAAACTTTTGCTCAATAATGACAGCCGCAGCAGCTGGTATAATAACTCTTTATCATGTTGCTGTGGTAGCACCGAGTGGACAAGAGCGTTTCACTTTTATCACTTGAGTCTGTGAAGTCGTGGGTTCCAGCCATAGCATCGGCATCTGGGTGAGGATTTTTTACCATCTCCTGGGGTCAATTCAGTATGCAGACCTGCCAGTGCCTTAATTTTCTTCGTGCAGATACATATCTCACTTACCTCACCTATCCCGTAGTCCCTCGGACCGTGGGGCCCTAATGAAGATTTTGCAACCAGCTTCCTCCACTCCCTGCGGTCCTCTGCTTTCCGTAGCGAATCGTTCCACCCAAGGCCAGTCCACTCTCTGATGTTGTCCTCCCATCGTTTTCTCTGTGTACTGTTCCCTGTAGGACAGTCTTGGCCAGTCCAGATGTTTGTGTGATATATATGCTGAAGATCATTCAGCATGTAAAAGATCTCGTTGTTCATAACGGTGTTCAGCGGATTACAGTAATGCAAAATACCCAGCATGCACACCCCGTACCTGGAGAGGGATGGGCTCCACCAGATTCAACTTGTTCAAGAAACATGGCCTGAACTATTCAGTGCAGTGAAATAACGACGCCCCATAGAGTGAAGGGGTGGAGAGAGAGAGAGAGAGAGAGAGAGAGAGAGAGAGAGAGAGAGAGAGAGAGAGAGAGAGAGAGAGAGAGAGAGAGAGGAGAGAGAGAGAGAGAGAATGAATGAATGAATGAATGAATGAATGAATCTTTATTTTTCAAGGGTAACAGAATAAGCATGTGCATACTTTTTTCCATCCGGCCCTTGCCCTGATTAGGGACTATCAACAAAACAAAGGTAAAAATCTTACTACAACAACGACAACATGATTTTTAAACAAATTTATATATTTAACAATACATAATCCCTAACTAACTTGAGTATTAATTTCGAGAGATACATAGATTTTTTTGAATTTTTTTTTGGGGGGGAGAAAAGAAATATACGTTAATAAACATATAATTCTCAAATAAATCAAACATTAACATGAAAACTGATACACTGATTATAATTAGGTAATATGGATAAAGTAAAATAGAGGGGAGACAGCAAGAAGCAAGAGAGAGAGATAGAGAGAGAGAGACAGAGAGAGACAGAGAGAGAGGCAGAGAGCATTTTCAGATTACATCAACATCAAAATAAACCAGATATCAAATTCTGTTAAAACATCCTCACTAAAACCCATTAAAAAATATATATACTATCAATAAAGATATCAAGTTAAGTTACAAAATGTCGAAGAGCCTTATATAAAACAGTTTTAACAGCCCCGCCAACAACAGCATCAGTACAACAATTCGAAGTTAGGCAAATCAGTTTAAACTCAGTACATTTTCAAGAGGCATGGTATATTAACTGAAGATGGAGAACAATATTGTATGCTTTTTGGACGCTGATAAAATAAATCACTATAAAATGTATAAACCAAACATTTATATAAAAAGAATACATTTCATATATAAGAGGAATACCAGAGAGAGACAGAGAGAGAGAGAGACAGAGAGAGAGAGAGAGAAGAGAGAGAGAGAGAGAGAGAGAGAGAGAGTACATTTCCATGTTGTGTGATCATCTAGATAAATGGCATGTAACAAAACACCCACACAAACCTCTCTCACCTTAAAATACAGCTATCAATAATAAACAAGCCAAAATGTAGCATGCAAAGAACATCCGCATACAAAAATATGTCTAACAATTAAGACAAAACAATGTAACAATTCCAGTTGAGTAAAATGCATACTTGTATATAATAATAAAAATGAGAGAGAGAGAGAGAGAGAGAGAGAGAGAGAGAGAGAGAGAGAGAGAGAGAGAGAGAGAGATTCGGATGGTTTATTCATTTATAGGCCAAGGCTCCTTATGAAGGGGTATATGAACATGATAATGATAACTGCAGAGAGAGAGAGAGAGAGAGAGAGAGAGAGAGAGAGAGAGAGAGAGAGAGAGAGAGAGAGAGAGGAGAGAGAGAGAGAGAGAGAGAGAGAGAAAGAGAGAGAGAGAGACAGACAGACAGACAGACAGAGACAGACAGACAAACAGAGACAAAGACAGACAGACAGACAGAGATTGTTATCCTCGCTATTATGCAGGGTTATTTAGACAAAAACAAACAGACGTGACAGGTGAGATCAGATCAAAGGCAGTCTATCAAATTCACTTGGCAAGAAGAATATAACAGCAAGGATATCAATACAACACAGTTGTATTGTTTATAGCTCCACCGACCTCTAGGATATCAAAGTCGGGTTATTTGGTTGGGATGGGGGGGGAGGGGGGGGGGGGAGGGGGTCTTGGGCGGGGGGAGGGGGGTGCGTTTTTTGTTGTTTGTTGTTTTTTCTCCAGGCAGAAAAGCTGTCACTTATGGATGTGAATAAAACACCAAGGTCTGTATTAAAATGTTATTACACTTTAAAATAACATGTTGAGAACGTCTTCATCCATGACAAACTCTTAGCACAGCAAAACTGTACTCTCCATTAAAGGAGAGAGAGAGAGAGAGAGAGAGAGAGAGAGAGAGAGAGAGAGAGAGAGAGAGAGAGAGAGAGAGAGAGAGAGAGAGAGAGAGAGAGAGAGAGAATCCTCTGAAGCCTGAGTATGGCTGGCTATGGTGGGGAGAGAGACACTTGAAAACAGTCCTAACAGGCAAACTGTTCATCCATTGTTTACCAACAGTCTCACAGTGATTTCCAGCTGCCGTGCATAAGACAGAATGCATATTCAGGACCAGCCACCTTTGCACAGTGGTTAGCGCCTTTGGGTTACGGACCGGAAGGTTGCGGGTTCGCATCTCATAAGAGTCTTAGGGATTTTTCGGACTCTAGCCGACTCCTACCCAGAGTGAGTGTGCTGTGGGCTCATTGGGAAGACTGAGACCACATAGTCGAGCTTTATCCACGATAGGGATGCGAGTTTGAGAGTGTTGTTCAAATTACCTGACCAACACTGCATGTATCTGTATTTCTCGGGCCAGGTTGACGCGGGGATATACCATGATAAAAGCATAGACTACAGCTCTGTCAAGTGGTCTCAAAGCACAAGCACTTCCATAGCAGCATAACTACTTCGCCCTCATAGTCATTGATCATCATGCGTCAGAAAAATTGTCTCTCCTTCGGTGGCCCCGTTACTCTGGTCTCATGGTCATCTCAGATTTAGTTTGCCCATACACTTCGGTGCCTGTGGTGAGTCTGTGTCAAAGCCTTTGGGGTTTTGGAGGTTCGCGGGGATCTTCATTGGAGGGACGTTGCGGTGGTCGCCACCTCGGGTGGGTGACTCACTCAGTCTGTATGTGCAACTGAGCTAATACTGTCGTCAGTAGAGGGCTTAGCAGGTTGTGTCTTGTATATGTTGGCTCAGACCAGGCACCACTAAACACCACCAAAATGACCCAGCAGCAGAGCGGGTTCCCACTGGCTGGTGGCCCCTTGGCGTCCTTAAAGAGGGGCTCCTTATGGAATCCTTATTGGGGGACGGGATAGCCTGGTGGTTAGAGTGATGTCTTCGTGATCTGCTGACCCGGGTTTGAATCTCGTTCAAGATATTTTCCTCTGAGACTTTAAACCGAGGTCTCGAGTGCGAACGCACGCAGAACATCTAGCGCACACGTTAAAAACCCGTTGCGCATTTTGGAAGGGCAGGCCATTGTGTGCCGGTGGGAATGGATGACAAAATGTACAAAACTGCACACACACGGGCCTGGATGAAAAAACACATAAATGCTTATTCCATTATCCTCGAAATAAAAGATAAATAAATAGATAAATAAATTCCGACCCTGAGGATACGACATGATGAATCTGGGTATGGCTGGGGCGGAGATATTGGAATGAGCGGCGTGGGAACAGCAGGACAGGAACGTCACTCACAGAAGATGAGGCAGCAAAGAAAAAAGAAGATATTCAGGGTGACCTTCAATGTGTTAAGCTGATGATCGCCCTACAAATCTTCATCCCACATCATCATCATCGTCATTATCATCAGCAGCATCAACAACAACAACAACAGGAACAAGAACAACAATAGGAACAGGAACAGCAAGTTGTGAGGGAGGAAGGGAGGGAGAGAGGGTGAGGGATACAGAAGACATATCCGTTTTATATCATTGTTTGCCATCCAATCCTTGCACCCAATCCAATCGTGTTCAAAGTAATGACTGCAGAGACAGCTGTCACACGAGTCCAAGAGGGATACTGACAGTGACAGCGAGGGTTGTCCTGTTGAGACCACACACAGTTCTAGCGCATTCTGAACAATTCAAAAGTTGAATGATACAGGGAAAGATGCTAACAGCCTCAGTGAAAATTTGAAAAAAATTCTATTTTTAATTTTTTTAAAAAATGATTGGTAACAGCTACGGGCTTTAGATTTAAGAGTGGTCGACATGTTCATTTAGACAAAGAACAGGTGTGTCATGTAATGGCAGGTGCGTAAAGAGAGAGAGAGATATACATAATTATATAGCTCTATAGACACTTGTTCGGATCAGCTGCGTGTGGAGTTGATTCTTCGGTGTATAAAGTGTTTGTAGGGTGACGGACAGGTTCTCTCGTTGAGAAAGGTGAGAAGTGGTGGTGGTGGTGGTGGTGGTGGTGGTGGTGGTGGGTGGTGGTGGTGGTGGCGGTGGTGATGGTGGTGGTGGTGGCGGTGGTGGTTCTTCCTCCTCCTCCTCTTCTTCTTCTTCTTCTTCTTCTTCTTCTTCTTCTTCGCATTCTTCTTCTTCTTCTTCGCAATTCTTCTCCTTCTTCTTCCTCTTCTTCTTCGCAATTCTTCTTCTTGTTGTTGTTCTTTGCATTCTTCTCCTTCTTCTTCTTCGCATTCTTTTTCGCAATTCTTCTTCTTCTTCTTCGCATTCTTCTTTGCAATTCTTCTTCTTCTTCTTCGCATTCTTCTTCGCATTCTTCTTCTTCTTCGCATTCTTCTTCGCATTCTTCTTCGCAATTCTTCTTCTTCTTAGCGTGTGTATGTGCTTGTGATATTTGAGAATGTTGAATTGACAAAAGATGAAAAATGATAGTTTTATTCTTTATTTCTCTTCTGCATGAAATAATAATAAAAGAATGATTCCCATGGTTTAACAGTCCTTTAATCAGAGACACCTATTCACAATACACCAAGTCTTTACACCCCCTCCCCCCACCTCCCCACTCCCCCCAAAAAGCAAACATCCGAACAACAATAGCAGCAACCACAACAGGCACAACAACAACTCAACACAACAACGGCACTGTTGCGAACACAAACATTTTTTTAATGTGTAACATGTTTTGCTATTGTTGTTGTTGTTGTTGTTTATTGTTGTTTATTACCATTGTTTTCTTGTTAAATGTGTAACATCGGGGTTTTGTTGTTGTTGTTTATTGTTGCTCATTACCATTTTTGTCTTGTTAAATGTGTAACATCGGTTTTGTTGTTGTTGTTTATTGTTGCTCATTACCATTTTTTTCTTGTTAAATGTGTAACATCGGTTTTGTTGTTGTTGTTGTTTATTGTTGCTCATTACCATTTTTCTTGTTAAATGTGTAACATGTTTTGCTGTTGCTGTTTATTGTTGCTCATTACTCATCAATCAAGCGCTTCGATTTGTTTGTTTGTTTGTTTGTTTTACAAGATTCAGCGCTATATAAATTCCAATATTATTATTATATTATTATTATTACCATTTTTCTTGTTAAATGTGTAACATGTTTTGCTGTTGTTGTTTATCGTTGCTTATTACCATTTTTTAAGACAGTAATCTAAAGGAACATAATATTCACTATGTATTTCGATCAATAGTGGTGGTGGTGGTGGTGGTGGTGGTGGTGGTGGTGGTGGTGGTGGTGGTGGTGGTGGTGGTGGTGGGGCGGTGGTGGTGGCGGTGGTGGTGGTGGTGGTGGTGGTGGCGGTGGCGGTGGCGGTGGTGGTGGTGGTGGTCCTCAGCTAGAGCTTCTAGGTTCATCAATGGTGAGATTTTTTTAAGATATGCGACCGTACCCGTTTTCCCTCCAATTAAGGTAGCCGCATTCCGACTTTGGGAATACAATTTGTGCAGCACAGTGTTGTGTCTCCTTTGCAACTGAATGTTTACAAGTTTAAGTTAACTATTCTTTTAAAAAATGAAGATAAATGTAACAACTGATTTGTATGTTATCCCAAGTTTTGTTCTTAAAACATTCAAGCAAAGCAAGAAAGAAAGAAAGAAAGAAAAAAAAAGAAAGAAAGAAGGAAAAGAAAAAAAGAAAGAAGGAAGGAAAAGAAAGAAAAGAAAGAAAGAAAGAAAGAAAGACAGACAGACAGACAGACAGACAGACAGATAGACAGACAGACATCCTCGTTCTTTATTTGGTATTGTGAAGAGCTTTAAAACGCAGTGTTAATATCCTAAATATCACATGTTTGATGAATCACATGTTTTATCCTACATATCACATGTTTGATGAAAATTTTGCAATTTTAAAATGACGGTGATGTACATGGTATAATATGCAATGTAAAGAACCTACCACCACCACACCCACACCCACCCAACCCCCGAAACCCAACAACAAAACAATAAAAACTAACACACAAAAAGTAGAACAAACAAAACAACACCGCCAACAACAACAACCAGAAAAACAAAACAAAACAATGAAACTAACCCACCCCACCCACCACCACCACCCAACACACACACACACACACACCACACACACACACACACACACACACACACACACACACACACACACGTGCGCGCGCGTACGTTAAAGCCCATTCCGCTTTTCGGAAGAGTAGGCTTTAGTGTGCCGGTGGGAACATATGACAAGATTTACAAAACCGCATACACACGGGGACTGGATGTAAGAAAGCACATAAGTGCTTATTCCATTATCCTCGATATAAAAGAATAAATAAATGAATATATAACCATATGCACACACAGACACAGACACCCATTTAAACAAACACAGAGACACAGACACACATACAAACACAGACAAAGACACACACACACACACACACACACACACAACACACACACACACACACACACAACACACACACACACACACACACACACACACACACATCCGTCTGATATCAATATTCACTGGAAGGACATTAAACTGAAGAACCAACACACACACACACACACACACACACACACACGCACACACACACACACACACACCACACACACACACACACACACACACACACACACACACACACACACCAAAAACAAAAACAAAACCCACAAACCTACAAACAAAAAAAAGGCAAAATTCAAATAAATAACATCAAAAAATACTAATCCAATCTGTTACAGCCTATTTTTCATTAAGTTATATAGATTTGTACATTATTTTTTGTGTGTGGTACACCTCTGCTAAAAAAAATAATAATGATAATAACAGCTTGTTGAATATACGCTGGGGAATAAAACAGTAAGTCTAAAAGGAAGGGGGAGGGGGCGGGGCGGGGAGGGGGGGGGGGGCGGGGAGGGGGGGGGATGGGGGGGGGGACGAGGGTGGTGGTGGTTGTACTATTGACAACTTCACAGGACTTAGATACTGTGCTTTGCACACACGAAATGAACCAGAACCAGAACAATTTTTGTTTCTTTTATTCCATATCAGACAGCAACAACAACAACAACAACAACAACAACAAAAGATTTCAAGGGCAGGAAGCTGGCAAGTGCACTTGTGTGTGTGTGTGTGTGTGTGTGTGTGTGTGTGTGTGTGTGTGTGTGTGTGTGTGTGTGTGTGTGTGTGTGTGTGTGTGTGTGTGTGTGTGTGCGCGCGTGTGCGTCTCTGTCTGTCTGTCTGTCAATCTGTCTGTAACTGAACGAATAGTTGTGAAGGAAAGCAGTTACTACAAGTAACCAATTACACTCACCTTTATCATGTAAACGATTCTTGAAGTGGTTTTTTCAACTCCTGAAGTATTAATTTTTTTAATAATAATAATAATAATAAATTAATGGAATTTATACAGCACTCTATCTTGCAGAGACAAATCAAAGTGCTTGCACTCAACTCATTCTTACAGTCATACAACCAGTAACAATTAATAGTTCCAACAAGTCCAAATGTGCTCGCACGCACGCACGCACGCACACACACACACACACACACACACACACACACACACACACACACACACACACACACAGGTCACACCGCCTGGCAGGGCGATAGAATCTCGGCTGCTGAAGGCAGGAAAAAGCTATGAGATGAAGCAGGAGAGGAAAATCTTAGGTTTAATGACAGCATTTGAGATATTTTTTAATGAGAACCAGTCTTTTTTCTGAAATGTTTAATATCACCTTCACCTTCACCTATCCCGTGGACCGTGGGCATACCACTGAAGATTTTGCCACCAGCTTCCTCCACTCCTCGCGGTCCTCTGCTTTCCGTAGCAATTCGTTCCACTCAAGGCCAGTCCACTCTCTGATGTTGTCTTCCCATCGTTTTCTCTGTCCGCCTCTTTGTCTCCTTCCTTGCACTGTTCCTTGTAGGACAGTCTTGGCCAGTTTCCAGATGTTCGTGTGACGTTCTCCTAACACTTTAGTTTGCGTCTTTTTTTATATAAAGAGAATGAAAATACTAATATATATACATAATGTTTTTAATGTAATAGATAGATAGATAGATAGATAGATAGATGGATAGATAGATAGATAGATAGATAGATAGATAGATAGATAGATAGATAGATAGATAGATAGATAGATAGATAGATCATAAAATAAAAAGCGACCTGGAAGAAATACAATCGGCAACAGGCACGGTCACTCCTCACCTCACCTCACCTCACCTCACCTCACCTATCCCGCAGTCCATTGGACCGTTGGGGCACTAATGAAGGTTTTGCAACCAGCTTCCTCCACTCCGCGCGGTCCTCTGTTTCTGTAGCAATTCGTTCCACTCAAGGTACCGTCACTAGATAAGTTTTTAAAAAAAGATAGACAAGTTTGACAGCCAACCAACCATCCCATCATTTAACCAACCAATCAGCCAACTAACCAACAAATCAACCAACTAACGAACAAACCAACTAACCAATCAGCCAACCAATCAACCAATTGGTCAACCAATTATCCAGCCAATCAACCAACTAACCAACCATCCAACCATCCAACCAACCACCTAATTAACCAATCAACCCCCAACCAACCATCCAGCCAACCAACTAACCGACCAATCAACTCTGTAATCAACCAACCTGCCAACCAACTAACCAATGAATCAACTAAATAACCAACCAACCAACCAGTCAGTCAACTAGCCAAACAACTAACCAATCAAACAAACAACCAACCAACCAACCAAAAGAAAGCACAACACGGAAATGAAACAAATCTTAAAATGGACGAGTTATTGCTTTCGTCTTGCGAAAACCCAAAACAACAACAACACACACACACACACACACACACACACACACACCCCTCGGCCAGTGATACAAACCTTGCCCCCAGCTTATAATTTTTGCATTTTCAGATCACGAGTAACCCTCAAACCACTGGACCATATCATTTCGAACAACCAGCAAAGTAGAGTGAAAAGGTGTAACATGAGAGGGCGCCACAGCTGCATTCCATCCCTTTATGCCTCAGGGTACATCACTCGTGATGATAATTAGTGTCCCTTGGCTATCGACTACAAAATGAAGCGATCTGGCATCTAGACAAAATGTCACTTCTTTCTTTCCCATCAATGCACGGGGGGGGGGGGGGGGGGGGGGGGGGGGGGAGAGAGAGAGAGAGAGAGAGAGAGAACTCGAACTCGAATGATTTATTCACAAAAAAGCCATTGGCCCATACATGAAGGGGGTTACCGAACTGCTTAGTACTTTGGTGGGGGTAAAAGCAATAGTTTTAAAAAAACCGACAACATGTTACTGTATAACAAAAAGTCAGCTACAAAAATATGACTTAGGA
>CM054136.1:12489517-12494517 GCA_028751875.1 Rapana venosa | reverse complement strand
CTGTGGCTTTCCAAAGGAACCACGCATACCAGTCTGGAGCCTGTCAGCTCCAGCGCAGGAAACATTTTGTTGATGCGGATGATGTGGAAGGGATGCACGCGCACCCGTAGGTGGAAAGTATCTTTACCACAGGTCTTCACGAGGTACTTTAGGCGAGGCGCTATATAAATTCTATACATTATTATTATTATTATTATTATTATTATTATTATTATTATTACTTGTTGGCGCAGATACGTCCAGCTTCCAGGGCTTGCGATGACAGCTGCTCATACTCATCGGAGATCAGGTGAATGCATGGAGGGATGTCATCTACTCGTGCCTTTTTTCTCCCCCAGGTCAAAGATACGGATCTTTGCGTCTGGTACACCACGGCAGAAGCGTGACTTGGGTATGGGTTGTTTTCACAGTACCGGTAACATCTAGCCGGTCGGCGACCCATGGTGACGGTCAACCAGTGGAAAGGCTAGTCGTGGAATAGTGAAGCAGTGACAGGGAAGCAAGGTCATAATTATTCAGATAGTTCACTGATGTGGAAGTACACGCCGCGGGGAAAGAGACACTGTGGAAGATCAGATTAGATCATTCCCGAAACAACAGTCAAACAGTATTATCATTAAGGAATGTGTTCTTAGATAGATGGCTTCATGAAAAAGCAAATGCATTGCTTATTCAATGTACCACCTGGAAATAAAAATTTGACTTGACTTGAACTTGACTTGATTGGTTTGTTGCTTTAATATAAGAAAGAAAAACAACCTTGTTCTGTCTACAGATGACCAGCAACCAGAGGTCAGCATTCGAGAACAACATCCTCTGGTGACCATCCTCATGCACTTTTTCCGGCCTCTGATCCCACCAATGGCCTCTGACCCCACCAATGGCCTCTGATGCCGCCAGTCAGGCGATTCAACCTTGTCCGGCAGTTTTCTGACTCTTGCTGCATCCATCATCCCTGTGTATGAACGTGAGGTCTGTATTTCTGTATAGCCAACATCCATGTCAAGTTCTGTCTATGAATATTTACCGATGAAGGAAAGCATGAAACGTATGCCTATGATGTTGTTTTTTTACAACCAATGGACGTTGATGAAATACAAATTATATGGACATTATTTCAGGCTGAATCATTCTTGCTAACCAACTGTGGAAAAAAATCACGTGAACATAAGATTTTTTTATAAGGTCTGATAATTCAATTATGGACATTTATTCAAACTGATTTATTCTTGTCAAGCAATTGTAAAAAAAAAAAATCACGTGAACAAATAAGATTTTTAAGGTCTGATAATTCATCAAACTATATTGTAAACCTAAATTCTGGTGCCAAAAAAAAGAAGGAAATTGTGATATATAAAGACAGTGAGTCCCACATACAGTTTTGTGTCCCTGTGATCCGTTGTGAATTACAAAACAGATCACCTCAGCTGCAATAATACTCGCACTATGTCCATGATTATTGACATCACCAGTCGTGATTTGCGTTTTCAAAGTTTGTTACTACCGCCTCCAGCACTTATAGATATTTCTGAATAATGAAACTAGGGAGCTGTCTGTAGATCTACAGTTATCGGTACATCACGTGCTTTATGTAATGACCCCCGGCAACATAATACAGCCGTTTGAACGCATCAGAATTTTTTTGTCGTAATAAAAACGCGTGATATAAATGGCACTGTTCACGCAGGCCGCTTTCTGTTTTGTAAAGACGGGATAGCCTAGTGGTTAGAACATAACGCTCGCAATCTGACGACGAGGGTTCAATTTCCGTTCAAGGGGATATTTTCCCCTGGAGTTAACATCAGTGCCGACTCCACTATCCCCAAAAGTCCTTCGAATGAGACTATAAACTGAGGCCCCGTGTGCAAACGCACGCAGAACATCTTGCGCACACGTTAAATCCTGTTCCGCTTTTCGTAAGAGTAGGCCATTGTGTGCCGGTGGGAACAGATGACAAAATTTACAAAACCGCATACACACGGGGACTGGATGTAAAAAAGCACACAAGTACTTATTCCATTATCCTCGATATAAAAGAATAAAATAAAACAAAATAAAATTTTAAAAATACAGAATTCAAACTGTTTTGTTGAGAACTGTGTGAAGCAATCGTATAATTATATCAGTATAATTATCAGTCCACGAAACTTGGGATCAGCCAGGCGGGCCAGGGCAGCTGGTGGTGTTGTGTGGAGTGTGGCCAGGGCAGCTGGTGGTGTTGTGTGGAGTGTGGCCAGCACACCAGGCGAGCTGTCGTCAGCTGTGGCTGTGTAAACTGGCGCTGCTTAATGGCAGAAGCCACAGGTGTATTCTGATATCAGTTTCTAACCTAAAATAGATCATCACATCATTCTGTGGTAATTGTAATCGTTAAAACTCTTGAAGATAATAGCAATAAGGATTCTGTTCGTGGACAACGTTAAAAAAATGATTCTGTTCGTATCTGTGGAGCATTTCTGATTCTACGATATCCTCCCTCTACTGAACCAGGAGAAGTAGCAACAGGAAAACTTATCACAATAACTATGGAAGACATTCACCTTGGAAGTTGTAGCTGTTATCGGTAAAAGTCATAGGCTTGTGCTTGTTATACCAATTCTGACGTCTTAGGGTGATAAATTTGTTAAACTGCTTTCAGGATTAAAATTTTAATTTCAATTATTGTTGCCATAAAAATAAACAAAAATTACAACGGGTAAATGCCTACTCTACAGATGAATTTAAAAGACAACTCTCAGAAAGAGAACCAATTTTTTTGTAATAAACTTTTCATTCAACAGTAACAGAGCATGGCCGTTCAAATGTGATATAACAGACATCAAAAGACGCTTATCGATACTTGTGTTGTTACTCTCAGGAATAAAAGTATTCATACTCACCATTCATATTTATATTCATACTTGAAATGACCCATAAGTGAGTAAAAAAAAAAAAAAACTTTTTAAAACTCAATTCTGGCACTACAAGGCAACCAATTTTCTAACCATAACGTTCTAAAATATTGTCCAAAGCAACAATCAGAATTTACTAGAGGCCACACACTAACACAGCGTGGCCAGCACCTTTAAAGTGACAAAGGTCCCAAGAACACCAAGCATACAAACAGTCACCAACGGCTACCCCTGTAAGTAGCCAGTTTCGATACTGGTCTCAGACTTCGCGATCGTTCAAGTGTTTGTGTGAGGAGGACTTGTACGCACAGAGGGCAAAACGTAAACTCCTTCAGCCTAAAAGACATTGTCATCGTCAACCATTGGAAGAGGTCACCAGGAAGTGGTCGTCTGCTGGACAGTGGGACCAAGACCAGACCAGCGTTACCATGCCGGACAGCGAAACCGTCCACATCCTGAGCCAAAGCCAGGTAAGATTGTGTTGTGTTGTGTTGTGTTGAGTTTTATAGAGTTGTGTTATGTTTATTGCATTGTATTTTACATGTCTTGTATTGTCTTATGTTGTAATGTGTTGTGGGTTTTTTTGTACATGTGTTGCACGTGTGTTGTGTTTTGTACATGTGTTGCATTGTGTTGTGTTGGTTTATTGTATTGTGTTGTGTTTTTTAATTGTGTATGTGTTGTACTGTATTGCATTGTATTGTATTGTATGCCACTTTCAGTCACAGCTGATGTCTCTGCATGAAATGTAGGCTGCTCTCACGAGAAAAAAAGTGTCGCCACAAGAACAGTGCCACTTATTTTTAATTTTCCTATCTGCGTCTGTACTTTGTTTCCCTATGAAAGTGACCTTTTTCCACAGAATTTTCGCCAGTCTTGTTGCTGTGGGTTCTTTTACGTGCGCTGATTGTGTTTCGCACACGGGATCTCGGTTTGTCGTTTCATCTGAAAGACTAGCACTCAGAGCACCACTCAAGGTCTAGAGGATGGGCGAACATCTCAGACTCAAAACTGGGATTCATCCTGTTCCTGTATTTTTCGATATGGGTACGCTACCTCTAGACCACCCACCCACCCTGATGCACCAAGATTTTCCAGAAAATGAAACTTAAAAAATTATTCGACTGCGCTAATCTGTGTGTGTGTAGTCATCATTCATTAAAATGTAGTATGAGTATCAGCGGTGAGTTTTGCTTTATAATAGGCTATCCAATTGTTTCCCCTTAACTTTGGAAGAGTTCAGTACCTTGTGATTATCTGTTTCAAGACGGATGTTCCCGTTTTGTGTTTTGTTCTTTTCAAACAAAAAGAAGTTAAAACTGAGCAAATGTATCAACAAGAGTAAAATTGGTTGAAATTGTTAAAAAGATAATTTTTAAAGGTTGGCTATAACATTTCTCTGTTACATGCAGAGTTGAAAATGAGCTTTTTGTTTATATATACATATATATATATATATATATATATAGAGAGAGAGAGAGAGAGAGAGAGAGAGAGAGAGACTTCAGACTTCAGACTTCAGACTTTTACTGTACATCGGCCTTAGGCCACAATACAAAGGAATGACGGGTGTGTGGAGTGGACATATGACATGAGTGTTATAAACACATTACTATCAATGTATATAAATATGAAATGATTTTATCAGCAATAATAAAGAAATTACATCACCCATTTCTTGAATATTCATCACAAATCAATTCACGTTCGTCATAATCGACAAATGTTTTGAATGTAGTTTTCATCAATATAAGGATCCATTTCTATACAGTTATCTTACTTCTTCTGTTGGTTGCATGAAAAATAAATCGTGATAAATTATGTCTATCAGTAGATATTGTAGCTTTGAGTGCACGTGCAAAGGAAGTCTCTTGCATTTTTAAGAAACTTGTGTCTCAAATCTTCATAGACAGGGCATATAAATAAAAAGTGTTCTTCATTCTTATTTGGTCTTTACAAACAGGGCACTGCTTATCTTCATTTGAATACTATAGCGATGTGTATTATTGTTTAGTGGTAGCGCATTCACTCGTACTTGAGTAACTGCAACTCGAAAGCAATTGTATCCATTTCACTAATATACTTCTCTCTTTCAAAAACAATCTTAAA
>CM054136.1:12452017-12484517 GCA_028751875.1 Rapana venosa | reverse complement strand
GGATAATGGAATAAGCACCTATGTGCTTTTTACATCCTGTACCCGAGTGTATGCAGTTTTGTAAATCATGTCATCTGTTCCACCGGCACACAATGGCCTACTCTTACGAAAAGCGGAACAGGATTT
This sequence comes from Rapana venosa, assembly GCA_028751875.1. NCBI lineage: Eukaryota > Metazoa > Mollusca > Gastropoda > Neogastropoda > Muricidae > Rapana > Rapana venosa. Next base: position 12,484,391 of record CM054136.1, on the reverse strand, counting down.
AACGTGTGCGCAAGATGTTCTGCGTGCGTTTGCACACGAGGCCTCGGTTTATAGTCTCATCCTAAGGACTTTTGGGGAAAGTGGAGTCTGCACTGATGTTAATTCCAGGGGAAAATATCCCCTTGAACGGGAATCGAACCCGGGTCGTCAGATTGCGAGCGCAATGTTCTAACCACTAGGTATCCCGTCTCCCCTGACAGAGAGAGATAGAGAGAGAGACATACAGATACAGACAGACAGATAGAAAACCATAGAAACAGACAGAGACAGATTCAGAGAGATTTTTTTTGTTTTTAAAATCTCCCTTTTCCAATAAAAAAAAATAATAAAGACAAAAACACAAGTTTTTTGTGTTTTTTTACGCATACAATAATCCGAACAGAATGTGCAACAGCTTGCCGGGTACTGACATATCAGCCCTACCCTCTCCAAAATCTATACCACAAAATAATCCCCAGATAAAGCAAAAATAATAACTGCAATAATGATAATATAATTTTATACGTTGTTGTTGTGGTGGTTGTGCGTTCCCCAGATATACACCCAGGGGGCGTCACCCAGAACATGCCACACTCTGCCTCACTCATCCTCCCACCAGGGAATAATCACTGTGAGATAGGTAGTACACCTGGTGAGAAGTTTGCGTGTATGACTCTTTTTCAAGCACCTCGCCGTACAGGCAGCCATACTCCGACTTCAGAGGATTTTTTTTTCTCCTTTAACAAAGGAGAGTGCAGGTTGTTATGTTAAGAAGAGCTTGTCATGGCTGAAGGCAACCTCACACAAAAACATTTTACAACACAACAACATTTTAGTGTAGGTCTTGGCAGTTGGCTGACATCATATTATAGTTATTCTTTTCTCTCCTGGGCTGAAACTCCACCAATGGTGAGATTTTGCGACTGTTGCCATCAGCCATACTCCGACTTCGGGGTCGATGTCTAAACCACTGTGCATACTTTTATCATTTTTTTGTTTTAATCTTGTCGTCCCATTCTTACCAACACGCAATGGCCCACTCTTATGAAAAGCAGAACAGGTTTTAACGTAAGAATTTTTCAGGCGTTAACGCTTTGCGTTGTGAGCCATTTAAACCTGGCGGAGCCTATCCCTCTCCAGGTAGCACGATGCATGCTGGGTATGTTGGCGCCATCCATCCCACCGGCCAGAGTTGGTGTACTCTTACCAAAGAAAGATGGGGGACAGGGAGGATGGGGGTTCGTTCCTCGGCTAGAGCTCCGAGATTCCCTAATGGTGAAATTGTCGTTTCTACCCACCATCAAGGTACGGCATTCCATTTTTCGGGGGGGAAACTAAACTCGACTCTTGTTGCGTGCGGGTTGTGGGGGGGGGGGGGGGATTTTTGCATTCTTTCCTCCGGCCGCATGGCCTACCTTCCAAAAGGGCATAAGGGGTTCCTAACGTGTGCGCAAGAGTTCTGCGTGCGTTCGCCCAAAGGACTGAGTCCATTCGAAAGACTTTCGGGGCATCATCTAGTCATGTCAATTTTAGCTGAAAAATTCCATTGAACGGGACCTGGGTGGGGCTCGATCCGGGGCCTAGATCACGAGAGCAACGCCTAACCACCAGGTTATTCTGCCCCTATCCCCCCCCCCCCCCCAACCCCCACCCCCCCCCCCTTTTTTTATGATAATGATAAAGGAAGAAAAGGCGTTTTTGTTGTTGTTGTTTTTGTTGATTTTGTCGTCCCTTTCCCCCAACCCTTTGAGTGGAGTGGAGGGGTACGATATTAACTCCGGGGGGGGAAAAAAATCTTCTTAAACCCACTCGAGGGGGCCGACCCCGGGGCTTTAAGGGTCCCCACGAGCGCCACGCGTAACCACTAAGCTACCCCTGCCCCCCAAATGTTGACCCCAAAATTACTGTTTTCCCAATTTAAAGCTGTTTTTAAATTTTCCCGGGCAAAACAAATAACTAGTCTGCAAGATTCCAAACTGTTGCTGGGAAAAAACGTTGCTGTGGCATGTATGTGAAAAATGATAATTCAGCCTTAGCCCCGGGAGTCGTCACTTTTTTCCATCGATTAGAAAAAAGGGGGAAAAGGGAAAAAGGTTTTCCCATAACCTATGGGCGTTGGGAGCACATGTCAAGTCTCGCTTCCCAGGGGCCATTAAAAGTGAGGGCGGCCCCCATCCCTCTCCTCGCTGTTTCACCCTTCCTGGCCCTAAAGAGGGCAGGTACCCATTTTAGGGTGAATGGGGGAACTGTACTGAAGCCAAGGCCGCAAAGGGTCACCCATTCACTTTGGTAACCACCTCAATGCGCTTAACTTAGCTTGGGAAAAGCGGTGCTCTGCCCGCCCCCGGGCTATAACAAAGACCAACTTAGTTCCCCTTTTTTTTCACACCTCAATAAACTTTGAAAATTAACCAACAATTAGTGTTTTTAAAATTCTTTTTCGTGGTGTTGTGTGTATGTGTGTTGTGTGGTTTGGGGTGTGTTGGTGTGTTTTTTGTTTGTTTTGTTTGTTTTTGTTTAATGCTATCACTACATGGTGATTTAAACCCCCGCATTCATACCAAAGTCCCTATTATTACACCCCGCATCTCTTCTCTCCTCTCCCCTCTCTCTCTCTCTTCCCCCCCCTACACGCACCCACACCCACACACACAAAAGTATTAAATATATACAATATATAAAATATATATATAAATATATGTATAACAAAATATAAAAATAAAAAATTTATAATAATTATATATTTTAATTACAGTAAAGTTTTACAGGTAAAGAATATATACTTCAGCACTGACCCTAAAAATTGCTGAATCATATAAAATTCTTGATTTTAGTGGCATTTTTCTTATGAATATCAAACCTCCCTTTTTATACATGTAAAGAAGAATTGGGCAATCAAACAAAAAAAGGTGGCTAAAAAGGGGGAAAATAGAACAACAACAGTTACATTTTTTGAATATTTAGTATTCCATCATTTAATCTCATTTATGTTTTTAAATTTCAATTTCCTGGGAAAGGGAAACTGCGATAATTTTTTCTATATCTTTGAATGTAGCTTTCTTTAAAACTTAGAATGAATTTCTAAGAGAAAATGCAAGATTAGAATCAAACATTTTCATTACTGTATTCAAGGCCCCTTTTTTTTGCAAAAATAACCAGCCATTTGATAAATTCCACAATGAAGGGGACCCCTCAAAAATTTGCTGATGCCACGATTGCAATAGAAGTTCAAATTTATCTAAAATACAATACTTTCCTTATTTTACCATGCCCTGACTTTAATGCCATTAACACGCCTTAGTCACGCAAAACAGAATTTTTGGGAAACATCAATAGCAGTTCAACAAAAAAATTTAAAGCCATAAGAATTGCAAATAATTTTAGAAGTAAAAATAGAAAAATGTTTTCCAAAAAGAAAAGATTTTTGAACTTAAAGTCGGGAAACACATATCACACCACTTTTGCCTGTTTTTAAAAACAGATCCGTCATATACACTTTAAGTGAATTTGAATAAATTATTTTTTAAGTGACTTTTTACACAACGGGAGAAGATTTTGACTTCATTTTTTTTTTATTTCCGTGTATCATGTCAAATTTACTGAAATTGTTCCCAAGGAGGGAATTGTGGGAAAAATCGGTAAAATTGGAAATTTTGATATATCATGTCATTTTCTTTTATAAAAGGTCTGATAATTTTTAATTTTGGGGCAGAAATGAAAAATTTCGTGCCCGTTTTGGAAAAAAAATGTCTTGATTAATAAATATTTTCCCCTTTTACTGAATTTGGAAAGAGATACTACGAACCACATATTTTTTATACGACATTTTCGCTGACAGAAAGAATAATAATGAGCTTCTTTATAAGTATTTCTTATTTGCATGAGCCGGAACACCCGACTATCTTTTCTGCTTTTTGTCTAGACTTTGTAATTTTTTTAAATAGATAAACTGCAGCAGAAAAAAAACTTCTTTCCTATAATATTTTGAACGTACCAAGGACGAGCCAATGTATCAAATCGTATGTCTTTGGGTCCCATGCCCCGAGAACTTTTTATCTTTTGGAAAATTAATCTTTTTCCCAGCTTCAGTTTTCATTTTGGGTTTATGTGCTCTTCCAATTTAACTTTCTAGTTTTAAAAAACCCTAAAAATTTGACATCTTTTTTGTTTAAGCACCTTTCCCCCTAATTTCAGTATTGGTAATTTTAAAGCTTTTTCACCGTTTTTAAAAAACACAAGAAACGTTTTTTTTCGATAATTCTAATCCTTTTTTTTTTCATTAACTCAAATTTTTCAAAATTTTTCCCCGATATATTTTTTTCAACATAATTGTTTTACTCCTTTTTTGTGTTTTTCCCAAATGACGTATTTAACCATATAGCAATATCATCTGCATACGAAAAACTTGAGTATTAGGTGACAAAGACTAGGGGGATCATGTACAAGAAAAAAAACAAGATAGGTCAAGTCGATCCCTGTGGTATACCCAAGTCATAGCTTTAAAAGATGATACACTGAACCTAATTTAGTGCAAATTGATCTATCCGACAAGAAATTTTGCAGAATTTATAAAAAAGCCCTTAAAACCAAGATTTTAATTTATGTAGCAATTTTATCTGCAAACTCTATCAAGGTTTCTTTACATCAAAAAAAGTGGGAACACACTTTTTCGTTTGGAAAATGCTTTTTTAATTTTAGGTTAGTTTAACTAAGTGGGCAAATACTCTCCCTTTTAAAACACCTATTTGTTGGGAACACATTAACCTTTTCACAAAAAAGAAAAAAACCTTTGTAAAAATTTTTTCCCTTACTTACCCCATGAGAGTAAGAGCAATTGGCCTGTAGCTATCTTCGATGACCGCAGTTTACCTTTCTTTAGGTTGGGGCTACAATCGACTGCCCCAATTTTAGGAAGAGCGCCCTTTTTTCCAAAATTTCTGGAAAAATGAAAAGAGTACCTTTTCCATTTTTAAAGGCAAGACCACATTTGAAAGATATACCACAGCACCCAAAAGCCGTCTTTAGTTAAAGAATCTAAAGTTTCACTAAATTCATCAATTGAATGGGGGCATTTAAATAACAGCATTATAACGACAATTTGTTTGATTTATTTGCTTTTTTTCAAATTTATTTTGATTTTACTTTCGATGAACTTTATTGAAACATTAGACAAAAGCTTCTCTTTTTTCAATGAGCTTGGGAAAACATTATTTTCAAATTTGATTGGGTGTTTGGAAACTGAAATCCATTTTTTTATTTCACTAACTTTCTTCCCAAACTTTATGTAAATCCTTGGATTCTGATACTTCATTTATACAGAATTCTGTCCAATACTTGTTTTTTGCCTGAGCAATTATTCTTTTACATTGAGTTTTAGCATACTTCATACAAATAAAGTTTTCTTCTGATTGATCTTTTAACCATATTTTGAATCGTTCTTTTTTATGGTTTACTGCATCCTCACATGTTTTAGTCCACCATCTATTGCCCGTATGCTTTCCATTCTTGTTGCTTTTGTGTTTGGGAATAGAAAACTCAGCTGCATGTATGAGCTTTGCCACAAAATTGGAATAAAACTGATCTACATCAGTGTGTGTGTGTGTGTGTGTGTGTGTGTGTGTGTGTGTGTGTGTGTGATACAAAGCGGATGTTTATTCAATGTTGATGTGGATGGAGGCTGAACGAGTGACAGCAGGTGTATGGAGTGAAACGCTCCAACAGAGGTAAAATGTCAAGTGTGTTTGCACGCGTGTAGGCCTCAACAGGCGAAACCCACACTCCCTGACCACACAAGGGCAAACAGGACAGAATTAATCAATGCTGCTTCAGGACAAACCTGCTGCATAGGACCACGTTGCCTGCTGTAAAATAATACTGTTTGAATGTGATTTCCATTTTAGTTCAAATTTTATGCAAATCCATAGACACTGGCCTGTACGTTTTTTATGGACACAGACACACGTGCAAGAGGCTGGGTTGGGGCGGGGTGCACAAACGCAGAAAGAGAGAGGCAGACAGACAGAGACAGACAGACACATGCACACACACACGCACGCACACACACACACACACACACACACACACACACACACACACACACACACAAATTTTTTATTATCTAAAGTATAAACGTGAAAAAATGGATGAAACAGTAAGTGAAGTAATTTGTGTGTCCTGACGTTCTATGATTTTCTTTTTTAATTCTTAAAACATTTTTTATTTAAATGTGTGTGTGGACGTGAGCGCACACGCGCTCAGGTGTGCATGAGTATGTGTGTGCGTGTATATGTATATGTGGTAATTTGTATTTTCAATGCATTTCCTTATCGATTTTTTCCTTTTTTTTTTTTTTTTTTTTTTTTTACTGGTTTAATTTAATGGTAAACGATGCAATAATGTAGTGTCTTAGTATAATCATTAGGAAATTTGTTCTTAGATAGATGGCTTGATGAAAAAAAGCAAATGCATTGCTTATTCAATGTACCATCTGGAAATAAAATTTTGACTTGACTTGATTTGACTTGACAAAGAGATAGATGTTTCTTCCTTTCTGGTTTTAGAGATAAACTCACGTTGACTTGACAAAGGTAACTCTTGTAGGCAACTGAGGGGTCATAGCAAAATAAATAAATAAATAAAAACTTTAAAAACTGAGGGGTCATAGCAAACACTGTGTTGAAACCCACAAACCCGTTGCGTCTCTCATTCTCTCACCTCTGGACGGTTGCGATTCTCTTTGGCTGGTCTGCCACATCATCAATCCACTCCCTTCAACATATACAAAACTCTGCTGCGAGACTAGTCCTCACAAAGAACAAATCTGAACACATTGCCCCTCTGTTGCGATCTCTCCACTGACTGCCTGTGCCACAGACAGTAAACTATAAGATCAGTACCCTCTGTTACAAATGTCTCCACAAAACAGCTCCCTCCTACCTCTGAGAATGTCTTCACCTGTACACTCCTTCTCGTTCCCTCCGCTCTGCTGCAGATACCCTATGCTTACGAATACCTAGATTCAACCATTCCCTCGTTGGCCGTTGCTCTTTCTGTGTTACTGGTCCGGTGATCTGGAATGACCTCCCTCTCTCTCTTTGCTAAAAGCCTAAGAACGACACTTTTAAATTCAGCCTCAAGACATATTTATTCCAAACTTAAGATGTTTCTCTCCTGTTTCATCTCATATCTGTCCTTGCCTTCAACAGCCGAAATCCCCATCACCCTGCCAAAATGTAAACCCTTTGTGCGTGTGCGTGTGTGTGTGTGTGTGTGTGTGTGTGTGTGTGCATGTGTGTGTGTGTGCGCGCGCGCGCGTGTGTGTGCATGTACATTTGAATTTGTTAAACAAACAAGCCAACAAACAAACGAAACTAATACAACTGCACCACCAAGACAAGGTACATAAAAATGAGCATTGAAATGTGAACTGGAACCAACCTCACAGCCTTTGCAATTCATGACCAGCCTTTTCCCAACTCAGCTACAGGCGCAAAGAGCCAAACAATGATGCCTGTGTCATTGACACGTATATAAGAACGAATCAATAAACGTAACTGAACAAGACAAGCAAGCATGAGCTCTTCCCCTGACACAACACAACACAACACAACACAAAGGACAGGCCTACACAGTGGCCAGCATCTGTATCACAACAGTTCTTTTACTTCCCCATCCACATACGCGTACATTCTCTACTCCGTGTGCTATCAGCTGCAGGTTTTTAACCTTGTAGGAGAAAGGCTGAAGTTTGTGTTAGAATATTCGCGATGGTATGTTTCGGCATTGACCCTGTAGATGTGCATTTGCTGTTGGTGGTGGTGGTGTTGTTTGGTGGTGGTGGGAGGGTGGTGGTGGTGGTGGTGTTTGGTGGTGGGTGGTGGTGTTTGGTGGTGATGTTGTTTGGTGGTGGTGGTGGTGGTGGTGGTGATGTTGTTTGGTGGTGGTGGTGGTGGTGGTGGTATTCGTTTCCCGGTCTAACACCCTGGGGATTACCTAGAACATGCGCTCAGTCTAATCTCCCCAACCTGAAAAACCCCTGCGTGACGGCAAGTATACACGCTGGACAGAAGTGTTGTGTCTATGACTGCTGTCAAATAGGCGCCGTGTCAGCGGCCTTACTGCGACGTAAAAATGATTCTTTTTTTTTTTTCAAAAGGGAAGCGTTTACGCAACAAAATCGAAGTTCAGTAGCATTTGCGTGTTGAACAACTAGTTCTGTGAAGTGATTTTGTCAAACAAAAAATGGCTGTCACCAATACCGAACTTGGTGGGCCTGACTGAAGGGCCATTTCTTATAACATATTTTAAAAAGTATTTTGTTGTTTCTGTCAGAAAAGACTTGAAATTTTACGAATCTCTCAAATCAACTTCTATCCACTTCAATTCGATTCAACACTCGATTGTCTCGCCAGCAGAGAAATTCAGAAGTTTGACGATCGTTTCTGCCCTGACCCAGGTCCAAAAGCTGTGTCAGTTCTTGGTGCCGGCTGAGAGCCAAGGCCTGCATTACAGTAATGTTATGCCTGAAAATACGGATTTTCAGATTGTCTTCAGCCATGACAAGCTCGTAGCACAACAACCCATATTCTCCTTTAAAGAAGAAGAAAAATCCTCTGAAGTCGGAGTATGCCTGCCTATTTGGCGAGGTACCTGAAAAAAGCCATACACGCAAACTTCTCATCCAGTATGTGTGTGTGTGTGTGTGTGTACACTTATGGTCCCACCACAGTGATTCATTCCTAGGTGGGATGAATGAGTCAGAATGCATGATTATCACCCCTGTCATTTTAAAAAAAAAAAACCTCTTGAAGGAATGTTTGTGATTCCACTCTGTGAGAAATGTGAGCCCTGTACTTTTTTTCGTCTATGAGTGCGAGAAACCTGTGAGATTTCACTCCTCGGCCATTGCAGTTCGACTAGCAAGAGACCTGTGCGTGTGGCGCAGAGCGCTTTTCTTCCTTGATACCCCGGTTGTCCCTTACGTCTGTAGCGTCTGTCAAGAAACCAGCCACATCGGGATGCATGTTTGGTTGAAAATACCAATTTTCTTCTGATGTTTTAGTGCTAAGCTGTTAACTTTGAGTCTGATGCACCTACCTACGAGGTAGGAATATCATGGGCAAATTCTTTTTTCGTCCAATGCCCAGACAACAACTATTCTGTCATTAGAGCGAAAATACGTTGCGCTATGGTCAATAATAATAATAATAATAATAATAATGTATGGAATTTATATAGCGCTGAATCTTGTAAAGCAAAAAATCAAAGCGCTCAGATGACATGATTTTTTTAAATTTATTTATTTATATTTTATATCGAGGATAATGGAATAAGCACTCATGTGCTTTTTTACATCCAGTCCCCGTGTGTATGCAGTTTTGTAAATTTTGTCATCTGTTCCAACCAGCACACAATGGCCTACTCTTTCGAAAAGCGGAACAAGATTTAACGTGTGCGCAAGATGTTCTGCATGCGTTCGCACACGGGGCCTCGGTTTATAGTCTCATCCGAAGGATCAGCTGACAAGTCAGGCCTAGCCCATCTGACTGCAGCAGGGGAGAGAATTGTTATGGGTTGAGTCTCTCTGGGGGAAAATGCAGGAGAAGGACCGAGAGGAAAGATTATAGACAAGAAGGGGGTGACATGAAGAAAAGGAAGAAGGCAGAAATAAAGAGAGTGATAGAAAAAAGATGGAATTTCTAGCACAGAAGTTTCAGAAGGTGGGGATGCTATTTATACTATCAGGACCCCGGCATCCCCATGGGAGACACTACAATACAATGCAATACAAAATAAGACAATACGTCGGCATACCGTGGGAAAATGGCTAAGTACGGGAAAGGTTAATTGCAAAACCGAGTTCTCATTTGCCTGTCAGCCCTGTAATGTAACTAAAGTAAGCCTTTAGCCATATTTCCCTGTTTAATTTTTTTTTTATAGCTGCTAACACTTTGAATTTCTCTTCCTTCGTGTGATTGTGCGTATATCAATAGATATTGTTGAACTCTGAAGATGATATACAAACAGATATTCTTAACAAGTGTTGTTGACTGTGTCTGTGGTGCTGCAAAGTAAAACCTTTTAGCCTCCAAGTTTGGCTGCGAAAAGCTACGTTTTCAAGCACGCTATAGGCAGTTGCCTTAGTGTAGTATCTCTTTTATATCGATCTCTGCATGTGTGTGTGTGTGGTGTGTTGTGTGTGTGTGTGTGTGTGTGTGTGTGTGTGTGTGGGTTGTGTGTGTGTGTGTGGTCCAGAGAGAGAGATACGTGTGTGAGAGAGATACGTGTGTGTGTGGTGTGTGTTGTGTGTGTGTGTGTGTGTGTGTGTGTGTGTGTGTGTGTGTGTGTGTGTGTGTGTCCAGAGAGAGAGATACGTGTGTGTGTGTGTGTGTGTGTGTGTGTGTGTGTGTGTGTGTGTGTGTGTGTGTGTGTGTGTGTGTGTGTGTGTGTGTGTGTGTGTGTCCAGAGAGAGAATACGTGTGTGAGAGAGATACGTGTTGTGTGTGTGTGTGTGTGTGTGTGGTGTGTGTGTGTGTGTGTGTGTGTGTGTGTGTGTGTGTGTGTGTGTGTCCAGAGAGAGAGATACGTGTGTGAGAGAGATACGTGTGTGTGTGTGTGTGTGTGTGTGTGTGTGTGTGTAGTGTGTGTGTGTGTGTGTGTGTGCGTGTGTGTGTGTGTGTGTGTGTGTCAAAGTCAAAGTCAAATCAAAGTCAAACTTTTATTTTCAGATGGTACATTGAATAAGCAGTGCATTTGCTTTTTTTCATCAAGCCATCTATCTAAAGAAAAAAAAGCGAGAAAAAAAGATAATGTATATGCAGACATAGAATAAAAAAAACTAATCTATGTGTGTGTGTCTTCAATTTTACGTCTGTTCACTTAAAGTGATATTAGACGATGGAGGGGGGGGGGGGGGGGGGGGCAGCATAATGAGATAAGGAATTTAAGTAGAATAGATATGTGTTGGTATGAATGCACATTAAAAGACTATTCCAAACTATATAAACAGTATGTTGCAAAATACATGGCAAAGAAATACAAAAATTAACACAAAAAAACCGAACAATTGAAAAATACTCTAAAGTTGGAAAACAAACAATTGTGAACTACTTGTAACGGCAGCTGTGAAACAAGCAAAATGTAGATTCCGACGATCATACTTTACAAAAAAAAGAATACTGGGGATTGCAACAGAGACAAGGCTATCTCACATAATAACTCTGGATTGGTTAAAACTTCCTGCAGAGACATATCTTGAAATGATGGTAAAAACGTTTTTAAACCTTGACATTGATACAGAACATGAACATTGGAAAATTTTTCACCGCATATACATTGTATATTTTTGGCAAATTTTGCTCGAAAGGCATTTAATTTCAATCTGTAGATTAGAGAAACAATTTTTCTAGTACAGGATTTTCGAAAGCCGCACTGAGTACAAAGAATGTTCTCAATATCCAGAACTGAACAAGTATGCTGGGGATAACCAGCCTCTTCCTGTTTCTTTTTCACATGTTTCCAGCAAACATTTTGAAGCAAAGCGTAACGTTCATGAAGAGAAAGAGGAATATCTAAAAACATTTGAATAGCTATCATGTTTTGCTGCCTTTTTGGCAGCTTTGTCGACTTTTTCATTAAAATAAATACCACAATGAGATGGAACCCAGCAGAAAGTAACATTCGAACCCCTCAGAATTAGAAAATGTACAACAAATTAATTTCAGTAATAAGATTCTGCCTAACGGTCGATGACGAGTTACTTAGAGACTGTAATGCAGATTTAGAATCAACACCGAACAAAATCTGCAAAACAGTAATGGGGAAATCAAGCAGAAAGTACAAAGCCATCAAAATAGCAGTAAGTTCAGCAGTAAAGATGGAATGATTTTTGCCGATGTGATAGGACTTTTCAACCTTTAAAGCTGGAATGATGAATGCTGCCCCTGCTTCCTTATATGTGTGTGTGTGTGTGTGTGTGTAGCACACACTAATGCTATCGCGTAAGCCTCTCACTAAACGAATAGCTATTGATAATTTTAAGCGTTATAGGTTTAATAGATAGTGACGATTTATGTAATCGCAGCAAACACGACACACAGGACTGCTAACATGCACGTTTGTTGCGGTGGTAATGTACACTGAGTCTGGCAGTGAGAGTTGATGAAAACAGGACACACCATGGTTAGTGTGGGTTTGGGTTTTTGTTGTTATCTTTTTTTCATATATGGTTTAGAAATTAGTGTTGAAAACAGTCCAGTTACCGAGGAAAAGGGGGAAGAGTGGGAAAGAGTATGAGATAGAGAGAGAGAGCTAGTTCAGATGATTTATTCAGCTAGATCAAAGCCCCTTCTGAAGGGGTGAAAACACAAAAGTGCTAGTATACGGCCATTTACTGTCAAGTCTTCGTTGAAAATAAATCATTCGAGGACAATTTATCATAGACTGAAAAATTCTACATTAGCCCACTATATGTTATTCTCTTCAAAGATTTTACAGAAATATTGTTAAAATTTTAACAGTTTGCTCATTTTCTGATGACATAAGCTGAGATAGCCTGACCAATGATGGGTAGTTCCAATAATTATGTTTACAGAATTCATTCTTTTCTCAGGTCTCCAAGAACTGGAAATTCCAAAAGAACATAAACTTCATCTTGTGTTGCCAATTTACAAATATTACAAACCAAGTTATCACTGTCGTCTTTTGCATATCGTTTCAAATGTACAGCAATATCTGATGCACCAAATCTAAATCTTGACAATGCTTGTTTCACATATCTGTTCATTTAATAATAATAATGTATGGAATGTATATAGCGCTGAATCTTGTAAAGCAACAAATCAAAGCGCTCATATTTTTTTTCCGGAGGATAATGGAATATGCACTCATGTGCTTTTTTTTTACATCCAGTCCCCGTGTGTATGCGGTTTTGTAAATTTTGTCATCTGTTCCCATTTCTATCAGGGTGTACTGTTCAGTGCAGAATGACGTTTTAAATTTTCTGTATAGAAAGAACCCATCTCTGTTTTGAATGTGGGCCTACCACTCCTGCCATCTGCAATTCAACAATTCTCAGTTTAAATGATTTTTTTAAATATTGATATTTTGAACTCCTTGATTATCCCAAACAAATCCAACGCCAAATCGACACAAACATAAGCGTATTTTAGATTTCCAAGTATGCTCGCCTTTACATTACAGTTTGTATAACATTTTATAAGCTTTGTATGGCAGTCGCTTATCCTCCATAGAAGTTATCTTACGCCAACAGCTTATGCATTTTATCGTAGAATTTACTACCAATGGATACATTCCCAGTTCTCCATAGATCATGTCTTTTGGTTTGCGCCAGTTTACACCAAGAAATCTCTTTAATGGAAATAAATGTAATTTTTCTATTGGTACAATATTTTCCATTTCCCAGAAAGAGAGACAGAGAGAGAGAGCGAGTTCAGATTCAAAATATTTTATTGCCATAAAAATTTGACACAACAAAACAAGCATTATTTGTAATCGTCTATTGAGTCAAAATGACTTAAATGTACACACACCAAAATGTTGCATTCTACTTCGCTTTTCCTTTTTTCTCAAAACATTCATATACATGTCTAATGATATCTGCTTGATAGATATCAATTGTGACTATGTTGCTTAATTTATCTATACATTTTTTACGTTCTTCCTCTCTGGTATTGATTTCTAATCACAGAGAAAGAGAGACAGACAGACAAACAGAGACAGGGAGACAGAGTAAGCTGATTAGCTTATCCAGCAATGTAGCGACGCAATGTGACACGACTACATGACATGGAAATCACAGCAATGATCTTCATAATGTACAGCCCCAAACGACACTTCTTTACTGTCCAGATTTGTCACAACATTCCGATCCTTTTCCCTGTCATGTCTCTGGCACACACACTCTCAGCCACGAGAAAACTGGAAGAGGCCACGAAGAGTTGCCCTGCCCTCCCCTACCTTCCACTGCCCTTCCCTTCCTTTCCATTCCCTGTCCTGCCCTGCCCTGCCCTTCCCTGCCCTGCCCTTCCCTGCCCTGCCCTTTCCTGCCCTGCCCCGCACTTACTTGGCCCGGCCCAATCTGACCTGCCCTGATTTGACCTAGTCTACCCTGACCTGTCCTGACTTGCTCTGACCTGACCTGACCTTCACTACCCTTCCCTACCCTGCCCTACTGTACCCTTCCCTTCTCTGCCTTGATTTGACCTAGTCTACCCTGACCTGTCCTGACTTGCTCTGACCTGACCTGACCTGACCTTCACTACCCTTTCCTACCCTGCCCTACCGTACCCTGCTCTTCCCTGCTGTATGTTACCCTACCCTATCCTTCCCTACACTATCCTAACTGTCCTACCCTTCCCTGCACTACCCTCCCCTGCCCTACCCCTACCATACCATACCCTACCTACCCTATCCTACCCTTTTATTCCCTACCCTACTCTGTCCTACCCTACCTTACCCTAAACTTACCCTTCCCTTTCCTACCCTACCCTACCCTACCCTACCCTACTCTACCCTGCCCTAACCCTGCCTACCCTACCCCCTACTCTACCTAACCCTACCCTACCCTAACCCTACCCTTCCCTCCCATACCCTAACCCTACCCTACCCTACTCTACCCTACCCTACCCTACTCTACCCTACCTTAACCTACCCTCCCCTGCCCTACCCCTGCCTACCATACCTTACCTACCCTATCCTACCCTTTTATTCCCTACCCTACTCTGTCCTTCCCTACCCTCCCCTAACCCTACCTTTCCTTCCCCTACCATAACCCTACTCTTCCCTCCCCTACCCTAACCCTGCCCTACCCTACCCTACCCTCCCTCCCTACCCTTACCCTAACCCTCCCTACCCTAACCCTACCCTAACCCTACCCTACCCTACCCTAACCCTACCCTCCTACCAACCCTACCCTACCCTACCCTACCCTACCTCTACCCTACCTCCTACCCTCCCCTAACCCTACTTCCCTAACCCTACCCTAACCCTACCTACCCAACCTACCCAACCACTTAACCTACTCTTCCCTCCCCTACCCTAGCCCTCCTCTCTAACCCTACCTTCCCTCCCCTACCCTAACCTCTAACCCTAACCCTACCTAACCTACCCTACCCTACCCTACCTACCCTCTAACCCTACTCTAACCCTACCCTACCCAACCTACCCTAACCCTACCCTAACCCTACCTCCACCTAACCCTACCCTTTACCCTACCCTAACCCTAACCCTCCTACTACCCAACCCTACCCTAACCCTACTCTAACTACCCTACCCTAACCCTACCCTCCCCTAACCCTACCTTTCCCTCACCCTACCCTAACCCTACCTTACCCCAACTACCCTAACCTACCCTACCCTACTCTAACCCTACCTACCCCAACCTACCCTAACCTACCCTAACCTACTCTAACCTACCCTACCTTACCTACCCTACCCTCCCCTAACCCTACCTACCCCAACCTACCCTACCCCAACTTACCCTAACCTCCCCTACCCCAACCTACCCTACCCTAACCCTACTCTAACCTACCCTACCCTAACCTACCCTCCCCTAACTCTACCTTTCCCTCCCCTCCCCTAACCCTACCCTTCCCCAACCTACCCTACCCTAACCCTACTCTAACCTACCCTACCCTAACCCTACCCTCCCTAACTCTACCTTTCACTCCCCTCCCCTAACCCTACCCTACCCAACCTACCCTACCCCAACTTACCCTAACCCTACCCTACCCAAACTTACCCTACCCTAACCCTACTCTAACCTACCCTACCCTAATCCTTCGGATGAGACTATAAACCGAGGCCCCGTGTGTGAACGCACGTAGAACATCTTGGGCACACGTTAAAACCTGTTCCGCTTTTCGTAAGAGTAAGCCATTGTGTGCCGGTGGGAACAGATGACAAAATTTACAAAACCGCATACACACGGGGATTGTTTATATAAAAAAAAAAAGCAAATACGTGCTTATTCCATTATCCTCGATATAAAACAATACCCTGCCCTAACCCTACTCTACCCTACCCTAACCCTTCCCTACCCTACCCTTACCCTAACCATACCCTGCCCTACCCTAACCCACCCTACCCTAACCTACCCTAACCCTTCCATACCCTCCCCTCTCCTACCTAACCTTCCTACCCTCCCCTACCTAACCCTCCTAACCCTACCCTATACCCTACCTACCCTTACCCTCCCTCCCTAACTTCCTCCCCCTACCTTCCTACCTCTAAACCTACCCTAACCCTTCCCTACCCTCCCTACCCTAACCTACCTATCCTCCCTACCCTCCCTCCTCCTAACCCCTAACCTTCCACCCTGCCCTACCCTAACCTTCCCCTCCTCCTCCTCCTCTCCTACCCTACCTCCTACCTAACCCTTACACCTACCTTCCCTCCCTCCCTCTCCCTACCCTACCTACCCTAACCCTACCCTACCCTACCCTACCCTAAACCTTCCTAACCCTTCCTACCCTCCCCTCTCCTACCCTAACCCTACCCTAACCTTCCCTACTCTACCCTACCCTAAACCTTCCCTAAACCTTTCCTACCTACCTCCCCTCCCCCCCTACCCTAACCCTACCCTGCCCTACCTACCCTTCCCTACCCTCCCCTCCCTACCCTACCCTACCCTAACCCTACCCTACCCTAACCCTACCTTACCCTAACCCTACCTAACCCTTCCCTACCCTCCCCTCTCTACCCTAACCCTACCCTAACCCTTCCCTACCTACCTAACCCTACCCTAACCCTTCCCTACCCTCCCCTCTCCTACCCTAACCCTTCCCTACCCTCACCCTCCCCTACCCTAACCCTACCCTAACCCTTCCGTACCCTAAACCTACCCTAACCTTCCTCCCCTTACCCTACCCTACCCTAACCCATACCCTAACCCTACCCAATCCTCCTTAACCCTCCCTCCCCCCCTCCCTACCCTAACCCTAACCCTACCCCTAACCCTACCCCTACCCTAACCCTCCCTACCTCCCCTCTCCTACCCTAACCCTTCCCTACCCTCTCCTAACCCTAACCCTACCCTACCCTAACCCTCCCTAACCCTTCCCTACCCTCCCCTCTCCTACCCTAACCCTAACCCTAACCCTACCCCTAACCCTTCCCTACCCTAACCCTACCCTACCCCTTCCCTAAACCCTTCCCTACCCTCCCCTCCCCCTACCCTAACCCTACCCTGCCCTAACCCTACCTACCCTACCCTAACCCTACCCTAACCCTACCCTAACCCTACCCTAACCCACCCTAACCCTTCCCTACCCCTCTTAACCCTACCCCCCTTAACCCTACCCTACCCTCCCCTCCCCTACCCCTGCCCTTCCCGTGCTCTGTCTGTCCTGCCCTGACCTCGTTCGCTCTTGTGGTTGCAGTCGCCTTCCGAGCCCGCGCGGAATGGAAGCGTTAGTGAGGCGGGACAGCTGATGGAGATCGACAACGAGGTGACCAGGGAGAAGCTGGAGGAGATGCAGAAGTTCGGCATGTGCTCCACAACCTTCAACTTCACCAACTCCATTGTGGGCTCCGGCATCATTGGTCAGATGCCTAGCTCTTGCCTGTCTGCCTTGTCTTGTCTGTCTGTCTCTGTGTCTGTGTGTGTTGTGTGTGTGTGTGTGTGTGTGTGTGTGTGTGTGTGTGTGTGTGTGTGTGTGTGTGTGTGTGTGTGTGTGTGTGATGTGTCTGTGTCTGTGTCTGTGTCTGTCTTTGTCTGTCTTTGTCTGTCTGTCTTCAGCTGCGCCAATTTCATTGTGGGCTCTGGCATCATTGGTCAGCTCGCTCTCTCTGTCTGTGGGTCTGTCTGTCTGTCTGTCTGTGTTTGTCTAGTCTGTGTGTCTGTCTGTCTAGTCTGTGTGTCTGTCTGTCTGGCTGGCTGTCTCTTCAACTTTGCCATTGAGGGTTCTGGCATCATTGGTCAGCTAACTGTCTGTCTGTCTGTGTGTCTGTCTGTCTGTGTGTCTGTCTATGTGTCTTTCTGTCTGTGTGTCTGTCTATGTGTCTTTCTGTCTGTGTGACTGTCTGTGTGTCTTTCTGTCTGTGTGTCTGTCTGTGTGTCTGTCTGGTTTGTGTCTCTGTATCTGTGTCTGTCCATCTGTCTGTCTGTCTGTGTGTCTGTCTGTGTGTCTGTGTGCCTATCTGTTTGTCGTCTGTTTGTGTCTCTGTGTGTGCTTTGTGTCTATCTGTCTGTCTGTGTGTCTGTCTGTCTCTTCAACTTGGCCATTGAGGCCTCTGGCATCATTGGCCAGCTAACTAGCTCTGTCTGTCTGTCTGTCTTTGTGTCTGTGTCTGTCTATCTGTCTGTCTGTCTGTCTTTATGTCTGTGTTTTTCTTCAACTGCACCAATTCCATTGTGGGCTCTGGCATCATTGGCAGCTACCTCTCTCTGTCTGCCTGTCTGTGTGTCTCTTCTGTCTGGGTGTCTGTCTGTCTGTGCGTCTGTCTCTGTCTGCGTGTCTTTGTTTCTATGTCTATATTCGCCCCTTCCACTCCCCTCTCACTCTCCTCTCTCTCTCTTCTCTCTCTCTCTCTCTCTCTCTCTCTCTCTCTCTCTCTCTCGTCTCTCTCTCTCTCTCTGTTTGTTTGGGGGTGGGGGGTTGCGTGCATGTGTGTGTATGTGTGAGTATGTGTGTGTATGTGTGAGTGTGTGTGTGCGTGTGTTTACGAATTTTTCTTTATCGTGCATAACTTAATGGTGAACAAAAGGGACAGACAAGCAGACAGACATACAGACAAGCAGCGAGGACAAACACGCAAACAAACATTGAGAAACAGATGTTCGATCTTTTCTTTACAATAGATTGTATATCTTGTGCGTGTGAGAGAGTGTGTTTGCATGCGTGCGTGCGTGCGTGTGTGCGAGCGTGTGTGTGTGTGTGTGTTTGCATGCGTGCGTGCGTGTGTGCGAGCGTGTGTGTGTGTGTGTGTGTGTGTGCGTGTGTGTGTGCGAGCGTGTGTGTGTGTGTGTGTGTGTGTGTGTGTGTGTGTGTGTGTGTGTGTGTGTGTGTGTGTGTGTGTGCGTGCGTGTGTGCGAGCGTGTGTGTTTGTGCGCGCGTGCGCGTGTGTGTGTGTGTGTGTGTGTGTTTGTGCGTGCGCGCGCGCGCGTGTGTGTGTTTGTGTGTGTGTGTGTGTGTTTGTTGTGTGTGTGTGTGTGTGTGGTGCGTGCGTGCGTGCGTGCGTGCGTGCGTGCGTGTGTGTGTGTGTGTGCAGGTATGGCATACACGTTTAAACTGGCGGGCCTTGGTCTGGGCATAATGGTGCTGTGTTTTGTGGCCTGTATCTCAGGTAAACAAACGTCTGTTTTCTCATCTTCAGCCCTCATTTCTGCCACTATATTTACTCTTCCCCTTCATTTTTTTGAAGGATTCGTGTCAATATGAACACCCTTCTTGTCCATTTTGCCCTTAGTCTCTGTAATGTTTTCTGGAATGGTTTATTTAAGCATTTCTGTTTTGTAACCATACGAATTCCAATACTATATTATCTTAAACAGAGAAGTTTGTGTAGGTTACGGGCAAACATTAAAACACACGCACGCACGCACGCACCACACACACACACACACACACACACACACACACACACACACACACACACACACACACACACTCACACACACACACACACACACCCTCACTCTCTCTCCTCTCTCTCTCCTTCTCTCTCATCCTTCACCTTTATTGTTTCCCATCTCTTTATTTTCTCTCTTTCTTCAATCCACAGGGAAAATGAAAACTTATGCATTGTGATATCATCAGCTAAGTTGGGGGTTTTTGCAAGACTAAAAATACTTCAATTATGACCTGTTCCTATCAATACATTCTGTTCCTGTTATGATTGTAGGCCTACACATGTCTTTCGATGATATTGTGATAAGCACTTGATAAGCATCTTCTACAATTCTACAGCTGTCGGTGGCATGTTCGTGGAATGCCAGCAAAAGGCCGTGATCAGAAATTTGCTAGGACAATAACTCTTTCGTTGCACACACACACACACACACACACACACACACAACACACACACACACACACACACACACACACACATACACACACACACACCACACACACACACTCACACACACACACTACGCCACACCCCCAAAAGTCAACAGACAGTTAAAGATTTATCAGCTGATGAATTGAACAACCACTTCTCAAACATCGCCACCAAAGTAATGTCAAATGACAAGTCAAATGAAAATGATATCCATTACTTAGAATAATATATCGAATGAAAAGAAATAAAATTCCCATTTAAACTACTGCCAATGACAATCACAGACGTCTTGGAAAGCCTGTCTCTTCAAAAAAGTTCCAGAACACGTGATGCATGTAGACAATCTAGATGGAAGAATAATTAAACTTTCTGGTCAGGTTATAGCTGTAACACTGACATACTTGTAGAACTTGTGCATAGAGAAAAACAACTTTCCTCTCATATTTAAAAGGGCAAAAATCATACCAGTCCACAAATCAGGTGATACTGCTTGTCCTTCAAATTACAGACCAATTTCAATTCTGTCTGTCTTATCTAAACCCATCGAAAAACATATCCAAAAATCTGTATATTCCTACTTTGTAAACAACAATCTATTGATGAAGATCAGTCAGGTTTTCGTAAAAACTATTCCTGTCACACAGCTCTTACACAAATTACAGACAGTCTCCTACACAATATCAATGAAAATAAATGCACAGGTCTTCTTTTTGTTGACTTTGAAAAAGCATTTGATGTAATCAATCATTCCCTATTATTGCGTAAACTTCACTTGTATAAACTAACACCAGAACTAACTCTCTCTCTCTCTCTCTCTCTCTCTCTCTCTCTCTCTCTCTCTCTCTCTCTCTCTCTCTCTCTCTCTCTCTCTCTCTCTCTCCCTTTCCTTTCCTCTCCTCTCCTCTCCTCTCCTCTCCTCTCCACATGCCCTTTTTCTTGTCCAATTCAATAGGTTTTATCGTGGATGTTGTTTTTATTGCAGTTAGAGATTAGATCATTAGTACTATTATAAGCGATATTGTTTTAGTTTGATAGTCCAGTTGATTATGGGCTTTTGATTTTTGTATTGTATAGGGGTTTTCCTTTTTGAATAATTGTTTCTTTATTATTATTATTATTTTTCTATTTGATTGAATGTGGTTTTCCCCTTCCCCTTTGATAATCACCCCCAACCCCAACCCCATCCTTTCCCATGCTTTTTTTAAATTATTGTTATGTTGTTGTTTCATGGTGATGGGGATTATTTGTTATATTTTTGTCTCATGGTGATGGGTGATTATTGTCATTATTGTATCTCTGTTATAATTATCATTATCATTGTCTTATTTGACATATTTTGCTTGCTTGAAAGTTATTGTGTGAATATATCATATTTTAAAAGCGCTACTTGAAGAGTATGAGCGCATATGAGCACACGTTTGCGTGGGTGGAGGAGGAGAGGAGGGATGTCATTGCAGGCAATGTTGTACGCAATGAATGCCTAGTATTTTCTAACGTTTCGTTCTTGTACCTTTTTAATTTTCTAAAGTATGAACGTGAAAGAATGAATGATATAGTAGGTGAAGTAATTTGTTTGTTTGACGTTTTATGATTTATATTATTTTTAATTCTTAAAACATTCTTTACCTAAGTGTGTGCGTGTGTACGCGTGCGCGAACGCGCGCAGATGTTTATGAGTGAGAGTGTGTGTGTGTGTGTGTGTGTGTGTGTGTGTGTGTGTGTGTGTGTGTGTGTGTGTGTGTGTGTGTGTGTGTGTGTGTGTGTGTGTGTGTGTGTGTGTGTGATATTTGTGTTTTCCAATGTATTTTCATCGGTTTTCTTCTCTTTACTGGTTCAATTTGTTGGTAAAGGTTGCAATTTTGTAGCATTTCAGTATTATCATTAAGAAATTTGTTCTTAGATAGATGGCTTGATGAAAAAAGCAAATGCATTGCTTATTCAATGTACCGTCTGGAAATAAAACTTTGACTTGACTTGACTTGACACCCATTTTTCCTCTGGAGTTAACATCAGTGCCGACTCCTCTCCCCCTAAACGTCCTTCGGATGAGACTATAAACCGAGGTTCCTTGTGCGAACGCACGCAGAACATCTTGCGCACATGTTAAAACCCGTTCCGCTTTTCGGAAGAGTCGGCCAGTGTGTGCCGATGGGAACGCATGACAAAATTTACAAACTGCATACACACGGGGAGTGGATGTAAAAAAGCACACGAGTCCTTATTCCATTATCCCCGAAATAGAAGAATTAAAACACAGAAACGCAAACAAACACACTCACGCGTGAACCCAGGAAGCAATCCTCCTGTGTGGACACCTGTGCTGCAGCACACACAGTCGATGTCTGCCTTCTCTCTGAATTCCTGGAGGGGTCACTAGGAAAACTGCACCAGACTTTCTTCAAGCAGTGTGTCGTGGTGATCAAGCTGGACCTGGCAGAGTTCATCCCTCTCCAGCTTTCAGATTGCATGCTGGACTTGCTCTTCTAGTAGAGAAGGTGGGATCTGAACGCAGACACACGGTGTTCAAACATGTAGTTGCAGACAGAATCACGGTTTACAGTCTCATCTGAGGGGCTTGAAGTGGAATAGTAGTACATTACCTCCAGTCACGGCAAACTGTGTGAAATTCGGGCTGCTCTCCTCGGAGAGAGCACATCGCCACATGAGCAGTGCCACCCATTATTATTTTTTTTAAGACATTACTGCCTGCTTGTGTGTTTTTCTCTCTATGAGAAAGGCTTTTTTTTGGGTTGCTACGGTATTTTGTCAAAGATAACTTTTTTGTTGTTATGTGTTCGTTTACGTGTACTAAATATTTATTGCACACTGGACCTCGGTTTATCGTCTCATCTGAAAAATCAACACATAGACTACTAGTGAATGTCTAGTGGATTGGGGGGGGGGGGGGTTGAGCTCAAATGGGGATCGAACCCCTACTTTAGATTTCTAGGAGGGAGTGGTACCTCTGGACTACCAACTCCGACCGGATTCGCCATCAGTGTTAACTTCATGGGGAAAAAATCCCCCCACTCCGCAAATGAAGAGCTCTGTGGGGTCTCAAACATGCACCCAGAGATAACCGTGATAAAACAGATCCAACGCCCTAACCGCTGTGCTTCGTTCCCCCAGTAACAACACATTGATAATTATCCTCGGATTTCTCTTTTCTTTTGCCAGGGAGACAACAGAGTAGATGATGTCAGAGTTACAGGCACAGATGTGGAAGACATTTCGTAAATTATACATTCGTGGCTTAGTTGTATTTCATAGCTCACAAAAACATGATTAACAGAACCTTTTAATGGAACAACACTTCTTACTTTGAAAATTGAATGTTTCATTCTTTGAAAGAAAAAAAACTAACGTATGTTTGTATGAAATTAACTGGTCCTGAAACCTTGAAATTAGCCGTTTATTTTGGTTTCTTTTTGTGTTTAAATTTAAATTTTGAATGCTAATTAAGGAAGGATTAATATTTCGTCAATATACACGTTTTCGTACTTGATATGTCAAAAAATACTCAATCTAAGTATTTTAAAGAACGAAGCTTATGTCATTCTAACTCTGTGATGTAAATAGATGCAATATGTTTTTCTGTGCAAATTATTTCCATTTACACATCGTCTCTCTCTAATACCCCCTCCCCACAAACATTTAAGTGTTTAACATCCTTCAGTTAAAGTCTCTTCACCTCCGAAATAACTTGTCCTCAAAGAAACTGTGTAAAATGAATAAATAAATAAATAAATAAGTTACTTCTCCCCTTTGAGAAGGCTTTTTTATAATAAACTTTTTAACCACTTTGAACTCTCTGCTGGGGCATTGCTTGAGTCAGAACTGGTGTACATTCGGGTACTGGTGTACACTCGGGTACTGGTGTGCATTGAGATACTTGTGTGCGTTGGTGTATTTGGGTACTGGTGTACATTCGTGTATTAAAATTTGTGTATTTTCGGATATTTTGTGTACAATCGATTATTTGTGTACATTCGGGCATGGTTGTACATTCGGGCACGGTTGTACATTCGGGTACTTGTGTACGTTCGGGTACTTGTGTGTTTTCGGGCATTTGTGTACATTCAGGTGCTTGGTACATCTATGTATTCGCGTATTTGTGTGTATTCGGGCACTTTTCTTCACTCTTAGTCTACCAACTAAAACAGGTAGGTCTACAGTGGTGAACATAGCATAGCAGCAGCAGCAGCAGCAGCAGCAGCAGTAGTAGTAGTAGTAGCAGCAGCAGCAGCAGCAGCAGCAGCAGCAGCAGTAGTAGTAATAGCAGCAGCAGCAGCAGCAGTAGCAGCAGCAGCAGTAGCAGCAGCAGCAGCAGCAGCAGTAGTAGTAGTAGTAGTAGTAGTAGTAGTTAGTTGTTGTTGTTGTTGTTGTTGTTGTTGTTGTTGTTGTTGTTGTTGTTGTTGTTTTGTGGCGACGCGATCTCCCCTGGGAGAGCAGCCTGAATTTCACGTAGAGAAATCTGCCGAGACTGAAAGTAGACTGAAAGTGGGTTATTTTAAGTAGTATACAATACAATGGAGGCACCGTGGTCGATTGGTTTAGGCGGTCAACTCGTGATCCAGAGGTCGCTGGTTCGATCCCCGCTCGGCTCGGTGTTGTGTCCTTGGGAAAGACACTTTACTCCTATTTTCCTCACTCCACCCAGGTGTACAAGTGGGTACCAGCTCTGCTGGGGAAGTATCTGGCGACAGACTAGCGTCCTGTCACAGGGGTGGTGAAAAAACCATCAGTTCGCTTAACGCTACAGAAACCGGGATAAGCTCCGGCTCTATGGGCCTTCTGGCTCGAAAGAACATACTACTACTACAATACAATACAATACAATACAATACAATACAATACAATTAACACAACACAATATAATACAAGCATGTCTGGGTGAACATTTACGCAGAAAATCAGGTCACCCATTCTGTACTTCATGTCAGAGTCCGGTATCATTATTAGGAAAATACTCACACACACAACACCACACACCACACACACACACACACACACACACACACACACACACACACAGCTGTATTCTCTGTAACTCGCACAGTCACTCCTTTAGTCAGCGAGGCTTGAGATGGTAGGAAGAGAATTCCCTAATCGCTTTTACGGCTAAGGCAGTGATGGTACTTACGCGTTAATGTTCGTTGCACAGATGTTTATGATGGTATGTATTAGTCATGGTCGTGGCAGTTATGGTTAACGATTATCACTATCACCGTTGTCTTCGAATGATTAGGGTAGATGTTGTTGATACTAAGATTTAAAAGTGATGATGTTAGCTGATGATATTTTTGATGGCATAATTATCATGAGTAATGTGTAATGGTCTGTATATGCAAGTGTGTGTGTGTGAATGTGTGTATGTGTGTGCGTGTGTGCGTGTGTGTGTGTGTGTGTGTGTGTGTGTGTGTGTGTGTGTGTGTGTGTTGTGTGTGTGTGTGCGTGAGTATGTGTGTGTGTGTGTTGTGTGTGTGTGTGTGTGTGTGTGTGTGGTGTGTGTGTGTGTGTGTGTGTGTGTGTGTGTGTGTGTGTGCAGACTGTTCCATTCTGATGTTAGTGGAAGGAGGGGGGTTGGCCAAGGCAAACTCGTATCAGGTAAAGTGGGGGTTTTGTGTGCTTAAGTGTCAGTGCGTAAGTGAATGTGTGGTGCATGCATGAATACGTGTGTATATGCGTATATATACTGAGACAATAAACATAACTGACTGACTGACTGACTGACTGACTGACTGACTGACCGACCGACCGACCGACCGACCAACCGACCGACTGACTGACTGACTGACTGATTTGCCATAAAAATTGATCACCAACATTCTATTTCTTTTCTATTCATGGAACTGTGTAGACAGCAGTATAAGGACTACACGGGTGTTAAACACGAGAACCACGCAGGATAATAGTAATAATTCTTAATGCAGATATGTCAGATCAAACAGGAGCTATGTGATGATCATTTGCACCTTTGACCCAAAAGCATTCTCAGGTTTTTTATGTCAACACCCGACAACAACAGCAGCAGCAACAGCAACAACAACACTCCCACGTGAACCATACTGAGCCATAAGGCTTCGGCCACAGATGGCAGGGAGAAAAACAAACAGACAAGCAAATGTTAGGTAACACACACATTGCATAAGGTGCCCAATACGTTTTTGTTTTGTTTTTGTTTTTGTTTTCCTCTGTTACAGCTCCGAGGTTCACCAATAGTGAGATTTTACCTATACAACCGCTTACCCACTATTAATGGGGGAACGGGATAGCCCAGCGGTTAGAACATTGCGCTCGCAATCTGACGACCCGGGTTCGATTCCCGTTCAAGGGGATATTTTCCCCTGGAGTTAACTTCAGTGCAGACCCCTCTCTCCCCAAAAGTCCTTCGGATGAGACTATAAACCGAGGCCCCGTGTGCGAATGCACGCAGAACATCTTGCGAATACGTTAAAATCCTGTTCCTCTTTTCGTAAGAGTAGGCCATTGTGTGCCGGTGGGAACAGATGACAATTTACAAAACCACATACACACGGGGACTGGATGTAAAAAAGCACTTGTGTGCTTATTCCATTATCCTCGATAGAATAGAATAAAAAAAAATTAAAAAAAGAAAATAGATAAAAATAAATAAACTAAATTAATGTAACCGCATTCTGATATCAGGAGCTAATGTCTAAACATGGCGCCAGTGTGGATCGGTGGTCTAGAGGTAACGCAGGCGCCTGCCTAGAAAGCGACAAGTCCGGGTCGGAAGTGTACGGTGATTTGAACCCCCGTGTAGGCCCGAAACTTTTTCCCCCCATCCATTAGACGAAGAGTGGTGGTCTGGGTACTAGTCTTTCGGACGAGTCGATAAATCGAGGTCCCTTGTGTTGCACATGATTATTTAGTGCACAATTAAATAAAAAAATTTAAAAAGCTATTCTGACAGGGAAACAAATACAGTTGCAGACACGAAAAAATATAATAATAATGGGTGGCGCTGCTCTTGTGGCGACGCGCTCTCCTCTGGGAGCGCAGCCCGAATTTCACGCAGAGAAATCTGCCGTGACTAAAGTGGTATACAATAAAAAATAAAATGATAAATAAAGTATGCCCCTTGTAAAAGTGCATCATTGATTCCTGCCCGCACGCAATGGCCTGCTCTTCCAAAACTGGAAGGGTTTTACTGTGTGTGCCCAAGATGTTCTGCGAGCGTTCGTTTCGTACACAGCACTGATTGTTAACTCCAGGGAAAAATCCCCGTGAACGGGTGTCTCGGGGGTGGCTCACATTCTGGAGCCGTCAGATGGCAAACTCAACGCTCTACCCACTAGGCTAGGCTGTCTCGCTCCCGAACACAGAGATAATCACTGCCTTAGTGTAAGCATATACATTGAAAATGCAAGGAGGCATGTACGAATGCCCACGCACGCATACATGTACGTCTGATAGCGAACATGCCATACACACACACACACACACACACTCACACACACACACACACACACACACACACACACACACACACACACACACACACACACACACACACACTCACTCACTCACTCACTCACTCACTCACTTGTCAATTGTCTAATATCACTAGAAGTGAACAGACGTAAAATTGAAGCCAACAACAACAACACACATTCACAGAGAGCACACAGACACACACACACAAACACACACACACACACACACACATAAGACACACACACACACATAAGACACACACACACACACATACACCACACACACACACACACACACACCACACACAACACACACACACATCCCGTATATTTCCTGTATAATTACAAATCACACAACTACCTCTTTCTCTTTTATTTGGAATTAAAAAAAACAAATGCCAAAATTGATTATGATCCCCAGTTGGGACTAAATAGCATCCCCATCTTCTGGAAATGCCGTTTACGAATTCCCTCTTTTCTATCCCTCTCTTTGTTTCTGCTTTCTTACTTTTCTGCCTGTCATCTCCTTCTTGTCTATATTCTGCCTACATGGTCCATTCTCCAGCCCTTTTTTACAGGACTTTAAGCGCTTTGATTTGTTTTTTACCAGATATAGCGCTATATAAATTCCTATTTTTATTATTATTATTATTAAAGATAACAATTCTCATCTTCGCCGAAGTCGGATGCGCTATGGCCTGACTTGTCAGGCGCTTAATTAACAGCAGCGCAAACGCATTTTCGTTCACACGGCTGACAACAACAGATGCTGTCTGAGCGTTCGATGAAGAAGAGGAAGTATTGATCTAACGTTGGTGCATCGTGTCTGTGTCACAGGAGATTGTGAAGACAGCTTTCGGACGTCCCGGCTTTTACGTTCTGAGCTTTCTGCAGTTCACCTATCCTTTTATAGGTAGGCACCCTGGGGAACCACAGCAGTGTGTTGTGTCATGTTGGGGATCGGTGGTCCAGACATAACGCGCCTGCCTAGAAAGCGAAAAGTCCGGGTCGGAAGTGTGCGGTGCCGTTTGGGCCAAAAAACTTTCCCCCCATCCATTAGACTATGAGTGGTGGTCTGGGTGCTAGTCTTTTGGATGAGACGATAAACCCGTGTGTCCCCTGTGTGTTACACAAACATTATTTAGCACAAGTAAAAGAACCCACGGCAACAAGAGAGTTGTCCCTGGAAAAATTCTGTAGAAAAAGGTACTCTGATAGGGAAACAAATACAGTTGCAAACAGGAAAAGAAAAAAAAAAGGTGGCGCTGCTCTTGTGGCGACGCGCTTTTCCCCGGGGAGAACAGCCCGAATTTCACGCAGAGAAATCTGCAGTGACTTAAGCGGTATGAAAAATATTGTATTGTATTGTATTGTGTTGTATTGTACACCACTTAAAGTCACGACAGAGTTCTTTGCGTCAATTTTCCCGAGGAGGGGAGAAAGTGTCACCACAAGAGAATCAGTTTATTTCCCTATCAAAGTGGCTTTTTTCTACATAATTATTATTCCAGGGTCAACTGTTTTGTTGCTGTGGGTTCTTTTACGAGCGCTAAATGTGTGTTACTCACGGTACCTCGGTGTATCGACTTATCTGAAAGACTAGCACCCACACCATTCAGTCTAGTACATGCGGGAACAGTTTCGGACTCAAACGGGGATCGAACCACCGCACACTTCGAACCCGGAGATTTCGCTTTCTAGGCAGGTGGGTTCCCTCTAGACCACCGTTCCACTGTGTGTATGTGTTTGTGTCAAGGTCAGTTTTGTTTTGTTTTCAGATGGTACATTGAATTGTATACCACTTGAAGTCATTGAATTGAGTATGTAACACATTTTCTTTTTTATCATCAAATCACCCGTCGCAAGAAATTCAAGGAAAAAAGAAAGAAACAAACAAAGACACTACTCTCTCTCTCTCTCTCTCTCTCTCTCTCTCTCTCTCTCTCTCTCTCTCTCTCTCTCTCTCTCTCTCTCTCTCTCTCTCTCTCTCTCTCTCTCTCCCTCTGTCACACACACACACAGAGAAACACTAATATACTGCAACAAAACTTTGTTGTTTTTCTTTACCCATGTGTGTGGATGTGTGTGTGAGAGAGAGAGATAGTGTGTGTGTGTATGTGTGGGTGTGGGTGTGTGGGTGTGTGACAGAGAGAGAGAGAGAGAGGTGTGTGTGTGTGTGTGTGTGTGTGTGTGTGTGTGTGTGTGTGTGTGTGTGTGTGTGTGTGTGTGTGTGACAAGAGAGAGAGAGAGTGTGTGTGTGTTTGTGTGTGTGTGTGTGTGTGTGTGTGGTGACAGAGAGAGAGAGAGAGAGAGTGTGTGTGTGTGTGTGTGTGTGTGTGTGTGTGTGCGTGCGTGCGTGCGTGCGTGCGTGCGTGCGTGTGAGTGAGGGAGTGAGTGATTGAGTGAGTGAGTGGGTGACACAGAGAGAGAGTGAGTGAGTGTGTGACAGAGAGAGTGAGTGAGTGAGTGTGTGTATGAGAGACAATGACAATAACAAATTCTTTTATTTCGAGGATAATGAATAAGCACTCATGTGCTTTTTTACATCCAGTCCCCGCCGTAGGGATACATCTTAATAATAACCCAATACTGATACTCTCACACAGTAGAAACAAAGGAAAAAACTTTTTAAATACAAACAAACAATAAAAGAAAAACCCCAAAATACCCCCCCCCCCCCCAAAAAAAAAAGGGGAAAAAACAGCAAAAACCCACCAAAAAAAATACAAGGACAAAAAAGAAGAAAACAAAATGAAAAAAAAAAAAAAAAAAAAAAACCAAATCCAAACTTATAAAGTCATAAAAATGGACATCTCCACATTGTAACACATAGTTGTTACACGTAACAATAAGATATTGAAATAGGACATTCACTAGAAAACTTAAGTACAGACAGAGAGAGTGAGTGAGTGAGAGTGTGTGTGTGTGTGTGTGGTGGTGTGTGTGTGTGTGTGTGTGTGGTGTGTGTGTGTGTGTGTGTGGTGTGTGTGTGTGTGTGTGTGTGTGTGTGTGTGTGTGTGTGTGTGTGTGTGTGTGTGTGTGTGTGTGTGTGTAACTGTGAATGTCGGAGGTGTGGAGTTATAGTCTATTTTTTCTTTTTTCGCAGCCATGGTGAGCTACAACATCATCATAGGTGACACGCTCACCAAGATCATTCTGTGGCTGAATGCTGACAGTAAGTCTGTCTGTCTGTCTCTCTGTTTGTCTGCCTCTCTGTCTGTCTGTCTCTCTGTTTGTCTCTGTCTGTCGTCTGTCTGTCTTTCTCTCTCATCTCTCCTCTCTCCTCTTCTCCTCTCTCTCTCTCTCTCCTCTCCTCTCTCTCTCCTCTCTCTCTCTCTCTCTCTCTTGAAAAGAATTATGTCTAAGTTTAGACTTGGTGAATCACATATAAATGTTCATAAATTCAGATACAGAGAACATGATATTGACGACCTCAGGCTGCTATGCCCATTATGTAAGCAAGCCCCGGAGGATGAAGTACATTTTGTGTTGTGCTGTCCAGTATTAGAGGATGTAAGGCAGAACTACATCCCTGTTAAATATAGTAGACAGCCTAATTTGTTTAGACTCTTTACTCCTGGCATCAAGTCATCCTGAGGTTGTGCACAGCCTCACTTTATATTCGTGTAAAGCTTTCAGAATAAGAGAGATATTGATATCCTAAGTCATATTTTTGTAGCTGACTTTTTGTTATACAGTAACATTTTGTCGTTAGTATTGCTTTTACCCCCACCAAAATACTAAGCAGTTCGGCAACCCCCTTCATGTATGGGCCAATGGCCTTAGTTCGAGTTTCTCTCTCTCTCTCTCTCTCTCTCTCTCTCTCTCTCTCTCTCTCTCTCTCTCTCTCTCTCTCTCTCTCTCTCTCTCTCTCTCTCTCTCTCTTCATAAGTACTTACGTTCCGAATATCAACTATCGGATAACTCTTACAAGAACGCATACAGATCGTATTCCAGACAAATCGTATAACTTGCTGCTTAACCACCACTTCAGTAATAAGAATCATCGGGTCTCTACAGTCTGCTTCATTGTATATCGCTATGGCTTTGGTTTTGTGTGGGAATGTCAGGGAGTTGCATTACATATAATTTTGGGGACAGAGTTTAGGAAATGTCTTATGCTTTGTTATGCCCTAACCTGGAACAGTGAAACCAACATAAAATTCTCTATGCATTTCATTCGGGACGGGATAGCTCAGTGGTCAGAGCCCTTGCTTTCCCCCAGCCAATGCCAAGCAGCATCGAGCGTGGTTACCAAGTGGATGGGTGACCGTTTGCGCGCCTTGGCTTCAGTACAGTCCCCCAGTTCACCCAGCTATAAATGGGTACCTGCCTCTTTAGGGTCAGGGAAGGTAAAGCAGCGAAGGAGAGGAGATGGGAGCCCCCCTCAATATGCTGGCCCCTGGAGAAGCTGAGGTCTCTGATGCCTCGCTCCCTACGACCACATAGGTTATGGGACATCTTTACCTTTACCTTTTATTTTATTCGAATACGAACACGAATTCTTTATTATTTCAACACATAAACAGAGGTTGTAACCCTGAGGCTGCCCCATGCGAAGCGCCACATGACACACCTGAACAATGTCAGTCTACCTGATGATCTACGTATCATTCAAAACGGTGCCATAAAGAAGTATGTAACTAGAATGACCTTGCTGTTTCGCCATTAAGATGTCATACAAGCCTTAACAATATAATGAAAGAAAAGCGTTCTGGATGTCCTTCCTGCACGTCATGTGTATTTGCCCTACCTACAAAATGCCCCGAGAATAGGTTATGCCTGCAAACACCCGAAGTCGGAAAACGGCTTCCTTAACGGTAGGCGAATCAAGTTCGCATTTATAAGCAAAGTATCACTCTTGGTAAACCTCTGGGCTCTTGCCGACAAACAAACAAGAAACGTGCAAACTT
>CM054136.1:12424517-12447017 GCA_028751875.1 Rapana venosa | reverse complement strand
ACACACACACACACACACACACACACACATCCTTACACCCATAACACCACACTCACACACACTCACACACACACACACAACACAACACAACACAACACAACACAACACACACCACACTCCCATACACCCCATACACCACCCTCACACACACTCACACACACACACACACACACACACACACCACACACACACACACACACACACACACACACACACACACACACACACACACACACACACACACACACACACACACACACACACACACCAAACACACACACAACACACAACACACACACACACAACACACACACACACACACACACACACACACACACACACCACACAACTTTATCCCCCACCCCCACCCCCCTCTTTCTACCTGCCACCTTGTTTTCCACATATTGTTTTCTATCATCAAAATATTCTCAACATCAATGTAGGGGAAATGTTAGTGTACTTGAATTTCTTGCAGTCCAGGTGCAGAAACTGTTTGGTAAACTGGGATCTCCCTCTTCTTCTGTCCGGTTCTGTTCTGTTCAGACCCCCTACTGAAGATGCCTGGGATTTTGCACACTCCGATTTTCTGCAAGCTGTTGGCATCGTGGCCTTCTGTGAGTCTCTGTGTCTGCGGGGGTGTGGGGGGGGGGGGGGATGGGGGGAGGGGAGGGGAGGGGGGGGGAGAGTGGAGGTGTGAGGGGGGGGGGGGGGGGGGTCAGTGTGTGTGTGTGTGTGTTTGTGTGTTGTGTACATGTGTACCATCTATAGATGGATGAACAAATGTATGAGTGCATCTATAAATAAATATATATATATATATATATAAACCTTGTATGTATGTATGTATGTATATATGTAAATATGTATGCATGTATGTGTGTATAGAATTATGTATCCATGTAATCAGCAGAGGAGGCAGCTGCTGTTTTGAAAAATGGGCAGAAAATTGACAGTAGTGGAGATGCTTTTCCCACAATACATCCCCACTCTCTCGGCCAAGTGGGCACAAGGACAGTCAGGGTTGGAGATGTTCTCCAAAGGCCAACCAGCCCCCAGGGCTGCAGCACATAAGGACTGTGCGAGTCAAGCCTCCTAGTCAGAGAGTCATAGTCGATCACTAAAGACTAAGCTGTAAAGTGGAATGCCATGAGTGTGAAAGTATCATGTATCCATGTATATATGAATCTTGTATAAAGGTATCCATGTATATATGTATCTATGCATGCATGCATGTATGTCTACGTGTATACTGAAACATACATACATACATATATGCATGCATATATATATATATATATATATATATATATATATATATATATATATATATATATATATATATATATATATATATATATACTCGCTCTACCCCCTGCATCCACACATTGCTCTACCTACACATAGATAGATAGATAGATACATACATACATACATACATACACACATACATACATACATACATAGATGGATAGATAGATACATACATACATACATACATAGATACATAGATAGATACATAGATAGAAACATAGATACATACATAGATACATACATAGATACATACATAGATACATACATAGATACATACATAGATACGTACATACATACATACATACATACATACATACATACATACACATACAGACAGACAGACAGACAGACAGATAGATAGATAGATAGATAGATAGATAGATAGATAGATATAGATAGATAGATAGATAGATAGATAGATAGATAGATAGATAGATAGATAGATAGTGGGGAGAGAGGTAGATAGATAGATAGATAGATAGATAGATAGATAGATAGATAGATAGATAGATAGATAGATAGATAGATAGATAGAGAGAGAGAGAGAGAGAGATAGATAGATAGATAGAGAGAGAGAGAGAGAGATACATAGATACATAGATACGTACATACATACATACATACATAGATACACAGACAGACAGACAGACAGACAGACAGACAGATAGATAGATAGATAGATAGATAGATAGATAGATAGATAGATAGATAGATAGATAGATAGATAGATAGATAGATAGATAGATAGATAGATAGAGAGAAGAGAGAGAGAGAGAGAGAGAGAGAGAGGGATACATACATACATACATACATACATACATACATACATAGGTACATCGATACATACATACATACATACATACATACATACATACATACATACATACATACATACATACATACATACATACATACATAGGTACATCGATAGATAGATAGACACATACATACATACATACATACATACATACATACATACATAGATTGATACACAGACAGACACAGACAGATAGACAGCTAACATACCTGTCTGACTGCCCTGCCCTGCCTGACTGCCCTGCCCTGCCCTGCCCTGCCCTGCCCTGCCCTGCCCTGCCCTGCCCTGCCCTGCCCTGCCACTGCCCTGCCCTGCCCTGCCTGCCCTGCCCTGCCCTGCCCTGCCCTGCCTGCCTGGGCAGCCTTCATGTGTCACCACAACACCATGCTGGTGTACCACTCCATGGAGAGGCCCACTGCCGGACGCTGGGCGCCATGGTTCACCTCAGCGTCTTCCTGGCGCTGGCCCTCTGCCTGCTCATGGGTCTGCTGGGCTACATCTCCTTCACCGGCCTCACTCAAGGTCCCTCCCTGCCCTGCTTGCTAGCGTAGCCACTGTCACTGCCACTGTCTCTGCTAGTCACTGCTCTACGTACTAGGCTGACCTGCGACTGACTGACTGACTGACTCTGACTGTCTGACTGATGACTGACTGACTGACTGATGACTGACTGACTGACTAGCTGACTGACTGACTGACTGACTGACTGACAGGCTGACTGACTGACAGGCTGACTGACTGACTGACTGACTGACTGACTGACTGACTGACTGACTGACTAGCTGACTGACTGACTGACTGACTGACTAAATGACTGACTGAATGACTAGCTGACTGACTGACTGACTGACTGACTGACTGACTGACTGACTGACTGACTGACTGTTCCATGCTTGTGTCGTGAGATAACTTTTTTTTTTTTTAAACTCTATCTCTGTTTCTATCTCTTTCTGTCTCTCTGGCTCTGTCTCTCTGGCTCTCTGTCTCTCTGGCTCTGTCTCTCTCTCTCTCTCTCTCTCTCCTCTCTCTCTCTCTCTCTCTCTCTCTCTCAGGATTCACACAAGGTCTCTCCCTACCTAGTCAGCACTGACTGACTAACTATTTCAGATGACTTGATTGCTTCTTTAACACACACACGCTGTCTCTGTCTCTGTCTCTGTTTCTGTCTCTGTCTATGTCTCTCTCTCTTCCTCTCTCTCTCTCTCTCTCTCTCTTTTGTGAGTGTGTGTGTGTGTGTGTGTGTGTGTGTGTGTGTGTGTGTGTGTGTGTGTGTGTGTGTGTGTGTGTGTGTGTGTGTGTGTGGGATGCATGCCAGGTGTTCTTTCTGTATGATTAGCAGCCTCACCTTCCGGAAGTTTTGTACTGTAAATGTCCCCTTTTCTGTCATTTTCTTTGTTTCTGTCTTTTTTTCCTGACTTTTCTATGATCTGTCTTGCGTATTTTTCTGCCTTCCCAATCCATTCTTCTGCCTTTTTTTCAGGTAAACCTTACAAGTATTTTCTTTTCACACGTTGTATGACATTTTTCCTGTACTGTTTCGTTCTGGTGACCAGGTAGTGATATTGTAAATACTGGGATGGGCATATGCTGTCCATTCTGCAGTGTTATTTACACATATGCCATTTGTCTTATATATTGCACGTACATTGAAGTGTTCATTATCCCTTTTTGCGCTTCTTTGTAACCTGGGGTTGATAGCTGAAGCGAGATAGCTGGCGTCCTCAGCACGGCCTGGTGTTATCGGCCTTAAAGAATGAAATGTTTCAGGTGCTTTGTCCTTTAGTGTCTTGTTTCGTTTCTCTTTTCAGCTTGACAGTGTTAACTATCAGATGATGCTGGTTTTGAAATTGAGATAGATGCTATTGGAGTCGCTGAAACCGAATAAGATGACGGCCCTGATACTTCCTTCGTGGTCGGTATGGCGAAAAACATGACAACTATAAATTGTCATCCGTTCCCACTTGCACACAATGGCCTACTCTTCCAAAAGACGGAACGGGTTTTAATGTGTGCGCAAGATGTTCTCCGTACGTTTGCAGACAGGACCTCGGTTTGTAATCTTATTCGAAGGACTTTGGGGAAAATTCCCGCAAACGGGTGCCTCGATGCTGGCTTGAACCCGGGGTGTCAATCGCGAGCGCAGTTCTCTAACCACTAAGCTATCCTGCCCCCCAAACACTGTATAATGGTTTGTACCCTCAATCCTCCCTGACAAACAAACACACACAAAAACAACAGCACATTTGTTAGCGCTCATTCTAAATGCATAAGGTAGCCAGTGGAATTAATTGTGAGGACGGGGCGGGGTCTGCTCTTGCAGGGGACCTGCTGGAGAACTACTGTAGAGACGATGTGATGATGAACTTTGCCCGCTTTGCCTTCGCCATCACTATCATGCTCACCTACCCTGTGGAGTGCTTCGTCACCAGAGAGGTCCGTCTGTCTGTCTGTCTGTCTGTCTGTCTGTCTGTCTGTCTACTGTCTGTCTATCTGTCTGTCTGTCTACTATCTGTCTGTCTACTGTCTGTCCGTACGTCCGTCTGTCTGTCTACATGTCTGTCTGTCTGTCTGTCTACAGTCTGTCTGTCTACTGTCTGTCTATCTGTCTGTCTGTCTACTATCTGTCTGTCTACTGTCTGTCCGTCCGTCCGTCTGTCTGTCTACATGTCTGTCTACAGTCTTTCTGTCTACTGTCTGTCTATCTGTCTGTCTGTCTACTATCTGTCTGTCTACTGTCTGTCTGTTCATCCATCCGTCTGTCTGTCTACTGTCTGTCTGTCCGTCCGTCCGTCTGTCTGTCTACATGTCTGTCTGTCTGCAGTCTGTCTGTCTACAGTCTATCTGTCTGTCTACAGTCTATCTGTCTGTGTGTCTTTAGAGATAGGAACATGTATTGTGGACAAACTGAATCATAGATATAGGATTGAAGTATGAGAGGATGGAAGGAAGGAGGGAGGGAGGGAAAGTAAAAGAAGGAAGAGATCAGGAAGGAAGAAAGCAACAAAGAAAGAAACAAAGAAGGAATGAACAAAACAAAGGAAGAATAGAAGGGAGGAAGAAGAAAAGAGAAAAGAAAAACGAGCTAGAGAAAATATCATCGCCGTCATCATCACCATCGTCATCGTCATCACCATCATCATCACCATAACCATCACCCTCATCATCATCATCACCACGACTACCACCACCACCACTATCACACCACGACCATCATCATCATCATCACCACCACCACCATCATCATCATCATCATCACCACCACCATCACCACCACCACCACCATCATCATCATCACCACCACCACCACCACCACCACCACCACCACCACCATCATCACCACCATCACCACCACAACCACTACTACCACCACTATCACCCTCATCCTCATCCTCATCATCATTCTCGTCATCGTCATCTTCAGCCTCACACGTCATGTCAGGGTGGCTGAGCTGTGCTGTGCTGTGCTGTGCTGTGCTGTGCTGTGCTGTGCTGTGCTGAGCTGAGCTGTGCTGTGCTGTGCTGTGCTGTGCTGTGCTGAGCTGAGCTGTGCTGAGCTGAGCTGTGCTGTGCTGTGCTGTGCTGTGCTGTGCTGAGCTGTGCTGTGCTGTGCTGTGCTGTGTTGTGTGGCCAGGTGTTGGAGAACGTGTTCTTCCCCAGCTCCCTGCAGCCTCCGCCGCTGAAGCGACACGTGGCCGTCACCGTCATCCTCGTCACCCTCATCACCGCCGTCTCCATGACCATCGACTGTCTGGGCATCGTCCTGGCCCTGAATGTAGGTAACACTCTGCAGCCATTGGCATTATAAAAAAAAAAGGTATACAGGTGTCCCATAACCTATAAGGTCGGAGGGGAGCGAGGCGTCAGAGACCTCAACTTCTCTAGGGCCAGCATATTGAGGGCGGCGCCCATCTCCTCTCCCTCGCTGCTTTACCTTCCCCTGACTCTAAAGAGGG
The DNA here is from genome assembly GCA_028751875.1 of Rapana venosa. Classification (NCBI taxonomy): domain Eukaryota; kingdom Metazoa; phylum Mollusca; class Gastropoda; order Neogastropoda; family Muricidae; genus Rapana; species Rapana venosa. Next base: position 12,440,936 of record CM054136.1, on the reverse strand, counting down.
CAGGTACCGATTTACAGCTGAGTGAACTGAGGGACTGTGCTGAAGCCAACGCGTGCAAACGGTCACGCATCGAAGTGGTAACCACGCTTGATGCTACTTAACCTTGGTTGAGGGACAGCAAAATTAATGCTCTGACCTCTGAACTGTTTGGTAGTTACCGGTATTTACGGTAGGATGACATTTTTTTGCGAGGGGGCGGGGGAGATGGAGATACTTCGAGGATAATGGAATAAGCACGTATGTGCTTTTTTACATCCAGTCCCCGTGTGTATGCGGTTTTGTAAATTTTGTCATCGGTTCCCACGGCACACAATGGCCTACTCTTCCAAAAAGTGCATAAAACGCATACAAAAACGCATGTACACTGGTATTATGTTTAGACATCATCTTCCCTGCAGTGGAGATGCCATAACTTGAATGATGGGTAATAAAAAATGGTCGCCTAAACAAAATCTCACGTGTGAACCTCAGAGCTTCAGCCAAGGGACAAAACAAGAATGTCCACATTCAGTAATTAAACACAACCAGTCCTCTTGTCTTCATTTATGCAGAAGTATTTTCAATGTAACGTAAAATTCAACTTCTTTACCAACGCACGGGACGGGGACGGGATAGCTCAGTGGTCGGAGCACTCGCTTTCCCCCCAGCCAAGGTTAAGCAGCGTCGAGCGTGGTTACCACTTAGATGGGTGACCATTTGCGCGCCTTGGCTTCAGTACAGTTCCCCAGTTCGCCCAGCTGTAAATGGGTACCTTCCCTCTTTAGGGTCAGGGAAGGTAAAGCAGCGAGGGAGAGGAGATGGGCGCCGCCCTCAATATGCTGGCCCTAGAGAAGTGAGGTCTCTGACGCCTCGCTCCCCTACGACCTTAAAGGTTATGGGACACCTTTACCTTTTAACCAACGCACAACAAAAACCAAAACTTGCTAAATTTGCAAATTGTTTCTGTGTTAGATCTATATTGAAGATATAATGCATAAATGTAATGTATGCATAAATCAGTGTTAACGCTCTATTACTGTTTGCCCTGTTGCTGTCGTGTTATGTTTTCACATGTGGTTTTGTTTCTCCTAGTATTCTGTGTTTGTCTGAGAAGAGCGTGTATGAATCTTCTGTCATACAGTGTGTGTGTGTGCTGTGTGTGTGTGTGTGTGTGTGTGTGTGTGTGCGTGTGTGTGTGTGTACGTGCGCGCGCGCGAGAGTGTGTGTGTGTGTGTGTGTCTGTCTGTCTGTCTCTTTGCCTCTCTGTCTTTGTCTCTCTCTCTTTCTCTCTCTCTCTCTCTCTCTCTCTCTCTCTCTCTCTCTCTCTCTCTCTCCTCTCTCTCTCTCTCTCTGTCTCTCTCTCTCTCTCGATGTCTGTGTGTGTCTATTTGTTTTTGAGTGCGTGCGTGCATGTTTCTCTCAAAACCCCTTCCTTCTATCTATCTATCTATCTATCTATTTGTTTAACCATCTATCGATCTATCTATCCATCTATCTAGCTATCTAGCTATATCTCCCCACAACAACAACAACCAGGCCACCTTTTTTCTCATTTTTCATTGGGGTTTTTTGTCCATTTCTGCAGGGAGTCCTCTTCGCCGCTCCTCTGGCCTTCATCTTCCCGCCCTGCTGTCTGATCCGTCTGCGGCCAGACCCCTTGCTGTCCTTGTCCAACCTAGGTCCGGCTCTGATGACCGTCTTCGGCCTTGTGGTGATGGTTGTGGGCACTATAGACACTCTGATAGACGGCGTGCAGAGTTCTGCCTCCTGTCTACACGGCTCCGAGCCTGGCTATTGCACAGTGGCCAGAAATTTGACTATGGGGGTTTTGTCTGGAAGCGGGGACGGTGGTGGTGGCGGTGGTGGTGGTGGTGGTGGAGGGGGTGTAACTGTAGGGCCTGGTTTTAGTACGGATGCTAGGAATCTTTCGACTGTGATATAGAAGTAGAGAAGTAGGAGGAGGAGGAGGAGTGGTGGTGGAAGGTGTGAGGGGTCTGGGTGGATGTGTGTGAGAGAGAGAGTTTATGGATGGAGAATGAGTTATTGTGACAGGAGAGTGTGGTGGGTAGGGGTGGGGGGGTGGCTGCTTTTTGTTTTTGGTTTGATGAGATTGTGTGTGTTTTTGTGTGTGTGATGGGTTGTGTGGTCTTGTATTACAGTTTTTATTCTCTTGGGTTGGTGTGAAAGGGGCGGGGTGACGGTGTTAATTTTTTTTTTTTTTTTTGGGGGGGGAGGTGGAACAAAACCATCAAAATTGAATTATAGTCACAAAAATCCCATCATATCATTGACTGATTTTTGTATGATTTAAACAAGATTGTGTGTGTGCAAATGCGTCGAAAGATTAGCTAGTGTGACTATGTATATGTTGATGTTTGCTTATACTAAGCAGTTTGTTTTAAAGGTAACAAATGTCCCGCAAATTCACAATTTTGATATTCTTGTCGCCTCTTTGAGAAAAATGGCAGAAGCTTACAGATAAAAACTAAGTGTATTTGCAACACAATGTAGCAAAGGATCCCAAAATATTACAGAACGAATAGGTGGGGGGGGGGGTGGAAGAGACACAGGGTGATTGTGACATTTGCCTAAATTTAGGCATCAGATAGTCGTTGATTGTTGTTGATTGGATAGTTGTCACGTATTTCATTAATGACTAGTCTATTAACGATCAAATCAAGATCAAATCCAGAACAGTATTAATTTTAGCATCCTTTAAAGAATGGCAGGCTTCATTTACATCACTGATTTCTCACACCAAACATTCATCTCATGAAAACTAAAAACTCACTCTCTCGCTCGCTCTCGCTCTCTCTCTGAAATATTTAAACAAAGATTAGTGGATATGTTCAGGAATGGGATGGGACTGTAAGAGATAAAGAGATGTATGACAGTTAAAAGCCATTTTATATATATAGTATATATATATTATACAGACATCTACTGCTTCTGAGTAGCAATTATAAAGACAATATCTAATATTTTACCCCTTGATGATAATGTATGTAGATATAGTGACAATGTTTGATACACATCGTGTCCTTTTTGTAAAACAAAAGTTGAAAATAAAACCACTGGCTTATTAGACTGGCTTATTACTGATGTTTCATAAGGTCTAGTCACATCTCAGTCTGTATCTGTCACTGACGAACTGCTCTCCCATCATTCTGCCATTCTTTTCTTTCTCAACATTGCAAAGCCTATCAGAAAGAAGAAGTGCATTACCTGTCGCAACCTCAAGGCCATAGATATTCAAACTTTTCTTTCCCAAGCTGTTGAACGCCTATCACAAACCCCTGACCATACTGACCCTTCTAAACACTACAATACCGTCCTCAGCCAACTCCTTGATGAGCATGCTCCTCCTACTAACCATCTCCTGCCTGATAGGCCCTGTGCACCATGGTACACCCATGACATCCTGGTCGCAAAACGAAAACGCCGACAACTAGAGCGCCAATGGCGAAAAACAAAAACTGAAATAAACAAACAGCTTCTTCGTAAACAAATAAACAAAGTCAAAACCTTAATTTATTCAGCAAAAACAAAGTATTACTCTTCTCAAGTTCCTGATGCAACATCTATGAAATATCTTTTCCCTCACATCCACTCTTCTTGGATCTGTGAAGGCAAGCCCTCTGCCTTCTAATCATGACCACTGTGAACTTCCTTCTATGTTTTCTGCATTATTTTCTGACAAAGTCCGCAACATTCGCTCCAGTTTGGATCAGACTCCTTTCCAGCCTGCAAATTCTGATCCCCAATTCTCTGGCACTCATCTCCTTTCCTTTCATCCGGTAAGCTGAAAGTAATGACTATAAAATCATGGGATCTTGACCCCATACCTGCTTCTCTTTTCGCACAGTGCCTGCCACAACTTATACCCACTATCACGAAAATAGTAAACTTATCTCTTGTTTCTAGAAATGTTCCTTCAGCTCTAAAAACTGCTATAGTCACACCTCTACTCAAAAAGCATGACCTTGACCCCAACATTCTGAAGAACTATAGACCTGTTTCCAACCTACCTTTTATCTCTAAAGTCTTTGAAAAAGTAGTTCTAAAACAGCTCAACCACCACCTTCTCTCCAACAGTCTCCTTCCTGCGTTTCAGTCTGCCTATCACGTCAACCACAGCACTGAAACTACCCTTGTCCACACCTTAAACACACTTCTACTCGCTTCTGACTCGGGGAAAATCTCCCTTCTCCCTCTACTCGACTTATCTCCTGCTTTCGACAATATTGACCACTCTATTCTTCTCTCCCGTCTTCAAGAAACGTTTGGTGTTACTGGTATAGCCCTTACCTGGTTTAGTTCATACCTTACGGACTGATTCCAGACAGTCGCAGTAAACAAGATTCAGTCAGTACCTGCCAGACTGGAATGTGGAGTTCCGCCGGGATCTGTTCTGGGTCCTGTTCTTTTCACTCTCTACACTGCTCCACTGTCACATATAATTAACCGTCATCATATCAACTATCATTTTTATGCAGATGACTCTCAGATTCTAAGCAGCAACACTCCTGAAAATCTGCCTTCTCTCTTGACCCACTCCTTTCAAGATATCCAAAATTGGATGATACAGAACAAGTTACAGCTAAATGCAGATAAAACGAAAACCATGCTTGCAGGGACCAAACGCAAACTCTCTTCTATTACAACAGCTTCAATACAGTTTGGCAATGCATCAGTCCCTCTATCCATTGCTGTGAAGTATCTAGGGGTCATTATTGACAACACACATTCTATGCAAAATTTCATCACCCAGACCTGCCAGTCATGCTACTATCAACTACGGCGTATTAGTGCAATTCGAAAGTACCTGTCCACAGATGCAACATCCAAACTCATTACGTCTCTCATTCTTTCACATCTGGACTATTGCAATTCTCTTTTGGCTGGTCTGCCAGCATCATCTATCCACTCCCTTCAAAGTATACAAAACTCTGCAGCTTGACTAGTCCTCAGAAAGAAAAAATCTGAGCACACTACCCCTCTCTTGCGATCTCTCCACTGGCTGCCTGTGCCACAGAGAGTAAACTATAAGATCAATACCCTCTGTTACAAATGTCTCCACAAAACAGCACCCTCCTACCTCTGTGAATAGTCCTTCGGATGAGACAATAAACCGAGGTCCTGTGTGCGAACGCACGCAGAACATCTTGCGCACACGTTAAATCCTGTTCCGCTTTTCGTAAGAGTAGGCCATTGTGTGCCGGTGGGAACAGATGACAGAATTCACAAATCCGCATACACACGGGGACTGGATGTAAAAAAGCACATAAGTGCTTATTCCATTATCCTCGATATAAAAGAATAGATGATGATGAATGTCTTCACTTATACACATTCTCGTTCCCGCTGCTCTGCTGCAGATACCTTGTCCTTACGAATACCTAGATTCAACCCATCCGCCGTTGGCCGTAGCTCTTTCTCTATTTCTGATCCATCGATTTGGAATGACCCTCTCTCTCTTCGCCAAAAGCCTACTTATGACACTTTTAAATCCAGTCTCAAGACATATTTATTTTAAACCTTAGATTTTCCTCTCCTGCTTCATCTCATAGCTTTTCCCTGCCTTCAACAGCCGAGATTCTATTGCCCTGCAGAGTGTGTGACCTGTTTGTGTGTGTGACCTGTTTGTGTGTGTGTGTGTGTGTTGTGTGTGTGTGTGTGTGTGTGTGTGTGTGTGTGTGTGTGTGTGTGTGTGTGTGTGTGTGTGTGTGTGTGTGTGTGTGTGTGTGTGTATGTGCGTGCGTGTGCGTGGGTGCGTGCACATTTGGACTTGTTGGAACTATTAATTGTTACTGGTTGTATGACTGTGTAAAAATGAGTTGAGTGCAAGCCCTTTGATTTGTCTCTGCAAGATATAGCGCTATATTAAGTCCATTTATTATTATTATTATTATTATTATTATTATTATTAAATTAATGTTTCATGTACTGAGAGAAAATTTTAAGCAAATATATCAATGTACCATTGCCAGATCTGCTCAAAGCAACAAATGATGAGTACAGGAACAATCGATCTCCATACATTTTCCATTCTATTAACAAAAGGAAGAGACAATGTTGACTCAAACAGTATATTGAATAACTGTTACGGTATAATATACACTTGATATGCATGATCCAAAACCCTTTACCTAAGAGATCATCCTCTTCGTGTAGTTTGAATTATGCATGCTACACGGATCCGAATCATGTGAATCAGAATAGTCGAGGATTTCCTTCTTTGGTTAGTCATAATTTGCCACTTATTTTGTGTATTGGCTTTGCCAATGATAAATATTTATGAATCCATTGTCCCCTCCCGAGCATAACAAATATATTGTGGCCCAAGGCCAGTGTACAGTCAATCATTTCCGAGTTCAGACCCTTCTCTCCTTCTCTCTCTCGCTTCAAAATTTGCATATCAATCCAGAGAAATTGAACTGAATTTCCAACATTTCTCTTTTTAAACATACACAACGTTCACACACATTCATTTTGTCCGTGTTTTGAAAATTAATTTTGTGTATAAGCAGTCTGATTCTTTGAGCAGGCCTATGTATGCTTGATTTGTATCCATTTATTTATTTATTCATTCTTTTATTTTATAATAATAATAAATGGAATTTATATAGCGCTATATATTGCAAAAAGAAGTCAAAGCGCTTGCATTCAACACACCCATACATACAACCAATAGCAATTAACAGAGTTAACAAATTAAAATGTACATATACGCCCGCGCGCGCGCACACACACACACACACACACACACACACACACACACAACACACACACACACACACACACACACACACACACACACACACACACACAGATAATACACTTTGGCAGGGTGGTGGGATTTTGGCTGTTTTAGGCAGGGATAGACTTGAGATATATCCTCCTATATGGCTGTGAATCATGGACTCTCAGCAGAGCTAGAGAGGAGAATCCAAACATTCGACAACAAGTGCCACAGAAGACTCCTCAAAACATCATACAAAGAACACAAGACCAACAACTATGTGAAAGAAGAAATCAAAAAGCTGTGGGCCCCCAAGAACCTTTGCTCTCCACCATAAAGAGGAGAAAACTGATGTGGTTTGGTCACACCACAAGACACAACACCTTAGCAAAAACCATCTTGCAAGGAACAGTCGAAGGCAAGAGAAGAAGAGGCCGCCAAAAGAAATCATGGGTTTACAACATCAAAGACTGGACCGCCCAACCCCTGCAACACCTTCTACTAGCCACACAGGATCGTGAAGCATGGAAAAAGATCTCTGTTGCGTCTTCTCTCATGTCCCCCCTACGTCCTTTGGGACATGGGACTGAGTGAGTGTGAGAGTGAGACTTGAGATGAAACAAGAGGGGGGAAATCAGATTTGGAATAAATATGTCTTGAGGCTGGATTTAAAAGTGTCATAGGTAAGCTTTTGGCGAAGGGAGAGAGGGAGGTCATTCCAGATCACTGGACCAGAAACAGAGAAAGAGCGCTTTTGAGGATAATGGAATAAGCACTCACTTGTTTTTTCACATCCAGTCCCCATGAGCATGCGGTTTCGTAAATGTTGTCATCCGCTCCCACCGGCACAAAATTACCTACTCTTCCGAAAGGCGAAATAGGTTCTAATGTGTGCGCAAGATGTTTTGCATGCATGCGTTCGCACACGGGCCTCGGTTCATAACCTTATCTGAAGGACTTGATTCACCTGAAGTATGTAAAAATTAGACACATTTTGTTGTTTTGTAAGGAATGGATATAAAAAAAACAACATGAAAACGAAATTGCCACACTCAAATAGCATTTGTGTCTTGATATTACAATTCTGATTCTGTGGTTGATATCTAATAAACATTACCACTATCACAACAAACGAATGAAGAAATGCTTGAATAAAAAAAAAAATTAAGAGAATGTACAGACTTTACAGGGTTTACAGACTTTACAGGGTTTACAGACTTTGCAGACAGTGTTAAACGTCGTTCTACCCGACGTCAGTACTGTGTGTTTAACTGCCTAAAATACTGTGTGATAATTTTGCTGTTATTGCGGCGAGGTAGCTCAGTGGTCAGAGCACTCCTTTCCCCAGCTAAGGTTAAGCAGCGTCGAGCGTGGTTACCACTTGGATGGGTGACCGTTTGCGCGCCTTGGCTTCAGTAGACCCCCACCCACCCCCTCCCCAGTTCACCCAGCTGTAAATGGATACCTGCCTCTTTAGGGTCAGGGAAGGTAAAGCAGCGAGGGAGAGGAGATGGGCGCCGCCCTCAATATGCTGGCCCCTGGAGAAGTGAGGTTTCTGACGCCTCGCTCCCCTACGACCACATAGGTTATAGGACACCTTTACCTTTTGTTTTATAGCGTTGCTCGGCTTAACTCCTGTGGCACTTTCCCAGAACACGCTCTCTGTCTCACGCATCACACCTGGCACCCTGTGAGACCGTCAGAACAGGCTGGATGAGAAGTTTTGTGTGTATGACTGTTTTCAAGTACCACGCCACATAGGCAGCCATACTCCCGACTTCAGAGGATTGTTTTTTCTCCTTCAAAGGAGAGTACACGTTTCTGTTGCTAAGGGCTTCTCATGGATGGAAACATGAGTGCTTATTCCATTATCTTCGAAATGATGAAAAGAATGAAAAAAAGAATGAATAAAAGACAAGTTCACTGCCACATGTCAAAGCATAGCTACCTTTTAATGTAGGCTTTGGCACTGTGCTGACATCAGCAACTGACCTTTCCTTTTGCCTAGACCACTTGTTGTATTGTGTTAAGAACGACTACACACAACACACACGCGCGCGCGCGCGCACACACCACACACACACACACACACACACACACACACACACACACAGAGTCTTCGGATGAGACTATAAACCGAGGTCCCGTGTGCGAACGCAAGCAGAACATCTTGCGCACACGTTAAAACCTGTTCCGCCTTTTGGAAGAGTATGCCATCCTCTGCCGGTGGGAACATATTACAACATTTACAAAAATGCATATACAAAAGGACTGGGTGTAAAAAAAAAAAAAAAAAGCTCATGGGTGCATTTTCCATTATCCTCGAAATAAAAGAATGAATAAATAAATAAATACACACACGCGCACGCACACACACACACACACACACACACACACACACACAATGCGCACGAAGAATATCATAAACAACTCTTATGACGCTATAAATTCTCTATACAACCTACAGACCATTGACTTTAGGCGAACAAGGACTTGGACACACTCGACTGAGCATGTGGCGGTTCTGTGTTTTACTGTGAAACGTGCAGTCGAAAACCAGAGAAGACAAGCAACGACATGTTTCGATATCGGACCCTGTCGTCTGCATTATTTTGTGATCAGGCGACCAACGTCCTCAAGGGGAAGGACAGTACTAGAGCCTTTATCACGATTTGGTCGTTGCTGAATAGGCTTATAGTGTCGTTATCCACCAGCTTCAGACATGTGATACGGGATCTTTAACGTGCATAGTTGACCTGCGTGCATTATTGTATATATATTTTTGGTTAAATCGTGCACCAGGTTTATTTTCAAATCCCAATATCAGGTCACATGTAAAATCTGCACAAATCAAAACTTTATTTTATTTTATTTTTCAGTTCCACAGCTAGAGCTCCAAGGTTCACCAGTGGTGAGATTTTTGCGACTGCGACCGTTTTTCCACCCTAGAATTTAGGTAGCCGCATTCCGACTTCGGGAATGGTGTCTAAACGCGACACCTGTGTGCGTGCTCAGGGTCTAGCTGACAGGGGGAAAGGATCGGGCACAAACAGGCAATCGAACCCGCACTTCTCAGTCACTTTCCAGGCAGGTGAGTTACCTCCAGACCACTGATCCTCTCTCCCGCCCTTCCCCCTGACTGCCAACAACAAGAACAACTACGTACATACACGTATGAATGCTGGATTTTCAAGAATGTCTAAGGTCCTATGTGGTGTCCTTAAATCGTTTCCTTGCCCTTAACTAGATTGAGACGTTGAACTGCGCAAACGCGGTCAAGAAATGACTGGAAATTGTTTTTTCAACTGCTTAGCTCATTGCTTCATTCTCCTGCTTTTTTTTTCCCCCGGAAAGACTTAGAAGATAAACACTCTCTCCTACACCGAAGTTGGATGCTCTGGGCTTAACTTGCCAGGCGTTTAACGGCGATGCAAACGCATTTTCGCTCATATGACAGACAACAATAGTTGCTGTCTGAGCGTTCGACGAAGAAGAATATCAACACAGATGAAAACACAACCAAAAATAATGGCAATGAAAATATATTAGATAAATAAAAACTCAGTGGACACTGCAAATGTAAAACAAGTACTCCCTTCACCTCACCACCTCACCTATCTCGTAGTCCCGTGGACCATGGGGGCACTAATGAAGATTTTGCAACCAGCTTCCTCCACTCCCAACGGTCCTCTGCTTTCCGTAGCAAATCGTTCCACTCAAGGCCAGTCCACTCTCTGACGTTGCCTTCCCATCGTTTTCTCTGTCTGCCTCTTCGTCTCCCTCCTTGTACTGTTCCCTGTAGGACAGTCTTGGCCAGTCCAGATGTTCGTGTGACGTGCCCGAACCACTTTAGTTTGCGTTTTTTCACTGAAGTCAGGAGTTCTTCACATGACCCTTGGCGTTTTTAATTCTGGTACTCTCTTATCAAGTACAATAAGAAACATTCTCCAGGAAGCTTCCCAGACCAGAGGAGGAGTTTTTACCTCTGTTGAGCCTGATCACTTAACGACCTCGGCCATATAAGGACACAACAGTGGTAGCTACAAGAGTCCATGTATGATTGAACGAGTTAGCAAACCTTAAAGTCGGTTCAAAAACATTGCCAGAAAACAGCTAATCGTCCAGCTGACCAATATGCATGGATCATTTGTACACAACGCACAACAAATTGTACAAAGAACTTTACAATAAAGTGAGTGTGTGTGTGTGTGTGTGTGTGTGTGTGTGTGTGTGTGTGTGTGTGTGTGTGTGTGTGTGTGTGTGTGTGTGTGTGTGTGTGTGTGTGTTTGTGTGTACGCGCTCGCGCGCGTGCTTACGTGTGTTTGTATGTACACGCGGGCGCGCGCGCGCGCATGCGTGTGTGTGTGTGTGTGTGTGTGTGTGTGTGTGTGTGTGTGTGTGTGTGTGTGTGTGTGTGTGTGTGTGTGTGTCCGCGCGTGGGTGTGTTTAGATGTTTGTGTGTGTGTGTGTGTGTGCGCGCGCGCGTGCGTGCGCGCGCGCGTGCGTGCGTGCGTGGATGTGTGTGTGTGTGAGTGAGTGCGTGTGCGTGCGTGTGTGTGTAAGAATTATTAGATCCATATTTCCTTAACAATCAGACGCTTGCAGTCCCACCCTCCCCCACCCTCCCTCCTCCTCCTCGCCTCCCCACCCCCCACCCCCCTCGCAATCCCGTTGCCACAATGGAAATACCAATTTGTGGCGGAGTCTTAAGACCTTACAGCAATAAGGAACTTACCTCTCCCTCACTCCCCTCCCCCAAAACCTCTCCCCACCCCACCCCACCCCCAACACCACCACCACCCACCTCTTCACCTTTTTTCCTTACACGTTCCAAGGGAGACGGAACGTAACAAAGCTATTCCGTCGTTAGTTTGTGTTCACTCTGGAGCAGTTGTGTGTGTGTGTGTCTTACCAACAAACGAACGTGGCCCTGTCTGTATCAGTTATGTATTGGTTCATGCCGATTCCGATTAGGTACCATCTTTAACGAAATGGACACGATTCTGAGATACCAACTTGGTGAAAATGTTAGTGGTTTGTTTTTGTTTTTTAATGAAGTGTAATAGTGAGCAATTCTGTGTTAATCATTTCCTGTTATACCACGACTGAAGTCTGATTGTTGGATTACTTTCTGAAGTAAGTGTATGTGAGTGTCTGTCTGTCTGTCTGTGCGTGTGTGTGTGTGTGTTTCAAGTTTTTTTCTCCTTCTTCTTCTTTCTGTGAACAATTAAACAATATTTCCTGAAAAATCAGGATGACAAATCAGTAGCTATGGGAACAACACAGGCTGAAAATTGTTCAATACTGAGAGTGTTGTGTATTGGTCGGTGGAGTTGATCATATCAGAAGGATATGTTGACTTCAGCTATCACACCCATGCCTCGAACACACAGTCAAACACAGACTGCAGAACCCATTCGTTAAATGATCTGCCCTGTCTGCTGGGACGGTCTTAAGGAGACTGTACCATGCCCCAATAGGTTCATTATGATGATGAATGCCAGGTAAGACCTGTGGGGGGGAGGGGTAAAGGGAAGAGAAATATTTATGAAAAGGTTGGAAGCGTGTGTGTGTGTGTGTGTGTGTGTGTGTGTGTGTGTGTGTGTGTGTGTGTGTGTGTGTGTGTGTTGTGTGTTTGTGTGTGGTGTGTGTGTGTGTGTGTGTGTGTGTGTGTGTGTGTGTGTGTGTGTGTGTGTGTGTGTGTGTGCCGCGCGCCTGTGTGTGTGTGTGTGTGTGCCTGTGTGTGTGTTTGTGCGCCTGTGTCTCTGTGTGTCTGTGTATATTTGTGTGTTTGTGGGTTTGTTTTTGTGTGTGTGTGTCTGTCTATGTGTCTGTGTGTCTGTGTGTGTGTCTGTCTGTCTGTCTGTCTGTTCGCGCTAGCATGACTGCACACTCGTGCCAATCAAGTCATAGGTCATACAATGACATGATGAAGTGTTTGCATCAATAGTCGCATCAAAGCCAATGGCACCTTATCCCTTTAAGCGAAAGCCACTTCGAACATACATGCTAGATCAACGGACTGATGATAATGATGTATATATCTTCTTTTTTTTAATACCAAAGAGATAACGTTGATGTGTTTAATTCCATTAGTATATCTGTTCACCAAAAGTATGATTTTTTTTTACCAAAGAGATAACGTTGGTGTATTTAATTCCATTAGTATATCTGTGTCACCAAAAGTATGATTTTTTTCTATCATATAATGAAGGCGGAGAGGAGGATACTCTCTCTCTCTCTCTCTCTCTCTCTCTCTCCTCTCTCTCTCTCTCTCTCTCTCTCTCTCTCTCTCTCTCTCTCCTCCACACACACACACACACACACACACACACACACACACACACACACACACACACACACAGATATTTCCATTATCCTCGATATAAAAGAATAAAATATAAATTAAAATTAAAATAAACAGAGTGATACAAATTATACATGCACGTACACACATGCACACGCGCGCAAGCACACGGCCACAGATTTCGTGCACACAAACACATACATACTAATTTCTGCAGGTTTGTGTTGTTTTTGTCTTTTTTGTCTGATATCACAGTCAGTAATAAAAATAAATTACACTAAAGAACAGACGCGCGCGCGCGCAACGCGCACACACACACACACACACACACACACACACACACACCTGTGTGCCGATGAGAACGGATGACAAAAGTTACAAAACTGCATAAACACGGGACTAGGTGTAAATAAAATACCCACATGAGTGCTTATTCCATTATCCTCGAAATAAAAGAAAGAAAAAAAATAAATAAAAAATACATAAAAATCACACACACACACACACACACACACAACAACACACCACACACACACAACACCAGACACACCCAACACACACACACACACACACACACAACACACCACACACACACACACACACACACACACACACACACACACACACACAACACACACACCCCACAACACACACACACACACACACACACACACACACACACACAACACACACACACACACCACACCACAACACACACACACACACACACACACACACACACACACACAACACACACACACACACACACACCACACACACACACACACACACACACACACCACAACACACCCACACACACACACACACACACACACACACAACACACACACACACATACATAAACATAAACAACACTTGACTTCTCAACGATAATAGACGGAGCTGGCACTGACAGATTGAGTGACTGACTGCCAGCACAGGAGAACAGCGCGGGGGTATGTATGTATGTACGTTTGTGTCGTCGGTGGGAGGGCAGGAGTGAGGGGGGGGGGGGATGGGGGGAGGGCGGAGGAGCAGGAAGATATAATTAATATGTATAATGTTCATGTTCCAAGCCTCTGTGTGTGTGTGTGTGTGTGTGTGTGTGTGTGTGTGTGTGTGTGTGTGTGTGTGTGTGTGTGTGTGTTGTGTTGTGTTGTTGTGTGTGTGTGTGTGTGTGTGTGTGTGTGTGTTGTGTGTGTGTGTGTGTGTGTGTGTGTGTGTGTGTGTGTGTGTGTGTGTGTGTGTGTGTGAAGTCAAGGGGGACGGGATAGCCTAGTGGTTAGAACATTGCGCTCGCAATCTGACGACCCGGGTTTGATTCCCGTTCAAGGGAATATTTTCCCCTGGAGTTAACATTGTTGCAGACTCCATTCTCCCCAAAAGTCATTCGGGTGAGACTATAAACCGAGGTCCCGTGTGCGAACGCACGCAGGACATCTTGCGCACACGTTAAAACCTGTTCCGCTTTTCGTAAGAGTAGGCCATTGTGTGCCGGTGGGAACAGATGACAGAATGTACAAAACCGCATACATACGGGGACTGGATGTAAAAAAGCACATGAGTGCTTATGCCATTATCCTCGATATAAAAGAATAAAAGAAAAAAAAAGAAAAAGAAAGAAAGTCAAGTCAAATCAAATTTTTATTTCCAGATGGTACATTGAATAAGCAATGCATTTGCTTTTTTTTCATCAAGCCATCTATCTAAGAACAAATTTCTTAACGATTATACTGAAATACTACCTTATTACAACCTTTACCAATATATTAAACCAGTAAAAGGAGGAAAATCGATAAAATAATACATTGGAAAATACCCAGGAAAATTTAAGTATCTGAAATGGTCTCGTTATGTAGTGTGTGTGTGTGTCAGAGGAGAGAGAGAGAGAGAGAGAGAGAGAGAGAGAGAGAGAGAGAGAGAGTGTGTGTGTGTGTGTGTGTGTGTGTGTATGTGTGTGTGTGGTGTGTGTGTGTGTGTGTGTGTGTGTGTGTGTGTGTGTGAGCTAAGAACCATGTTTCTTTGTTGGACATGTGAACGTGATCTTTATTAGGCATTATGCTAAAAGCTAGTTTGAAAT
The DNA here is from genome assembly GCA_028751875.1 of Rapana venosa. Classification (NCBI taxonomy): domain Eukaryota; kingdom Metazoa; phylum Mollusca; class Gastropoda; order Neogastropoda; family Muricidae; genus Rapana; species Rapana venosa. The sequence continues at coordinate 12,425,828 of CM054136.1, read as the reverse complement.
CGATGTGGTGCATGTATAGTGATTTAGGTATTTTGCTGGTTTCCTTTCTTCCTATTTTCTTTTTATATCATGGTTTGAATTTGTTATTGTAGTCCCTAATCGGGGCAAGGGCTAGATGAAAAAATACATGCTTATCTGTAACCCTCGTAAAATGAAGAAAATTCACACACACACAAACACACACACACACACACACGCACACACACACACTACATAACGAGACCATTTCAGATACTTAAATTTTCCTATCACAAAGGGCAGATTCTTGGCATCAACTCCATACTAGATTTCTCCCCACAGGTTTAAAAAAAATCCCATCTCTGGTAACAGAATACTTGTTTCTGTTTTCTAAGTACTTTTTCCCCCTAAACACACTTCCAATGGGGTAGGTATCTGCTTACCATTTCACCGACCTGCCGATCAAGATAACGGAAACTTTGACAGGCGTTGACATCTGTGGCATTTGTTCACGTGTCATAGGCGGACACTGCTCTGGCGGGTAACCTCTCTTGTGGGGCCCTGGATAGTTTGGTCGGCAGAGACAGGACACGGATAGATTCTGAGTTCAACTCCCGGTTGGCCCGTCAAAAATTCCTTATTTCACTGCTCACATCAACCACTACCTGCAGAGAAAGGGGTCACTCAGGTTGAATTGCCTGTGACACACTGCCTGGCAAGAGGAATCGAACTCTCAGACCGACAATAAACTCTTCCAGATTTGTCTTAACCTCAGGGAAGGACTCCAGGGGGGGATTTTGTGTGCTGAAAACCAGGAGGGACGAAACGCTGCTCATCAGAATACACACAGGTCACTTTTACATTCCTCACATTCATTTGCTCAAAGGCGAGGGAAACCCGTGGTGTGTGACTTGATGTGCAAGTGACCACCAAGCATCTGCTTCTGGAGTGTTCGAGGTGTCGAAGATATCAGGAACGAGCATTTTACTTGCAGATTTCTTAAAGACACTATTTCGAGATGTTTCACCGGACAACATTTTTTTACTTTTTGTGGGAGAATCAGGCATTTTACGACTGGCGTGAGTAAATATGTCATGATTAATTAATACGAACAAGGCTGAGGGGGGGGGGGGGGGGGTGTTAGAACACAGGTATTGGTTTTATCCTATTTTGTATGTCATGTATATGGTTCTCCCACAACGCCGTGACCGTCCTGGTTTGAGTCATGGTTTTGGGGCGGGGTGTTTATACCAGGAACGACAGCACAATTGGTTTTCATATTATTATTATTATTCTTCGAATGCTCAGACAACAACTACTGTTGTCTATCATGTGAGCGAAAATGCTTTGCGC
>CM054136.1:12387017-12404517 GCA_028751875.1 Rapana venosa | reverse complement strand
ATCTGATCTTCTGCATGTGTATATACACGAAGGGAATTAAGGTCCTGGCAGGTCTGCACATGAAGTTGACCTGGGAGAGCGTAAAAATCCCCCACCCTTAATTCACCAGACGCCACTGAGATTTGAACCACGATTCATGGACCAGTAGGATTTAAGTCAAATACCTTCCTTTAACTTCTTTGGCCTACTATGGGCAGTGCAGAACTGCATGTCCATTTACTTTTCTTTCTCTCCTTTTTGCTTTTGTTAGCATGTCAGCTGTGATGTCACTTCACCAACGTTTTAGTCACAGATCCCACCAAAGTGAAATGCACAGTTTCGGAGTGGTGTCTACTATCACATTCCTCCAGTGATAATCTACAATCCGAACTGAAAACACAAGCAGAACAGAGCAAGAACAAGTCAGAACCCCCAAAAAGTTATGCAAAACCAATTAGGGGCCGTCTTATCCAAGCATGGCCACAGCAAGTTCAGTTGAAGTATGATTAACGGTGACGAGGATGACATGTATTTGGCAATTTTCTTGTGCAAAGACTGTTACCAATGGGTAGTCAAAAAAAGGCACCTCCATTATAATCAAATTTCTGTCCAATTTCCGAAGCAGCAGCTGCCCCCTTTCCTGTTTTGGAGATCTTCGTCGAACACAACAAACATGATTTTTTTTAAGTCAATAAAAAGGAAATATCAGTGTTGATGTCAATGTTGCTTACATAACAACCAAGGCCAAATTTTATCAGGGCTTTCATGACATTAGTCCACCACGTGCTCAATGACATTTTTAGCAGTATCAAACACCAAACCTCACAAGATCCACAGAAAATACTACTCTCTACTCTTTACTACTACAGAAAATACTACTTTTCTTCCATAAGAGTGACTAAATGAAAGAAGAAATAGGCTGCCTACAGAAATAAAGCAATATCAAGACATAAGGACCGGTGGGCAAATAACAGTTATGCTTTTGCACTTCCCAGCACCATGCTAAGGGATGGCATTAGCCAACTACCCACAGCACCAACTGTAACCATAACAGACTATCCTACTACTATAATCTTAGAGAGAAAAAAAAAAGAACTGATAGAAAAAAAAAACGATTATCAAAGGCAAGTCCAAGCAGCCATACTAAGGGGCATAACTGGTTGACAGTTATAATTATTGATAAAGAAATTTCCTTTGTTAATCCCACTTTTTTTATTTTATCTTTTTGATACATACATAATTATTGCTATAAACAGTATTCCAAAAGTATCAAATAAAATACCTGTTTCCTGAAAACAGCTTCACAACAAGATTATGAGAAGTTTCTAGAAAGAATATTTGTGCTGACAAATGCACTTTTTAATGCCTACATAAAGTTATGTATGAGTAACAAACACCAGCTGTCACAGACTTTCTCAATTACAGACTAAGAGAGTTCCATCTTAGATAAGAAGAGAAGAGTTCCGTCTTTGATAAGAAAAGTTCCATCTTTAATAAAAATTAAAATTAAAAATGAGACTGTTCCCTCTTTGATAAGAAGATAAGTGTTCCATCTTTTTTTTTTAATTCATTATTTATTCTTTTATATTGAGGATAATAGAATAAGCACTCATGTGGTTTTTTACATCCAGTCCCCGTGTGTATGCAGTTTTGTAAATTTTGTCATCTGTTTCCACCGGCACACAATGGCCTACTCTTCCGAAAAGTGAAACAGGATTTAACGTGTGCGCAAGATGTTCTGCATGTGTTTGAACACGGGGCCTCGGTTTATAGTCTCATCGGTAGGATAAGAGAAGTTTTCCATCTTTGATAAGAAGAGTTCCATCTTTGATTTTTTTTATATAAAAAAAAAGAGTTCCATCTTTGATAAGAAGAGAAGAGTTCCATCTCTGATAACAAAATGTGTGCCATCTTTGATAAGAAGAGAAGTGTTCCATCTCTAATAAGAAGAGAAGTGCTCCATCTTTGATAAGAAGAGAAGTGTTCCAACTTTAATAAGAAGAGAAGAGTTCCATCTTTGATAAGAAGAGAAGAGGTTCATCTTACATAAGAAGAGAAGAGTTCCAGCTTTGAAAAGAAGAGTTCCATTATTTTAGATAAGAAGAGAAGTGTTCCATCTTTGATAAGAAGAGTTCCATCTCTGATAAGAAGAGAAGAGTTCCATCTTTGATAAGAAGATAGGAAATTTATCTTACATGAGAAGAGTTCCAGCTTTGATAACAAGAGAAGAGTTCCATTTTTGATAAAAGAAGTGTTCCATCTTTAATAAAGAAGAGTTTCATCTATAAGAAGAGTTGAGTTCCATTTTTGATAAGAAGAGAAGTGTTCCATCTTTAATAAGAAGTGTTCCATCTTTGATAAGAAGAGTTCCATCTCTGATAAGAAGAGAAGAGTTCCATCTTTGATAAGAAGAGAAGAGTTCCATCTTTGATAAGAAGAGAAGAGGTCCATATTTGATAAGAGAAGTGTTCCATCTTTAATAAGAAGAGTTTCATCTTTGATAAGAAGAGAAGAGTTCCATCTTTGATAAGAAGAGAGGAGTTCCATCTTTGATAAGAAGAGAAGTGTTCCTTCTTTGATAAGAAGAGAAGTGTTCCATCTTTGATAAGAAGAGTTCCATCTTTGATAAGAAGAGAAGCTGTTTATCTTTAATAAGAAGAGTTCCATCTTTAATAAGAAGAGACTGTTCCATCTTTGATAAGAAGAGAAGTGTTCCATCTCTGATAAGAAGTGTTTCATCTCTGATAAGAAGAGTTCCATCTTCAATAGAAGAGAGGAGTTTCATCTCTGATAAGAAGAGAAGTGTTCCATCTGTGATAAGAAGAGAAGTGTTCCATCTGTGATAAGAGAAGTGTTCCATCTTCAATAAGAAGAGAATAGTTCCATCTTTGATAAGAAGAGAAGAGTTCCATCTTTGATAAGAAAAGAAGTGTTTCATCTCTGATAAGAAGTGTTCCATCTGTGATAAGAAGAGAGGAGTTCCATCTGTGATAAGAAGAGAAGTGTTCCATCTGTGATAAGAAGAGAAGTGTTCCATCTTTGTTAAGAAGAGAAGAGTTCCATCTGTGATAAGAAGAGAAGTGTTCCATCTGTGATAAGAAGAGTACAGTGATTCATTCACACCATTCACTCTATAAAATTTAAAAAAACAAGGCATTAGGAGGTTTGACACATTAATATTTATTACAAATTTATAAACATCATCAAGATTTGTAAACAGACATCTCCAATACCTTGAATTTCATTCAACAAACAAGCATCGTTAATAAGAATCTGAGTTTAACATATAATACTTAGTAATTAAAAGAACAGTCAATAACAGATAATCAAAAGTACTGTCAATACTGCCAGTATCCAGTGATGTCCACTTTTACATCATCACCCACATACCTGAACAAAAAATCAGTGTCATCACATGCGTAACACAGTTTCCTATATAATGTTGAAACATGCCGACTGATGTTCCCAGATTTAGAGCAAAATTAATGTGAATGTATGCACAAACACACACACACACACACACACACAACACACACACATACACACACACACATCTACTCTAAGTATCTTATGCATCTACCAAAAAGTCCAACTAATTTGCTCTTCTTTTCAGGCAAATACGACAAGCAATAGATATGGAGACAGATTTTAATCCTGATGGTCTTTTAAATGCAAATCCTGGCAGTGCATGGTGGGTAATGGGGAGAGATTTTTACAGGTGGATTAAGGGTAAAGATTTTACAGGTGGATTAAGGGTAAAGATTTTACAGGTGGATTGAGGGTGGAGATTTTTACAGGTGGATTAAGGGTAAAGATTTTACAGGTGGACTGTGAGGGTGGAGAGTTGACATAAGGGGAGAGATTTCTAGAGGTGGATTAATTATGGGTTGAGATTTTTACAATCAACAATGTCAACATATAAACAGACCTGCCTATGCATTATCCTTTGTCATGAAAACATGCATAATGTATATTGAGTGATCACATTTTAAATCCTGCCTGTACAGGAATTGACAGAAATGGAGGGAAATACATAGCCTTTTGCCTAGCCTTTTCCTACACTAAAACTGATTTGATTTTTTCCCCTTCCTTGACAGACACAAAAAACCACTAATGCGTTACTCTCTATCCTACATACATACATGCATGCAGAATGTCCAGTACAGAAGGCACATAAAAAATCCCACAATCAATGTCAGTGTCCGTGTTTGGCGAAGCCAGTACACACAAAAATACCCCGTATAAAGCCAAGAATTCACTAGCACATTGACTAATGCAGTTTTTCAAGCATCTACTTGGGGGATTTCTTGGTTGATGGGGGTGTAGCTTTTAAGGAAAATTAACCCTTTCTTCTCAAATAAACCAAATCTTGTTCTCCAGACCAAGTAATTTCTCAGCATTGGAGGCTTAAAAAGGGTTAAGTACAACAAAAAAGTGATAATTTTTCTTTTCATCCAAATGAACCACAGCAAAATTTGGGGTGCTTGTTTCAACATGATCGTGAAACATGTTTTCAATGTAGGTTTGATCAAATTTGTGAGTCTGAATTTTGAAAATGTAATTGGGTACCCCTATAATGACCACACCCCCCCCCCTATCACTTCCACCCTCCAGTGTTCACTATATGAATACACGTGCAACAGCACCGCAATACACATTTTCAGTCAGCAAGGGGCACACCATCACTGTCACTACTTTCATCCTCATTTTCACTATCACTATTGTCATTATCATCAGAATCGAAGTGTCAACCACAGTCAGCAAACTTGCTGTCATCATCCATAAACAGTCTCTTATGGAAACTGACAAAGTTCTTTATTTTTCGAACGTTTTTCAAGTAAACACTCTCTGCTATGTAACAAAGGAAACAAAAGGATTAATTCCATTCAAATTACAGGAAGATACTGTGACAAACCGATTTCAGTTTAGTGATACCAGTTCCTTACTTCATGGCCAAGTTGAACACACAGTAATATCATAAGTCCCTCCTGACACAGAAAGACGTGGTAAGCTTGCAAGTGATACTTCCTGGCAAAACTGGGAAAAAACATGTAAAAGCTGTTATTGGCTAGTTCTATCAACCTTTATGACTGTCAAAATGTTGATGGTACACTTGTAAGTTCCAAAACTCCAGTGGATTCTGCCAGCTATGCTCAGACAGCAGTGGGAATAGTCATTACCCATTATATCAAGTCAGCCTTATATCCAAACAATAACATTTCAGTTTATTGATATCACAAAACACAAAATGTCGACAAACACAATTCCCATGTAAATAAATATGAATTTTTCTAAAAATCTCTATACATCGTTTGCCCTGTGCAAGTTTAAAATGAACACACACACAACACACACACACACACAACACACACACTAACACACACACGCACACAACACACACACACACACACACACACATACACATAGCTGTCTAACAGCACCATACGCAGGGGGCAAAAACCAAATCACAGTATGGGTTTTACAGAGCAACAACAGGTACATGTGAAAGCAGAGCCACAGCAGCTTCAACAGTCATGCTGAACATAGCCACGGCTCTCCCACCATCACAGGGGTCATTAAAAAAGTAAGTACATGTATGTATCTCCATTTTCTTGGTTTTACACACACACACACATACACATGCGCGCACACACAGAGATACAGACACACACACACACACCTTACATGTTTATACATATTATATTCATTTATACATAAACACACTCACACACGTACTCACACACATAAACACACACACACATACCTTACATGTTTTTACACATTATATCCACACAAACATAGACACACAATATACATATTAATACAAACATGTACCTACACACACACACACATACACACACACACACAAACCACACACACACACACACACACATACCACACATACACCCCTCACACACGCACTCACAAACACACACACACCCCTCACACACACACACCCATCACACACACACACGTGCACGCACACAATAAAACGCATTCAGTACAGTATTACAACAAGGACAGCTGAATTGTTAATTTTTCAGAGCAGCAGCAGCAGCAGTGGATCACCCATAGGCCTATGTCATCATGACAACCAGTACCAGGGGCTGATTTCATACTCCAGGGATATAGAGTCCTGAAACATATACATACAATGGAAGAGTGAGAATGTTTACAGACCAACAGACATTTGGCCCAGAAACAGAGGACGCTGAAGAGAGGAGACTTAGACGCCTTACTGCCAAGGACATGAACAACGTGAAAAGAAGGAACAGTGCAACGACTAAACACAGACCCAGCCAACCAAACTGCCAGGCACAACAACCCTATGCCAGCCCTGAGCGAAGCAGTCCAACAGACCACCCCCATTGGATTAGCAGATGACTGAAGAAGAGTGAAGAGAGAAGAGAGAGAGAGGAGAGGAGAGAGAGAGAGAGAGAGAGAGAGAGAGAGAGAAGAGAGAGAGAGAGAAAATGCATGCTCGTGTCCATCACAATAGCAGTAGGAAAACAAAAATTCAGTATCCCTGAGACTATGCATGTGATTATATCACTTTGTAGTTGCTGACAGGAACAACTGTAATCTGATCTTTAAAAAAAATGTTCTTAAAAAACCATTACAATGAGCACAAAAACTAATTACAACATATGGAAATGAACAGCACATCATGCCACATGCAAAACATACCATCAGGCGTTCCCCAGTTTAACATGCTGCACTGTGTCCCACATTCATAACACCTAGGAATCACTGTCAGACTGTAAGGGCACTTTGCATTGTATACCACTTGAAGTCATGGCAGATTTCACTACATGAAATTTGGGCTGCTCTCCCCGGGAAGAACGTCTCACCACAAGAACAGCACCACACCTTTTTTTTTATTTTCCTGTCTGCTACTGTATTTGTTTCCTTATTAGAGTGGCTTTTTTCTCCAGAATTTTGCCAGGGACAACTCTCTTGCTGCTGTGGGTTCTTTTGAGTGCACTAAATATGCGTGACACACAGGACCTTGGTTTATCATCTCATCTGAAAGACTAGCATCCAGACCACCATCATGGTCTAATGGATGGGAGAAAAGTTTCAGGCCCAACAGGAATCGAAGCCTCCACACATTTTGAACCTGGACTTTTTGCTTTATAGGCAGATGAATTACCTCTAGACTACCGATCATACAGATGGGAAGTTTGTATGTATGCCTAAAATGTTGTCAATGAAAGATATTATTTTTAGGGTTTTTCCTTTAAAACTGTTTGACACAACAATCTTGTTTTCTTTCTTTTTTTCTCTCTAAAAATGTGTACAGTAAACATTGCATCTGAAGTGTATGTTTTGCCAAAAATATCACAAACTACACAAGACCAAACTCATGCACTCCAAATACACGATATTAGGGGGAACAAAAAAAAACTCAAGTGACTTACAATTTGCTCAAAATGCTTGGCCTTGATTGCTGATAGCGTGTTTGTGGATTCCAGTAGCACAAAGCCATCTGGACAGTTTCCGTACACATGAACCTGATAGTTGAAGGAGAAAAAAACAACAAAGGAGAATGATCAAAGTCTACTTTCTACAACATGTGCATTAAGATTAAATTATCATATCATTTATGCAGCATAGATGCTGACAAAATTCAGAATTACAGGAATATTGGTTGTTTCCAGCTCGTTTTTATATATTTATTCAGAAGTTAAATTGCCCTCATCCATAAATTTTGAACAAACATCAGTCATACAGAGAAATTTTGATGCACAAAGAGAGAGAAACACAAACACAAACAGATGGATGGCATAAAGGAGGTAAATGATACACTTTCTTCTCCTGCATTCTTTTTCAAACTAACAAAAATAAAATGTATCATTTTCTTTCACATACTGACTACGTCCACTTCTCCTGATCATAGTAAGTGATACATGCATACATTTCAGCTGTGGACAAATTAAAAGACAAGGAGGATGTTTCATTCTTCAGCTAAAAGACTCATGCTTTTCCAACCACTACAGGAGACAAAACAAACCCACTGCACGATCCTGCTAGCAGAAGCTTTCCTGCAATAGGAGTCAGCCTACATATAAATCTGTAAATATCATAACAGATTTTACAACAGGAGGAAAAAAGGATATATCGGCAAAACCTATTGGTCAATTTTGATTTCAATCTTCTAATATGGCCTTTTTTTTTCTTTTTTTTTTTCGTTCTTTGGTTAGAGCTCCATGGTTTACCAACACTTGAGATTTTTTTTTCGTATGCAACCATTTCTTTTACCACCATTAAGGCAGCCACATTTCGACTTCAGGGAGTAAGGTTTCGAGATATAGCTGCTAAAAAAAAGACAGCAGTAGAGGGGAATCCAGACCTCATGGTCTTAATGTGGCCCAGGCCTTTACAGTGTAAGAAGTCAAGGGCTGCAACACTTGGGGGGTATCTCTTCTCTGAAACCTTGGGCTGTCAAGCTCTTCCTAGAGTTGCTTTCCTCAACAAAAGTAAGCGGCATAAGTACGATGTCACAGAAATAGACATTTCCAACCTTTCACAAACAGAAGTCAACTCAGCTGTATAGTAAATCAATGTCATGTGACATCACTGTTTTGCTAAGTTGTTAAGATGTAATAATAGCAGCAAATTGATAACTAGATATCACACTACATGTTCATGTCAGTACTGCACTGTGCTGTACTGTATACCACTTTTCAATCACAGCCTCTTTCTCTCTGCATAAAATCCAAAATTATAGTTGCATTTAGTGAGTGTATCTATGATCACAATGACCTTTCTGAAAATCTGCTTCTTCACAATCCTAATCATGTCTGCCTCCACTCCTTTTCTTTTCTGTAACGCTGATCTTCAGAGCAAGGACGCATCGCTGAAGATGACCTACTACTGAAGAATACTGAATAAAAACATATACATTATATATATATATATAGAGAGAGAGACAGACAGACAGACAGACAGACAGACAGACAGACAGACAGACTCACAGCATGTTCTTCTGGCAGCATTAATTTCCGTCTGATGAGCAGAACAACATGATGCACAGTAGCTTCCCCTGTCACCCTCACATACCTCCTGTCCAAGCTCTGACAACAGAAAACACATACATAACTACATGCATAAAAATAACAACAACTTAATAGAATTATAAAGGGGGGGGGGGGGGGGGGGGAGTAGAAAATGTTTAAGATAAGGTTCAAAGCTCTATATACCAAACTGCAAAGTAACCTCAACCACAAAAAAGAGAGGGCTAGAAAGAAAATAAGACCTGACATACTTCATCTGTCCATTTCTGTACATAACTATACACAAAGCAACAAACCAGTGTCTACAGACAGGCAAGTTTGCTGTCGAGTCTTGAGTATGCCACACAGAACACACACAAACACACACACACACAAACAGTGCAACACAGCTGCATTTTTTTTTTGGCTTTTTATTTAATATACAAAATGAGTAAAAGTGACTACATTTGTAAACAGCCACCAAAAAAAAATCAGATTCATTTCTTCAACAACAACAACAACAAAAAAAACCTGCAGAGACACAGAAAGCCACACACCTGACAAGAGGAACTGCACAAAGGATGGTAGCATCACACATGTCAAGCATCAGTTGTGCCAACTCCATTGCCCCCCCAAAAGTCCTTTGGAGGAGACTATGAAGTGAGAGCCCGAGCGCAAACACATGCAGAACATCTTGCGCACATGTTAAAACCTGTTCCACTTTTTGAAAGAGCAGGCCACTATGTACCAGTGGGAACAGATAACAAAACTGACCAAACTGCATGCATACCAAGACTGGATGTAAAAAAGCACATGAGTGCTTATCCCATAATCTTCTAAATAAAACAATGAATAATAATAAAATGAATGAATGAATGAATGAATGAATGAATGAAGAGTATGCTGCCCTTGAACACACATACATACAAAACAAGGACAAAGACCTTTTTTTTTTTTTAAAGGAGGAAAGGAAGAAGAAATAAAAAAGAAGAAGAAAAAGAATTGAAGAAGAACAATTTCAACACAAAAAAGACAGAGAGAATGAAGAAGAAGGTGAAGAAGAAGGAAAAGACTGAAGAGTTTATGTGAAATCAGAATTTGTATTATCAGCATGATAAACTATTATGTGGGCTTTCTTCTAAAGTGCATTTACCATTTACAGAAACATTACAACCTAAAGTCAAATGTATTTAATTGTTGGTACTCACCCTCTGAACAGGCGAGGAACTGAAAAACAGAAACCAGGATTTCATTAAACATTATGAAATCAAAATTAACATGGACACATCTTATGAACAATAAGAAATCATGCGATGAACATAAAAACACACATAGAAGCAGCACACATGCACAGTGAGCAGTAAATACACACACACACACATTCTTCCCAGATTTATGTGTGTGTGGTGCACATGCACACACACACACACACACTTTCAGATCCTCAGATGAGACTATAAACCAAGGTCCTGTGTGTGAACTTATCAGAACATCTTGTGCACAAGTTAACACCTGTACCACTTTTTGGAAGAGTAGGCCATTGTGTGCCAGAGGGAAAGGATGACATTTACAAAACACAATCCACATGGGGATTGGATGTTTAAAAAAAAACTGTTTTTAAAGCACTTATTTCATTATCCTCAAAATAAAATAACACACACACACACAACACACACACACACACCACACACACACACACACACATAAATACACACACACACACATACAGCAAACACCACAAACACACAACACACACACACACACACACACACACGCATGCACCACACACGCACGCACGCACACACATTCTCACCTTTTACAATTCAAGAAGAGGTTGACCTGTGGCACGATCACCTCTGACCTGACAGCATGGTAGATGCCAGAGCGCTGGTTTGGCTGGAAGTAACCTTGCAGAGGCCCCACTTTCTGTACACAGGGTGGCTTGGACTCTATACCACGACACAAAACATCTTCTTATTGTGCAAACCACATCAAAGTAAAGAAACAGTGCTTGGTCTACTTATAATGCTTTTAATCCGGCCTCAAGACACATTTATTTCAACCTAAGATTCTCCCTTCTTGTTCCATGTCCCTGCCCTCAACAGCCAAACCTCATACCTGCCGGAGTGTACAACCTTTATGTGTGTGCATGTGTGTGCCTGTGTGTGTGCGTGTGAGCATGTGTGCGCGCGTGTGTGTGTTTACATTTGAATTTGTAAAAACTATTAATTGTAACTAACTGCACGTGAATTGTACCTGGCTGGATGAATGAAAGTGCTTTGATTTTTTTGGGGGGGCAAGATATAGCGCTATATAAATTCCATGCATTATTATTATTATTATTATTATTATTATTATCATCATCATCATTATTATTATCATCAGTTATTATTATATTCCTTTTATATTGGATGCACTTGTTTGCCAGTGCCAAAGTAACTGTTTTTCACCATTTCTGAAATCCATGTATTACTTGGGTGGTATACATTACTGTGTACACATTCTCTGTGACAAAATAGCAAGAATTTCTCAAGACAAAAAGCATGATCTGAATTATCATAACAAAAAATGTAATGAAAATGAAGGATTACACACAGAATCAAAGTCATGAGAAAACAAGAAAAAGAACGACAAACAACACAACAACATGACCACATACAACCACAGACACTGATTCCAGCCAAAATTCTGTGAAGTTCAGGTGAACTTTTTAATTCCTATTACTTTTCAAGTCATTATCATAAGTGTTGAACAGTATGAAGGAAAAGCTAGTTTCATATAAAGCAACTGATACTGCCAAACTTAAAAAATAAAAACCTTCTCAAACAAGTTGTTTGAACTAGAGTTTAGGATGTAATATAAAGAGTAGTGATTCGGAAAAGAAAACTTACCATTTTCTGCATAGAACTTCTTCTCTCTTACTAATTCCTCTGAAAAAGACAAGCAAAAATATACACAAAAATGCATCTGCACACAAGCAAAACTGAAGGATTAAATCAAGAATATCACTGCCCTAACAGTACTCTTCCACTGCATCCTGATTCAGAAGTTCTTTTTCTTCCCTTTTCTTCAGATATGCCTCCTCTTATCTTTGCTTTTATCATTTCAGTACCTTCCCTTTATACTGTTAGTAATATGGAGCCTAATCAAAGCTTATTCTGAGAATTGAGCACAGATTCAACTTTCTGTTCATTTTGTGCATTCCTAAAGCATCACATGTAAAAGTGCATTGCACTGATAAGCAAAAGCTATCATGATTGATTTCTCTCCCAGACAGAGCATGTTGCCATTTGAGCAGTACCAAACTTTGATTTTTTTTTTTTAATTTGGGGTTTTGTTCTTTATCCAGAGTGTAGTTATCTCTCTTTGCTTAGGAAATTACGGTTTTCTCTCAATATTACCACAGACAACTCTATCGCTGTTACAAGTTCTTTTACAACCAAAAAACGCATATAACTATGGTAAACAGAACCTAAGTTTATCCAAATGAATGCAGTGATGGTAAAGAAACTTGAAAATCTGCAACATTATTTAATTGTCTTTCCATTTAAACTTATGAGTCTGCACTAGACATATAAAATAAAATATCATACATCACACATACACATACACACACACATACTCACACGTTTTGTTTTTTAAAAGATGCTGACAGTCGCCCCAAAGTTCTAAAGCTGCTTGCAGCTAAGCAGCAAGCATACCACATGAGCATAATTCAGAGTGTGATTCAGTCACTCTATCAAAGCACAGTACTCACCTTCTGCTAGATTAGGTAGCACACCGTAGACAATGTCTTGTAACAGTCTGTCTAGCCTGGTAAGAAAAGCAAAATAACACTTTCAATACTAGTACAGCATTTTCATGCAAGTGCTCTGATACTGAAATAAAGGAAAACCCATAACTCTTTTCCATAATTTCATCATGTGTGACAAATTTCTGTTTTATTTTGACAATCAAAGCTAATTTATGTTATCTCTCTCTTACACAACACACACACACACACACACATACAAGCATGCTGCGCAGGTATACAAGCTCACTTTTGCTGAAGTATTACAGTTGATAATCAAGAAATAATCATCAAACTTCAGATAAATAGAATACTAAACTGATTTTAATAGATGAGAGAATAAAAGCAAACAATAATCACTAACCTCATATTTACAAAAGGATCTGTCGGATGAATCACATCATGGCATGTTGGGCATAGTAGGCTGCGTTCCACATGTCTCACTATACAGCTCTTGCAAACTGCATCACAAACATATACCTACAGTGACTGAATGAGTTTCACAAACCTCCACCATCTTTTTTTTATGTTTCATTATCCAGTGACAGAAAATGATTAACAGATCCAGAATAATGATATTGACAAGATAAAACCTTGTATCTAAAATTAAAGACTATGCACCTGTAGATAAGTAAAACATGTGGTAAAATGCCAATGACTGGATTACAAATCAGAACAATCAGCCATAACATGCAAACCACTCTTGCCCTGTTAGATATGCATCACATTCTGATGTGGTTGAAAAAGTTGCACCTCAATGCATGCACAGTGCATATGATATATCAATGTCTGCAGAACTTTTTGTTTTACATAAATCACTAGGTCAGTGGCTGAAGTGTTTTTGTTTATAATAATAATAAATGGAATTTGTATAGCGCTATATCTTGCAAAGACAAATCAGAACGCTTGCATTCAACATATTCTTACAGAGTCATGCAGCCAATAACTATTAAAAGCTTAAACAAAATTCAAATGTATGCACCTACACACACACACACACCACACACACACACACACACACACACACACACACACACACAGATTGTAGGCTTTGGCAGGGTAATGGGATTTTGGCTGTTGAAGGCAGGGGCAGTTTTGAGATGAAAGAGGAGGGAAAAAGGTTTGAAATAAATATGTATTGAGGCTGGATTTAAATGTGTCATAAGTAGGCTTTTGTCGAAGAGAGAGAGGAAGGTCATTCCAGATGGATGGACCAGAAATAGAGAAAGAGCGATGACCGACAGTGGATTGATTGAATCTAGGTATTCGTAAGCACAAGGTATCTGCAGCAGAGCGGAGGGAATGAGAAGGAGTGTACAGGTGAATACATTCACAGAGGTAGGAGGGTGTTGTTTGGTGGAGACATTTGTAACAGAGGGTACTGATCTTATAGTTTACTCTCTGTGGCACAGGCAACCAGTGGAGAGATCGCAAGAGAGGAGTAATGTGTTCAGATTTTTTCTTTCTGAGGACTAGTCGAGCTGCAGAGTTTTGTATACGTTGAAGGGAGTGGATAGATGTTGCTGGCAGACCAGCTAAAAGAGAATTACAATAGTCCAGATGTGAGAGAATGAGAGACACAACAAGTTTGGATGTTGCATCAGTGGACAGGTACTTTCGAATTGCACTAATAAGCCGTAATTGATAGTAGCATGACTGGCAGGTCTGGGTGATTAATTTTTGCATAGACAATGTGTTGTTGATAACAACTCCTAGATACTTCACAGCAGTGGATAGAGGGACTGATGTATTGCCGAGTTCTACTGAAGTTGTAATGAAAGAGTTTGTGTTGGGTCCCTACAAGCATGCCTTCGGTTTTACTTGCGTTTAACTGTAACTTGTTTTGTATCAATCAGTTTCGGATATCTTGAAAGCAGAAGGCCATATTTGTCAAGAGAGAAGGCAGATTTTCAGGTGTAACACTACTTTGAATCTGAGAGTCATCTGCGTAAATATGATAGTTGATATGATGATGGTTTATTATATGTGATAGTGGAGCAGTATAGAGAGTGAAAAGAACAGGGCCAAGAACTGATCCCTGTGGGATACCACATTCCAGTTTGGCAGGTATTGACTGTATCTTGTTTACTGTGACTGTCTGGAATCGGTCAGTAAGGTATGAACTGAACCAGGAGAGGGCTGTGCCAGTAACACCAAATTTTTTTTTAAGACAAGAGAGAAGAATTGAATGGTCAATAGTGTCAAAGGCTGCAGATAAGTCGAGTGTTTGCATGTAACTGTAAAATGTCATGCCATAGGTACATTGTCAGTGCAGCTAGGTATCTATAAATGCTTATTTAAAGTTTGCTATATGCATAAAGTATGAATACAGTATACATTAATTAAAATGTTTCCAAAAGGAAGGTGGCAGGACTGTTAAGACGTTCACCTGCCTAACAAGTAAACTGTGAGGTTCTTAGTTCAATTCCCAGCTTTGCCCTTTTTTTTTCTATGCAGATGACACAGTCATATTGTTAGAGACCCCTGCTGGTTTGCAAAAGGATAGATATTATGGATGTTTACTGAAAACTATGGAAACTGAAGTTAAATGCTAAGAAATGTAAAGTAGTGATATTTTCAAAAGGAAAAATTAGAAAGAAACCCACTTTTACGTTAAATGAGCAAAGTATTGAAATAGTTGATAATTATCAGTATTTAGGCATTCAGCTTAACTACAATAATAGACATAAGCTTGCACAAGGTGACTTGTTTGACCGAGCATCTAAAGCAATGTTTGCCCTTTTGAGAAAGGGCAATAATCAACTTTTACCTATTGATGTTATGACTGAATTGTTTGAAAACACTGTGGTTCCAATTTTAACTTACGGCTGTGAGATTTGGGGCTACGACCTAACGGACATGGCAGCTGAATTACAGCATAAGTTTTACAAATTAATTCTTAAAGTGAGACGGTCTACTCCTACCTTCATGGTCTATGGTGAGGTCGGAAAAGTCTCTGTTAAAAATGTTACAATTAAAGCAAGGATGTTATGCTTTTGGTACAGATTATGTACAGGTCAAAATGCAAATAAGTTTTCTTGTTTAGTATATAGATTATTGTATAAAATGTATGTTACACAAAGATTTTCTTCAGATTATCTGACCAGCATCAAAAATACATTAGATGAGCTAGGACTGAGTGGGATCTGGGTGAATCAACAAAATAGTGAATGCAGTTACAATCGGTTTAAAACCAAAGTTAAGCAATGCTTATGTGATGCACTTATTCATAAGTGGTACACAGTAGTGAATACAGAAGATATTTATACCAAATATAGAATGTTAAAAACAAAATTTTGTGTTGAAAAGTATTTACTCTTATTGCCATCAAATATTTCTATTTGATTTGCCCAGTTTCGCACAAATAATAACAATCTGCCTATTAATATTCTCCATTTTGAGGGAATTCAAAGAAATGAAAGATACTGTACAAAATGCAATAGTGGTGATATCGGTGATAAATTTTGTTACCTTTTTATTTCTCCAATGTTTAATGAAACTCGTAAACAATGTTTAACAAAATATTACGCTAAACATCCAAACACTTTGAAGTATGAACAACTCTTTTCTTCATCAAGTAAGATGACTCTGCTTAATGTTGTTCAAATGATTAGTACTATCAGAAATAACATGTAAACTTTGTTCCAAGAGTTTGATATGTGTAAAAAGGCAATTGCTGTTCTATAGTAATGTGTTCAAATATCCAGTTGCAAGGTGCATGTATGATGTTCAGTTATGATTTTGTTCATTGATATTGTGCAAAATCCTCCATATCCCTAAAGGGATGACAGGAAATAAAGATTAAAAAGAAAAAAATTATTCTCAGAAATGTCAAAGTCCATCAGATGAGACTATTCTTATTCTTATTCTTCTTCCTTTTTTGTCATGTTTCTCCCAAGGGAGGTTTGACATTGATGAGCCTTCTCCATCTCTCTCTGTTTTGAGCTTCCTCCTCATTTATGCCCCTTTCTCTAAGATCATCTGCAATACAGGCAGCCCAGGTCTTGCTAGGTCTTCCCTTTGACCTCTTTCCATCCACTACGAAGTTCATTGTTCTTTTTATGATGTGGTGATCTGCTTTCTGTTGAACATGCCCAAACCAGCGCAGTCTATTGATACTACTACTAGCTACAGACTTCAGATCATCAACTTTGCACATTCTCCATAGTTCTTCATTCGTGATCTTGTCTTCCCATTTGATCTTTGTCATGTAGCGTAGCATTCGGTTTTCACAGCTCTTCAACAAACGTTCGACGGTTTTGGGGAAAACCCACGTCTCCAAGCCATACAGGAGAACAGGTCTGATGCAGGCCTTATATATCAGGCAGCGTCTCTCCAGTGGGATTTTCTGATTTCCGAGCAGACTTGCCAATTCTTTCCATTTCTTCCAAGCACTCGCAATCCTGGTTCTGACAGCTAACTCAGATTTTGCTTTGCAGCTCATCATCTCTCCCAGGTAGCAGAATTTGTCTACCACTTCTATCTTCCCTTGTTCAAATTCTAGCTCCTCCTTTCCTGCATCGGTATTGTCTTCACCCTTCTTATTCATACAACTGGGGCAGACAAATACTCCGTCCTCCTTCTTCAGACTTTTGAGCTTTGAGCATCTTTTTTGACACCAATATTGATATTTGGAGCATTTGATCGAATTGTTCCCTACACCTTTGTGGCAGACATCACATGGGTATTTGCCTTGTTCTCTATGTGTTCTGCGGAATTTTCCAACTGTCATTGC
>CM054136.1:12032017-12384517 GCA_028751875.1 Rapana venosa | reverse complement strand
TAAACACTACAATACCAACAAGTCTTCACAAGCAGTAACCAAAACATAGTATTGTTTATACATAGTTATACATGTGAATGAATGTCAATGGTAATAATTGGCTAATAACCGATATCATAGCAGGAGAAGATGTGATACACTTTGTGAACTGAAGCAATTCAAATTCCATCTGTTGAATGTAAATTATATCATGATTTATATCATATAGAAATTGTATACTAATGCTTAGATTAATTTGTATTGACTGTTGTGTAATGAGTATCACATGTAATAACCAGAAATGCAATTTGTTAATATTACAAGTGGACCAATTTGAGAATATTCATGAATCAAAGGCAGGTGTTTGGTTGTATGGTAAAGGTCATATTGCTGGTCCATAAATACTAAAATACAAATAGTAATCTGTCTTTTTGATCCAAGACACTTTTCCTCCTTATTTCACTTCTCTCATTCAGAGTTACCAGCCTTCAGGCCATCTAAGATCCAGTACTGAAAAGCTACTGTGTGCTCCTAAAACCAACCTCAATTCATCTGGCAAAAGATTTTCCTGCACTCATGCTCCTGTATCTGGAACTCTCCCCATCCTCTCTCCGAAATATTCAAACACTACAGACTTTCAAAACTATTCTTATGACTAATGAGTTCCAAGAAAGCTATGGTTCTGCCCTCTCAGCCTTGAAATTGAATGCACTGGATTGTTTATATTTATACTGTTGCAATGGGGGGGGTAGGTCGCACTTTATGCCTTAAGTTATTCATGCAGCATTGAGAAATACACATTGTGGCATTAATGTTTATGTAGGTAAAGGGTAAAGGTAAAGGAGTCCCATAACCTATAAGGTAGCAAGGGGTCAGAGACCTCACTTCTCTAGGGCCAGCATATTGAGGGCGGTGCCCATCTCCTCTCCCTCACTGCTTTACCTTCCCTGACCCTAAAGAGGGCAGGTACCCATTTACAGCTGGGTGAACTGGGGGAACTGTACTGAAGCCAAGGCACGCAAACGGTCACCCATCCAACTGGTAACCACGCTCTACGATGCTTAACTAGGCTGGGGGAAAGCGAGTGCTCCGACCACTGAGCTATCCCGTCCCCAATTTTTATGTACATTACAATAATATCCCAAGATTTTTTTTTTAATAGTTTGGGGGGGTTACCAATATACAGTACATATATATTACGTATAAGACAAGGCATCTGAGCATGCGCCAAGACACAACAGAGCCTCAAAGCTTCAGCTTGGTTAATCGTGAACTACTAAATCCCCTAAACCTATCGAGCAGTGCGTGGACAAGATCGGTGGAAATCAAAAGCCTCGAATGAATGCCAAACCTCCTTTCACTTTCAACTGTTTAGCCCAGTAACCGACTTTTCCCAGGTACACAACTTACAAAGCTAACGTTTGCCAAGTATTAATGAAAGTGATGCTTTATGATTTCTCGAATAACAACAAAAAGTCACGACAAAGTAGTTGTAAAAGCTCAGGTTTACCTTCAAACGTACGTAGACCAACAGATTCCTTTCTTTTGCTGATTTCCGGTGCTAATGGATGCTTGCTGTTTCGCGCAACAAAGGCCATACACCACAGATGCATTGCGGGATCAAAAGAGCAAAGGAAGAGTGGGCATATGTTCAATGCTGCTAACGTCCTATTAGTGTGACGTCACCTGCAGTAAGAAAAAAACAACTGCACAGCTGTCCCCTTCTCCCCACTTTCAGCTCCTCTCAGTTGCTGTCCATTACATCCCCATCCCAGTCCAGCCGGTGGTAATTATAGCATGAACTGACCACACTGGACTAGGTAAAAGGAAGGGGCACGCTAAATTTAGCACTCTTGACTGAGTGATGTTGGATTTGCACACTGTGTGACCACAAAAATGGGAAGTGTCTCACTGACGACCAGGATATTCTGAACAGATGGACAGAATACTGCTCCGACCTGTATAACTATAGAACCGCAGGAGATCCAGAAGTCCTTAATGTACCCGAAAGCAAAGACACAGACAGTCACCCTATCCTCCGAGAAGAAGTGGAAACAGCAGTCAGATCGCTGAAAAAGGGGAAGTCAGCAGGGGCTGACAACATTCCAGCTGAGTTGGTCCAAGCTGGAGGGGAAAGCCATGATTAGCGCCCTACTAAGAATCTGCAACAAGATCTGGCAGACAGGAAAATGGCCAACACATGGACGCAGTCACTCATCATCACCCTCCCCAAGAAAGGGAAATCTACAGCAATGCCATAATTACGCACAATCAGCCTCATATGTCACCCAAGCAAGGTCATGCTGCAGATAATATTGAATAGACTGAAGCCACAAGCAGAGACCATCATTGCTGAGGAACAAGCAGGTTTCAGAGCAGGGCGCAGCACAACAGAACAGATATTCAACCTCAGAATACTATGTGAGCGGTACCTTCAACATCAACAAGACCTATACCACGTATTTATCGATTTTAAGAAGGCATTTGACAGGGTGTGGCATGCAGCTTTGTGGGCAACCATGAACTTGTACAGCATCAATGCAAACCTGATCAGAGTCATCAAACAGCTGTACAGCGAGGCCACCAGTGCAGTGTACTACAACAACAACATTGGAGAATGGTTCCGAACAACAGTTGGAGTAAGGCAGGGCTGTCTACTCTCACCCACTCTTTTCAACATCTTCCTTGAGAGAATCATGGCTGATGCACTGGAACATCATGAAGGATCAGTCAGCATTGGTGGCAGAACGATCACAAACCTCCGCTTCGCAGATGACATTGATGGAATAGCAGGATCAGAAAAAGAGCTTGCCAGCCTAACAGAACACTTGGATAAGGCCTCCAAAACATACGGCATGGAAATCAGTGCAGAGAAGACCAAACTGATGACTAATAACACCAACGGCATTAGCACTGATATCAGGGTTAATGACCAGAAGCTGGAAACAGTTCAAAGCTTCAAGTACCTGGGAGCCATTGTATCCGACCAGGGATCCAAGCCAGAAGTAGTATGCAGGACTGCACAGACAATAACAGCTTTGTCAAAACTAAACACCATCTGGAGAGATAAGAATATCTCACTTATCTCCAAGATCAGACTAATGCGCTCCCTTGTCATATCCATATTTCTGTATGCCTGTGAATCATGGACCCTGACTGCAGATTTGGAGAGAAGAGTACAGGCAATGGAGATGAGATGCTTTCGGAGACTCCTTGGCATCTCCTACAAAGACCACATAAGCAACGAAAGCGTGCATAACAGAATCCAGCAAACCATTGGACCCTATGAGAACCTTCTAACGATCGTGAAAAAGCGTAAACTTAAGTGGTATGGGCATGTCACAAGATCCCAAGGAATTACAAAGACAGTTTTGCAAGGCACTGTCCAAGGAGGAAGAAGAAGAGGCAGACCAAGGAAGAGCTGGGAGGATAACATCAGTGAATGGACAGGCCTAGAACTCAACAAAACCCTGAGAAAGGCAGAACAGAGAGAAGAATGGAGGGAACTGGTTGCTGAGTCTTTGAGGGTGCCCCCACGGTCGTCAGACTACGGGACAGATAGATAGATAGATAGTGACCGCATAACATCTCTCTCTCTCTCTCTCTCTCTCTCTCTCTCTCTCTCTCTCTCTCTCTCTCTCGTGGCTTCCCTTGTATGTCTACCAGCAAGAGGCTTTTGTGGGAGCAGTGTGTTAAGTGTTGTTGTTTTCTCCTTTTTGTGCATCAAAATGCCAGTCTCTGGACTTCCAGCAATGTTGGAGTGTATGCTGAACACTGCACTTCAAGAGCAGAGACTGTCATCCTTCAAAGGGGACGGCAGAGGTGATCACACTGTTATTATTCTAAGACTTACAAGCAAAACTGACAGCGATTATGCTGTTACCCCAGGTCAAAGGTCATAGGGCAAGAAATATTTTAGCCAGGTATCCCGTGACAGAAAAGGAGCAGAAGCACACAAAGCAAACTGTGATGAAAAAGTGAAGGAACAGGTTCCCTCTCCCTCCAGTTTATTTTTACCACCCCCCCCCCCCCCCCCCCCCCACCCCCAAGTCAAGTGTATGCTGCAAAATGCGCAGAGAGTGATGCTTCCACTGATGTGTTTATGTATGATTCCTGCCCTCCATCTATCTTCCAATAGCTGTTATGATAATCAGCAGATTGACTTGACATAACATGACATAGAAAGACAGACAGTGACAGTCAACTTTGGCGATATATAAAGTGATCAGTTGTGTGGTGAAGTTGAGAATGGAGCAAAGAATGTGATAGCCGTGAAATGAGTGTAGAAGTAAGTGTGGAAGAGGTGTGTGAGAGAGAAAAAGTGGATAGGAAGGAAGAAGTGAGTGTATCTGGTTCTGAATGTGCGGAGGGTGTGGCAGAATATTCAGGTGAATGTCTGGAAGGGCAGATGTGTGAGAGATCAAAAATTACATCAGGGATATTATGAACCCCTTTTAATAGTTCCATGACCAGTTTAGAAATAACATGGACAATCTCTGCAGTGATCTAAAAGAAATGAAAACAACTGGCCAGACTGCTGGAGAACAATAATAATTATGTTTGTAGAGATGTGTCCTAGTTACTCATGTAATGACTGATAACAGGTGAAGTTGCTTCATGAGAGACAGCGTTGTCTAGGATAAGCATAAAACATAAGCAATTGAATTGATGATGGTATGTATCACAGCTATATTTTTTCATACTAATCAGTTATTACAAACCTATGTTGTGGATTTCCATGCCATGTTGTCTATTTGGGCAGTCATTGGCTGTATTTTTTTCCCCAATTTATATGTGTTGTGCCCAGTCCCCATCCCCCTGTCCCCTTGTGAATGGGGTAAAGCTTATCACAAATAAATAATTGTAAATTCTCTCTCTCTCTCTCTCTCTCTCTCTCTCTCTCTCTCTCTCTCTCTCTCTCTCTCTCTCTCTCTCTCTCTCTCTCTCGTTGTCTTTTTTCCATTACATTAAATGCGTCATGTATTTTTCTTGTGTTTATTGTATTTACAAAAGAAAGTCGTGTGTAAACCCCCCTTGTCAATAGGCCACATTGGGCAATGACAATAAATTGGTAAAAGTGTCAACAGCATCAGGCATATCTCTCTCTCTCTCTCTCTCTCTCTCTCTCTCTCTCTCTCTCTCTCTCTCTCTCTCTCTCTCTCTCTCTCTCTCTCTCTCTTTGGGTTATTATTATTAAGATGTATCCCTAACGGGCGGGGACTGGATGTAAAAAAGCACATGTGTGCTTATTCATTATCCTCGAAATAAAAGAATTTGTCATTGTCATTGTCTCTCTGTGTTTTGTTGATAGTCCCTAATCAGGGCAAGGGCCAGATGAAAAAATGTATGGGTATGCTTATTCTTTTACCCTTGAAAAATAAAGATTCATTCATTCATTCTCTCTCGAAATTATTAGTTGTGGTTATTTATGATAATCCCTACCTAGGGTAAGAGCCAAATGAAAAAAGTAGATAACCTTTGGGAATAAAGATTGTCAATCAATAAAGATTAGTCACTATACAAACTTTGAATAAGCTCTACTTTTGTTCAGGAGCAGTGCATAAAGCTTTTTTCCTGTGGGGGGAAAATGGGTAGATTAAATAATTCTTTTATGTTCTTGGAGATTCCACTATTGGTTTAGGACATACAAGAAAATAACGAAAACATATCAAAACATTTTGTTATTAGGTGGGGCAGTGCCTGAACTGGGACGGAATAGCTTAGTGGTCAGAGAACTCGCTTTCCTCAAGCCAATGGTAAGCAGCATCAAGTGTGGTTACTAAGTGGATGGGTGACTGTTTGTGCACCTTGGTTTCAGTAAGCTGTAAATGGGTACCTGCCTTTTTTAGGGTCAGTGAAGGTAAAGCAGTAGGGGGAAAGGAGGTGGGCTCCGCCCTCAATATGCTGGCCCCTGGAGAGGCTGAGGTCTCTGATGCCTCCCTCCCCACAATCACATAAGTTATGGGGCACCTTTACCTTTACCATTTTAGTGGCTGAATGTGAGTGATGCATCACTCCTCTTCTGCGATCTCTTCACTGGTTGCCTGTCTCACAAAGACTGGAGTATAAAATCAATACCCTCTGTTTCAAATGTCTCCACAAATCTGCACCCTCTTATCTCTGTAACTGTCTTCACCTGTACACTCCATCCCGTTCCCTTCGTTCAGCCGCAGATACTTTGTGCTTTCGAACACCCAAATTCAAACAAACCACTGTTGGCCGTCGTTCCTTCTCTGTTTCTGGTCCATCCACCTGGAATGACCTCCCTCTTTCATTTCGTCAAAAGCGTTCACTTGATTTCTTCAAATCCAGCCTCAAAACACACTTATTTCCTACCTGAGACTTTCCCCCCACATATCTGTCCCTAATTTTCAACAGCATCTTTCACCTTCTAAGTGTTGTTCCGTGAGTGTGTGTGTGTGTGTGTGTGTGTGTGTGTGTGTGTGTGTGTGTGTGTGTGTGTGTGTGTGTGTGTGTGTGTGTGTGTGTGTGTGTGTGTGTGTGTGCGTGCGTGTGCGTGCGTAGTGCGCGCGCATGGATTTGAAATCTGTTGCTCATTATGTTTAAGAAGAGTTGCATGCCTGTAAATGATTGAGTGCAAGCGCTTCGATTTGTTTGTTTTTTTTACAAGATTCAGCGCTATATAAATTCCATATATTATTATTATTATGCTTTATTTGCTAATCAGGACCAAGTGCACAACATTTACTGTAATGTTGCTTAGAAAAAAAGATTAAAGAGAAGGCCAAATCGATTTTAACTACTGCATTGTACTATTATATAGCTGGTCGAAATCAATTTGACACCTCCATAGATGCTTTCCGCCAAGAGGGGCACAGGCACATAAATGTAACAATTCTTTATAATGATAATAGTAATCGTAATCATCATCTTCTTCTTAACTTTACAGAGTACTGCTTTGAATTGTACACTCACACAGCAAGAGGAGACCCCAAGGTGGCAGATGTCCCTCCACCAGCCAACAACACCAGCTACCCCATCCTACAGGAAGAAGATTAAAACTGCAGTAAAATCACTTAAGGAAAGGAAGTCAGCAGGAGTGGCCAACATTCAATCAGAACTGGTCCAGGCAGGAGGAGAGGCCATAATAGAGGTGTTACTCACCATCTGTGTGATGATGCTGAGAAGCAAGGATAAAGGTGGGGTAGGGAAAGCATGGAATAATGCACAGCAACCAGGCAACATGAGACTGGGGGAAGACAGTCGCTGGGAATCTTCTTTTACTGCATCCTGTACTTTCTCTCTGACTGACTGACTCACTCACTCTGCTTAGGCACACATTCTCCTATATGCATATTGGGCAGACCGCAAAGGAAGCACCACGAAGCTGCGGCTGAATTGGCCAATTTTGGCCAAAATGGAGGACGTTTTGTGTTTTCTCATGCAGCTTCAATGGTGATTATCTTGCTGCATGCGCCACAAAATTAGACATATTTTATATCAAAATAAACTTCTTTTTTTTAAAAACACACACACAAGCATTACTGTGCATCACCACATTTTGTGCAAAAACTATCTGGCTGCAAGCTAACGGCAATTAAAGCCTCTAAATAGACCTACTTTTAACAGACTCAAGCTACAACTTTCAATAATAAACCACTAAAAACCCAACAAGAGAAAATACTTTTGACTGAGAAAGGAAGAATGTGATCCAAAGTTTGTATCAATATGCATATCATCAACCAAAGATGTCTATGATAGGAAATATTAAAAACTATACTATAACTTTATATAACAGGAACACTTGGTTGGGATGTTAACAATTGAAGTGTTTATTTAAGTCTAAAGTTGAAATGTACTGATGTGTTTTTATGCATTCTTAATGGTCCTTTTTTATCACTTTGTTTGCTTCTGCTTGTTTTCTGTTCTTGTCTTTTTTCTTTATTCTCTTTGCTGCCTATTCTTTTTAGAGTTGAACCCTAGCGCCCCTCTTTTTCAACAGCCAGTGACATATCTGCTGTGTTATTTTTTCCTGGCCATTCAGTCATGATACTGGATGCAGGTTTCTGTCTTGTCTTCTGTAATGGGGGATGATATAGCCTGGTGGTTAGAGTGATGCGCATAGCACTTGTGATCTGCTAACCCGGGTTCCAATCTTGTTCAAGGCGATATTTTCCCCTGGAGTTAACATCAGTGCCGACTTCACTTCCCAAAAAAGTCTTTGGATGAGACTATAAACCGAGATCCCCTGTGTAAACCCTCGCAGAACATATGTTGCACATGTTAAAACCTATTCCGATTTTCCGTAAGAGTAAGCCATTGTGTGCCGGTGGTTACCAAATGCCAAAAATTTACAAAATTACATATACACGGCGACTGGATATAAAAAAAGCACGAGCGCTTATCCCATTATCCTCGAAATGAAAGAATAAATAAGTAAATAAAATATATGATGTCCCTCACCAGCTGTTCCCATACCACTCATTCCAATCTCTCAGCTCAAGTCATACCAAGGCTCATCGTTTCACATCTTCAGGGTCCAGAACAAGAACAAGAGACAAAAACAAAAGCAAAGAAACTTTGGCATGCACTTTAGAAGTAACCTAAGTGCCAGAACATTGAAATCAATGGGACAAGGAACACTGAAAATGTAAAATAATAATAATAATAATAATAATAATAATAATAATAATAATACAAGATTGTCAGGACAAGTAGAAAAGTCAAGTGGTTACAGTGGCAAACTCATCTGTAAGTAGGCCTAACTGAGTGCACAGGACCAACTCGTCTCTAGGAGGATGGGATAGCCTGGAGGTTAGGCTCATAATCTGATGGCACTCAAGACTCCAGAATACTTGATTATCTTAGAATGAGAAATTATGAGTGGCATATCAACATTTAAATCACACAAGTGATAACATACAATAGACAATATAGATAGAAGAGTATGGTACATGTTAAAATGAAACAACTTTTTTTTTCGTTCCTCGATAGAGCTCTGAGCTTCGCTAATGGTGAGATTTATGCTTGAGACCGTTTTTTCCCTCATCATCCAGCTAGTGCCCTTCTGACTTTGGGGATAGTTTCTAAACAGGACACCTGAGAGCATGTAGGTTTCTTTCTATCATCGGTTCCAATTGGCACACAATGGCCTGTTCTTCGAAAGGTTGAATGGGTTGTTATTCTGTGGGCAAGATGTTGAGCGTGCGTTTGCACATGGTGCCTCAGCTTATAGTCTCATCCAAATGACTGTGACAGTTTGATTTTTTCATCAAATTGGAAAGAAAGGGCAAGGCTGGGAATCAAAGAAACAGCATTTGACATCACACACACACACACACACCTGGGATTGAGCCCACCTTTGAGCTACCACTGAGACCCACAAGAGTAGGCCATTGTGTGCCGATGGGAAGAGATGACAAAATTTAAAACCCATGCACACTGTTGTGTTTTAACATCGTACCCAGAGTCGGAATGCAGCTAGTTAATGCTGGGCAAAAGCGATTACACAGGCAAAATCACACCATTGGAGGACCTCAGAGCTCTGTCCCAGGAACAAAAAAGAAATTGTCTCTAGAGTGTCCACCCAAGGGGACTTTTTTCCCCTGGATGGTAAAATAGATACCAACCCCATTCCTGGATAAGACTGCAAATTATGGTTTTGTGTGCAAATACTCATAGAACATCATCGGCACACACATTAAAAAAATACTCTATATTCGTATAATAGTTGGCTGGCTAAGGCAGACAGTATGGATGACAAAAATAGAGCCACCTTGTAACCTGGAGAGTGATGTGGATGACACAAATACAGCCACCTGACAACCTGCAGAGTGATGTGGATGACACAAATAAAGCCACCTTGTAACCTGGAGAGTGATGTGTATGACACAAATACAGCCACCTGACAACCTGCAGAGTGATGTGGATGACACAAATACAGCCACCTGACAATCTGCAGAGTGATGTGGATGACACAAATAAAGCCATCTGACAACCTGCAGAGTGATGTCAAGTTAAGTCAAGTCAAGTCAAAAACACTTTATTCATCCCATGAAGGGCAATTACAATACTGACAGGCAGATTGATACGCATAAAAAATCTCAAAGACACAAATAAGCTATATTTTATATTGGTTAAAACATTCCAAAATGACTTCAAATAAAAATGTCACAACACACACACACACACACCCGTGCGCACGCGCACGTATGGGATGACACACATAAAGCCACCCTATAACCTGGAGAGTGATGTAAAAAGTATGTTTTTTCGAGCCAGAAGGCCTATAGAGCCGGAGCTTATCCCGGTTTCTGTAGCGTTAAGCGAACTGATGGTTTTTCACCACCCCTGTGACAGGACGCTAGTCTGTCGCCAGATACTTCCCCAGCAGAGCTGGTACCCACTTGTACACCTGGGTGGAGTGAGGAAAATAGGAGTAAAGTGTCTTTCCCAAGGACACAACACCGAGCCGAGCGGGGATCGAACCCGCGACCCCTGGATCACGAGTTGACCGCCTAAACCACTCGACCAGGGTGCCTCCCAGAGAGTGATGTGGATGACACAAATACAGCCACCTGACAATCTACAGAGTGATGTGGATAGCACAAATAAAGCCACCTTGCAATCTGCAGAGTGATGTGGATGACACAAATAAAGCCACTTTGCAATCTGCAGAGTGATGACCTTCACGAACTTGCCCAAGACTTGCTGCCTGAAAACTTGAGTGCATTGCTCCAACAATCAAAAGTTCTAAATCAAAACGAAAGTGAAACACATGATAAGACTATCATCACAAAAACATTCATTTTCTCACAAATTTTAATGCTGTCAGTAAATTTTCTTCAAAACTTGCAACAGTCACCTGAAAATTGTATTACTTTCACTTTTGAAAAGAAGTATATTGATTTAAAACATACAAACAAACAAAAACAGTTTTTAAAAAGGTAAGTTAGGAACATAAAGAATAAATTTGGTCAGTTTGAGTATACAACAAGAAGTCCTTTGTTTATCAACGAGTTGCAAACTTCCTAGGGCAAATGATACTATTTCGATAGTATACCCCTCTTGTAAATTTTTCAAGTGTAACCCACCAAAAAGTTTTGTTGGGTAAAGGGGAACATTTTAGGGAGTAATCAACAACAAAAAGAGACACCTGTGACCAAAGCGCACACTCCTTGAAGTGTAACACAAAAGAAAATAGTATCAGAAACTTTTATCTGTTCTAAGTCAACAACAAAATAGAATGTTAGGGGTTTTGTTCGTATTTTGTAAGTTTATAAAGTACATTTAGTTTTTATTAAAATCTAAAAATTTGTAGAAAATTTCAATAGTCAAGGAAGAAGGTGTAGGGATCATGTTGAGTCACTTCCTGTCAAACTTTGAAGACAACTGACAGTCCCAGCTGATCGAGAGAGACCCAGACATTTCAAAGTTGCTTAGAAGTAGTTTCTGTTGTTCTTTCTTTCTTAGGTAAGTGTGCATTATTATTAATTTTGCTTTGGTTATTATGGTTGAAATGTGCTACTATATCATTCTTGAGAGAAATATTATCATTGTGAAAAACGTGTTTCTGAAGTAGCTTAAAGTAAAAGTGGTCAAAGTAAAGATGATTAGAAAGAAATACATTGATGTTCCAAGCATTTTCCTAGCCATGAATGTTATGGTGTTATTATTAAAACAGATCCTTTTTAATTGTAAGAAAATAATATACACACTGTGTTTTGGGTTTTTGACTCCTAATGTTTAAAATTGTTAATTTATCTGACACAAGGTCAGAGATTATCAAAGATGGCGGCTCCCATTGCTACACATGTGATGGCTGATGGTTACATATGTCAAGTCAAAATGATCTTTATTGAGGGTAAAAGATTAAGGTTTACAACTTTTTTCATCCTGCCCTCACAAAAAAATAAAGAAAATTGACATATTCAAGCATTCAAAATACAATGTTGATACATGTTGAAAACAAAAAAATGTATATTCAATATTCATGTTTTGGGTTTTTTAAATATAAATCCAGACTAACAAAAACGTGATAAAGCAAATCAAGACCTTAAATGTATACATAAGCTCAAGTCATACAAACAAATGAAGAAAATTTAAAAAACAAGACTCCTGAAACAAGATAAAACAAAGCCAAGACAGTATTAGTGTAACATATGCACAAGTCATACCTGTAGACAAATGAAGAAAATAACAAAATAGCAAACGTAGGAATAACAACAAAGTAGTCAGATTTAAGGTAACCTCTTGTATAAAAGTGGACTTACAATTTGTCCATCAGATGTTTCTTCAACTAAGAGTTTCTTAAACGTTTGTTTCAAAGGGGCTGATTTTAAAAAGATACTCAGATAGGTAGATTATTCCATAGTAGATTATTCCACAATGTTCTTCCTGAATAAGCATGGCTTGACTTATAGAGATTATTATGGGGCCTGTGCGAAAACAATCTGAGTAGGCTTGTTTTCTATATTAACTGAAAAAATTTTCACAATTTTCTTTGCCCAAGGCCTTTTCCATTTAATATATTGAGTATATATATTTATTTTTATATATATTTATATATATATATATATATATATATATATATATATATGCATAGACACTCTTTGAAATGCAGACTGTCTTTGAGTGAAAGAATATCCAATTCTTTGTAGTTGGTGGTGGTCAGTGTATTCTATTACTGTATTAGGCTTCAATTGGATTAGTTTGATAGCTCTTTTATGTAGGCAGCTTATAATGATTTAGGTTTATTTCACTAGCACTAACCCATAAGCGGAGGCACCATGGTCGAGTGGTTTAGGCGGTCAACTCGTGATCCAAAGGTCGCGGGTTCGATCCCCGCTGACTCGGTGTTGTGTCCTTGGAAAGACACTTTTCTAATATTCTCACTCCACAGTGTACAATGGGTACCTCTGCTGGGAAGTTTCTGGCGACAGGCTATGCGTCTCTGTCCAGGGGTGAAAACACAGTTCGCTTAACGCTACAGAAACCGGGATAAGTCCGCTTATGGCTTTGGCTCGAAAACATACATATAACCATAGGTTGAAACTAATTTTATAGATAGTCGTGCGTGAAAGAAAGTTTTGAATTTTAGGTTAGAAAATGTTAGATTTTCTAGTGACATATATTTTCTGAGATTGTTTCTTA
Organism: Rapana venosa; assembly: GCA_028751875.1. Lineage (NCBI taxonomy): Eukaryota > Metazoa > Mollusca > Gastropoda > Neogastropoda > Muricidae > Rapana > Rapana venosa. Next base: position 12,371,425 of record CM054136.1, on the reverse strand, counting down.
TTTGGGTATGTGTTTGACCAAGATAATCAAATGTCAATTACTGCACCTAGACTTTGTTGAATACTGAGACTTCTTTTGTCCTTGAATAAATATTGATGTGAATGGAAAATGCAATTTCTGTCTTTTTTGCTGAGTCATTATATTCATTTGTTTGTTATAAGCTCTCTAAGACATATGAATAGAGTCAACTCGTGATCCAGAGTGCCGGGTTCGATCCCCTCGGACGTGTTGTGTCTTGGAAAGCACATACTCTATTTTTCTCCTCACCCAGGTGTACAGTGTACCGCTCTCTGGGGAAGTATCACTGTCACAGGGTGTGAAAACCATCAATTCGCTTAACGCTACAGAAACCGGGATAAGCTCCGGCTCTATGGGCCTTCTGGCTCGAAAGACCATACTTTTAGACATATGATTGAGTTCTGCCCATTCAATAATATAACGTCATAAGGGTTAGCTTTTCACAGTTTTCCATTTTCATATCACTCTTGCATTCATACTTCATGTACTAAGGCATCCAAAGAAATAAAAACCACTGTTTGTGAAAGACTAGCCCCTGACTCAGTCAAAACTCAGGACAGTTCAAATGAATTTGAAGCAGTGTACTTTTTTTTCCCAGCCCAAACACTGTACCCTTCAGTCCTTTGTCATCTGCTAGCTGCCTGACCACAATATGCATGCACAGGGTGAACACTGTAGGAACACAAGCAGTCCTCATTTGAGGATCATGATCATTATTTCCTGGCGTTAACCTATAGTATATGGCCTCAACCCTAAAAACAAGCACAGGGTGCATTTTTTCATACTTTAAAAAATCTGTGAAAACCAGAACTCCATAGAAGATACTACGTGACCCAGAACCTATTCCTTGTGTGTAATCTAATCTGTACTGTAGACAGACTGAGGAGTTTGTTCCTGACAATATTTCCCTATATATTCTCTAGGCAATTGTAAGTTTAAGCACACCAAGCAGAAACTGAAAGAGTTCTCATGTTTGATTTCTCCTAAGCTATGCCATGGCTGTTTGAAGATACACACCTATGACACCCAGGTGCGCATTAAGAGCTGCTTTAAAAAATGGCAACAATGCCAACATATGACTTTGGATCACACATGTACAAAGTAAATGTTAAGATACATAGTTTTGGGCAGCAATCTAGCCCAATATAATAAGCAACAGGATTTGTATTTCAAAATCTGACAGCGCATCTGACTTGGCACAGGAAATAATATTTATCGTGTAAGTCTTTCTGGGGAAAAGGCAGGAGAATGAACTGTATAATATTCTGTATAATATGCAAAATAGGCCTAGAATTGAAGTAAAACCAAAGGGAAAATGGCCATCAGTTTAATAATCTGATCATTTAAATGATTTTTGTTCTGTGTAGAAAAAGCCCGATTTAACACATGTTATATTAATATAAAGGAAAAAATATTAACTCAAAATGACAGTCTGGAGACATCTGGTAGTTTCTGTGGAACACACTGCAAATTAATTAAAACTATGTAGAGTTGACTTTTCTCCTATCTAAACCACAGAGGGATTTTTTGTATACTGTTTATTGTACTGCCACAGTTTATTTGCTATGTTGGGCCTTGCAGGCTGTATGTGTTTTTGTGTATTGAAGTTGACTTCTGCACAAGTATCTATAGATAGAGCTCTTCACAGACTTCAGACTTCTGTAGCACATGACAAAGACCAAGTACCCAAGGAAATTCAAGATCACAAAATAGCATGTGCTTCATATATATGTTTGTAAAGTTATTTTGACAAAGAATAATGCTGTTTGTATGTTTTGGGGTAAACATCAGAAAATGGAGGAGAAGGTGTTAACGTGCCTGACTTGCCGTGTGGCCTTTGCTGACCTGAGTAAAGGCCGGGAGCATTATAGATCAGAATGGCACCGATACAATACAAAGAGGAAGGTGGCGCAGATGGAGCCTCTTTCAGCTGAAGCCTTCAAAAACCTGACTGTTACGAAGCAAGAAAAGGTAAATTAACATACATATTGTTCAGATTGTTGACTGTTGTCTGTCTTCTGTAGATAATTATTGGGTGCAACAGCCTTATGATCGATCATTTTAGAATTCATTATGAGTGTCGGTCAACAGCATTATGATCATTTCATGATTCATCATGAGTGTCAGTCATATACTCATTGAGAAAGTTTTATGAAAGCTGTTGGTTTTGCACAGGTCTGTAACAGTGGGAAGGTGGTGTTCTGTGTCTTGATGGTTAGATGCATATTTGTGATCAGCGCCAGTGTGTTATTACATTATGCATGCAGTCAGTCAGTCAGTCAGTCAGTCACCGGTGCTTGCCTTATGATAATGCCCCAGTTTGAATCCCTTATCAGTCCTATTGACCTTTAATACTGCAGCAAAATTTGTTTCACTTGATTGTACGTCGTTCCTGTTGTTCGGCTGTTTTGTGCATCTGAAAACTATTCATGAATGATAAATCTTCACACAAGAAGAAAGCATCACTTCATTTCAATTCAAACACTGTATTATCTCAAAGACAGAGAAATTCAAGCAGGTTACAAGCCATACATAAAAACAATAAACATGTAAACATAATATCATGTGGGGAGTAAAACACACACACACGCACACAGTGTATCTGAACATCAGCACGCACCCATCACAATATGAAAAGCACTCACAAATTGGCAATACCTCAGCCAGTCATAAACTCGCCCAAGTAAAATCACAAACATTCATGTGCACACCAGTATGGTGAGTATGCCCACGCAACCACACACTCAATCATTCACTCACACATGCGCGCGCACTCACAAACACACTGGAATTGTTTGCAAACATGTGCACGCATTTTTATGACATAAACCAGATTGTTATAACATGATGTATGATAAGACAAATATTGTTTAAATTCTCTAGTCTGTTGAACCAGGCATGGTACATCACAGCGAATTCGCCAAAATTCACATAAAGGAAAACAAATCAACCACTTTGAATTGAGCACATGTGTGCTTTCATCCAATTGTTCCCCATTTCCATTCCCCTCCCCTTATTTTTATTTAATGTCTGGTATCACCAACAGTGTGCACTGTAAACTAATCAAATCACCTCCACACTATCATTTGATAAAAAAAAAAATGTGGCAGCTCACAGAGGTCTGTATGGCAGCTGTGTTGGCCATTGGGTCTCTTCTTACACTAGTTAAAGAGTCATTGTATGGAAATACTCTTTGCTTGAACTCAGTGACATTCATGCCAGCAGCAGATTATGTATACTAAATATTAAATCTATAGTGCATAATAAACTTTTGCTTGTTCAGGCATTTTTTTAATTTGTTTTGTTTTTGTTGCGGTTTGGGGTTATTGGTTTTTTCTTGCTTATTGTGACCATTTTTTCCCACCATTAAGGTAGCAGCATTCCATCTTCAGAGGGTTTATCTGAAATTTTTTAATGAAAGGAAGATGACAGGATAAAGTTGAAACTCAAGTCGCATTGAATTTTCAAGAAAATGTGCTTGCTTTAAGATCAGTTCTCAAGATGTGTAGATTATGGGGCCTGTGCAAAAACAATCTGAGTAGGCTTGTTTTCTATATTGACAAAATTTTTCACAATTTTCTTTGCCCCAGGCCCTTTCCGTTTAATATATTGTGTGTGTGTGTATATATATATATATATATAGAGAGAGAGAGAGAGAGAGAGAGACACTCATTGAAACACAGACTGTCTTTGAGTGGAAGAATATCCAATTCTTTGTAGTTGTTGGTGGTCAGTGTATTAGGCTTCAATTGGATTAGTTTGATAGCTCTTTTATGTAGACGGCTTAAATGATTTAGGTTTATTTCACTAGCACTAACCCATAAGGTTGAAACCTAATTTATAAGTGATAGAATATGTGTGTGTGTTTTCGTGATTGTAGGTTTAGAAAATGTTTAAGATTTTTCTAAGTTGACAGTCTTACTGAGATTTGTTTTCCTAAAGTGGCTATGTGTTCTGACCAAGATAAATCATTGTCAATTACTGCACCTAGTACTTTGTGTGAAACAACTGAGAACTTCAAGTTTTTGTCCTTGGATAAATATTGACGTGAATGGAAAATGCAATTTCTGTCTTTTTTGCTGAGTCGTTATACATTTTGTTTTGTTTGAATTAAGCTCTTCTAGACATATGATGGTTCTGCCCATTCAATAATATAATGTCATAAGGGTTAGCTTTTCACAGTTTTCCATTTTCATATCACTCTTGCATTCATACTTCATGTACTAAGGCATCCAAAGAAATAAAAACCACTGTTTGTGAAAGACTAGCCCCTGACTCAGTCAAAACTCAGGACAGTTCAAATGAATTTGAAGCAGTGTACTTTTTTTTCCAGCCCAAACACTGTACCCTTCAGTCCTTTGCCATCTGCTAGCTGCCTGACCACAATATGCATGCACAGGGTCAACACTGTAGGAACACAAGCAGTCCTCATTTGAGGATCATTTCCTACTTTCTCATTACTTCCTGGTGTTAATCTATAGTATATGGCCTCAACCCTAAAAACAAGCACAGGGTGCATTTTTCATACTTTAAAAAATCTGTGAAAACCAGAACTCCATAGAAGATACTACGAGACCCAGAACCTATTCCTTGTGTGTAATCTAATCTGTACTGTAGACAGACTGAGGAGCTTATTCCTGACAATATTTCCCTATATATTCTCTAGGCAATTGTAAGTCTAAGCACACCAAGCAGAAACTGAAAGAGTTCTCATGTTTGATATCTCCTAAGCTATGCCATGGCTGTTTGAAGATATACACCTATGACACCCAGGCCCGCATTAAGAGCTGCTTTAAAAAATGGCAACAATGCCAACATATGACTTTGGATCACACATGTACAAAGTAAATGTTAAGATACATAGTTTTGGGCAACAATCTAGTCGAATATAATAAGCAACAGGATTTGTATTTCAAAATCTGACAGCGCATCTGACTTGGCGTAGGAAATAATCTTGATCGTAAGTCTTTCTGGAAAAAAGGCAGGAGAATGAACTGTATGATATTCTGTATAATATGCAAATTAGGCCTAGAATTGAAGTAAAACCAAAGGGAAAGTGGCCATCAGTTTAATAATCTGATCATTTAAATGATTTTTGTTCTGTGTAGAAAAAGCCAATTCAGCACATGTTATATTAATATAAAGGAAAAAATATTAACTCAAAATGACAGTCTGGAGACATCTGGTAGTTTCTGTGGAACACACTGCAAATTAATTAAAAAACTATGTAGAGTTGACTTTTCTCCTATCTAAACCACAGAGGGATTTTTTTGTATACTGTTTATTGTACTGCCACAGTTTATTTGCTATGTTGGGCTTGCAGGCTGTATGTGTTTTTGTGTATTGAAGTTGACTTCTGCACAAGTATCTATAGATAGAGCTCTTCACAGACTTCAGACTTCTGTAGCACATGACAAAGACCAAGTACCCAAGGAAATTCAAGATCACAAAATAGCATGTGCTTCATATATATGTTTGTAAAGTTATTTTGACAAAGAATAATGCTGTTTGTATGTTTTGGGGTAAACATCAGAAAATGGAGGAGAAGGTGTTAACGTGCCTGACTTGCCGTGTGGCCTTTGCTGACCTGAGTAAAGGCCGGGAGCATTATAGATCGAAATGGCACCGATACAATACAAAGAGGAAAGGGGTGCAGATGGAGCCTCTTTCAGCTGAAGCCTTCAAAAACCAGACTGTTACGAAGCAAGAAAAGGTAAATTCACATACATATTGTTCAGATTGTTGACTGTGTCTGTCTCTAATAACTATTGGGTGCAACAGCCTTATGATCGATCATTTAGAATTAATTATGAGTGTCAGTCAACAGCCTTATGATCATTTCATGATTCATCATGAGTGTCAGTCATGTACTCATTGACAAAGTTTTATGAAAGCTGTTGGTTTTGCACAGGTCTGTAACAGTGGGTAGGTGGTGCTCTGTGTCTTGATGGTTAGATGCATATTTTGTGATCAGCACCAGTGTGTTATTACATTATGCATGCACAGTCAGTCAGTCACCGGTGCTTGCCTTATGATAATGCCCCAGTTTGAATCCCTTATCAGTCCTATTGACCTTGAATAAAAGGTAATGGTAAAGGAGTCCCATAACCTATAAGGTTGTAGGGGAGCGAGGTCAGAGACCTCACTTCTCTAGGGCCAGCATATTGAGGGCGGCGCCCATCTCCTCTCCCTCGCTGCTTTACCTTCCCTGACCCTAAAGAGGGCAGGTACCCATTTACAGCTGGGTGAACTGGGGGAACTGTACTGAAGCCAAGGCGCGCAAATGGTCACCCATCCAACTGGTAACCATGCTCGACGCTGCTTAACTTGGCTGGGGAAAAGCGAGTGCTCTGAACCACTGAGCTATCCGTCCCATTGACCTTTAATACTGCAGCAAAATTTGTTTCACTTGATTGTACATCGTTCCTGTTGTTCGGCTGTTTTGTGCATCTGAAAACTATTCATGAATGATAAATCTTCACACAGAAGAAAGCATCACTTCATTTCAATTCAAACACTGTATTATCTCAAAGACAGCAATTCAAGCGGGTTACAAGCCATACATAAAAACAATAAACATGTAAACATAATATCATGTGGGGAGTAAAACACACACACACACACACAGTGTATCTGAACATCAGCACGCACCCATCACAATATGAAAAGCACTCACAAATCGGCAATACCTCAGCCAGTCATAAACTCGCCCAAGTAAAATCATAAACACTCATGTGCACACCAGTATGGTGAGTATGCCCACGCAACCACACACTCAATCATTCACTCACACATGCGCGCGCACTCACAACCACACTGGAATTGTTCACAAACATGTGCACGCATTTTTATGACATAAACCAGATTGTTATAACATGATGTATGATAAGACAAATATTGTTTAAATTCTCTAGTCTGTTGAACAAGGCATGGTACATCTCAGCGAATTCGCCAAAATCCACATAAAGGAAAACAAATCAACCACTTTGAATTGAGCACATGTGTGCTTTCATCCAATTGTTCCCTATTTCCATTCCCCACCCCTTCTTTTTATTTAATGTCTGGTATCACCAACAGTGTGCACTGTAAACTAATCAAATCACCTCCACCCTATCATTTGATACAAATAATGTGGCAGCTCACAGAGGTCTGTATGGCAGCTGTGTCCATCCATTGGGTCTCTTCTTAAACTAGTTAAAGAGTCATTGTATGGAAATACTCTTTGCTTGAACTCAGTGACAGTCATGCCAGCAGCAGATTATGTATACTAAATATTAAATCTATAGTGCATAATAAACTTTTGCTTGTTCAGGCATTTTTTTAATTTGTTTTTGTTGCGGTTTGGGGTTATTGGTTTTTTTCTTGCTTATTGTGACCATTTTTTCCCACCATTAAGGTAGCAGCATTCCATCTTCAGAGGGTTTATCTGAAATTTTTTAATGAAAGGAAGATGACAGGATAAAGTTGAAACTCAAGTCGCCTTGAATTTTCAAGAAAATGTGCTTGCTTTAAGATCAGTTCTCAAGATGTGTAGATTATGGGGCCTGTGCAAAAACAATCTGAGTAGGCCTGTTTTCTATATTGACAACATTTTTGCATAATTTTCTTTGCCCCAGGGCTTTTCCGTTTAATGTATATTATATGTTCTTTCGAGCCAGAAGGCCCATAGAGCCGGAGCTTATCCCGGTTTCTGTAGCGTGAAGCGAAGTGGAAGTTTTCCAACCCTGTGACGGTGCTTCTGTCGCAGTTATTCCAGCAGAGCTCTTCCCACTTGTACGCCTAGGGTAGTGGTAAAATAGGAGTAAAGTCCCATTCCAAGGACAAACACCGAGCAGCGGGATCGAACCGGACCTTGGATCATGAGTTTGACCGTTCTAAATCACGACCACGGTGCCTCCTATATATTATATATATAGATTTATATGCATAGAAACTCTTTGAAATGCAGACTGTCCATGAGTGGAAGAATATCCAATTCTTTGTAGTTGTTGGTGGTCAATGTATTAGGCTTCAATTGGATTACTTTGATAGCTCTTTTATCTAGGCAGCTTATATGCTTTAGGTTTATTTCACTAGCACTAACCCATAAGGTTGAAAGGTAATTTATAAGAGATAGAATATGTGCGTGAAAGAACAGTTTTCATGATTGTAGGTTTAGAAAATGTTTTAGATTTTTCTAAGTTGACATAGTCTTACAGAGATTTGTTTTCCTAAAGTGGCTATGTGTTCTGACCAAGATAAATCATTGTCAATTACTGCACCTAGTCTTTGTGTGAAACAACTGAGAACTTCAATTTTTTTGTCCTGGGATAAATATTGACGTGAATGGAAAATCAATTTCTGTCTTTTTTGCCGAGTCATTATACATTTTGTTTTGTTTGAATTAAGCTCTTCTAGACATATGATTGAGTTCTGCCCATTCAATAATATAACGTCATAAGGGTTAGCTTTTCACAGTTTTCCATTTTCATATCACTCTTGCATTCATACTACATGTACTAAGGCATCCAAAGAAATAAAAACCCACTGTTTGTGAAAGACTAGCCCCTGACTCAGTCAAAACTCAGGACAGTTCAAATGAATTTGAAGCAGTGTACTTTTTTTTCCAGCCCAAACACTGTACCCTTCAGTCCTTTGCCATCTGCTAGCTGCCTGACCACAATATGCATGCACAGGGTCAACACTGTAGGAACACAAGCAGTCCTCATTTGAGGATCATTTCCTACTTTCTCATTACTTCCTGGTGTTAATATATAGTATATGGTTTCAACCCTAAAAACAAGCACAGGGTGCATTTTTTTATACTTTAAAAAATCTGTGAAAACCAGCACTCCATAGAAGATACTACGTGACCCAGAACCTATTCCTTGTGTGTAATCTGTACTGTAGACAGACTGAGGAATTTGTTCCTGACAATATTTCCCTATATATTCTCTAGGCAATTGTAAGTTTAAGCACACCAAGCAGAAACTGAAAGAGTTCTCATGTTTGATATCTCCTAAGCTATGCCATGGCTGTTTGAAGATACACACCTATGACACCCAGGCCCGCATTAAGAGCTGCTTTAAAAAATGGCAACAATGCCAACATATGACTTTGGATCACACATGTACAAAGTAAATGTTAAGATACATAGTTTTGGGCAGCAATCTAGCCCAATATAATAAGCAACAGGATTTGTATTTCAAAATCTGACAGCGCATCTGACTTGGCGTAGGAAATAATCTTGATCGTAAGTCTTTCTGGAAAAAAGGCAGGAGAATGAACTGTATAATATGCAAATTAGGCCTAGAATTGAAGTAAAACCAAAGGGAAAGTGGCCATCAGTTTAATAATCTGATCATTTAAATGATCTTTTTCTCTGTAGAAAAAGCCTAATTCAACACATGTTATATTAATATAAAGGAAAAAATATTAACTCAAAATGACAGTCTGGAGACATCTGGTAGTTTCTGTGCAACACACTGCAAATTAATTAAAACTATGTAGAGTTGACTTTTCTCCTATCTAAACCACAGAGGGATTTTTTTGTATACTGTTTATTGTACTGCCACAGTTTATTTGCTATGTTGGGCCTTGCAGGCTGTATGTGTTTTTGTGTATTGAAGTTGACTTCTGCACAAGTATCTATAGATAGAGCTCTTCACAGACTTCAGACTTCTGTAGCACATGACAAAGACCAAGTACTCAAGGAAATTCAAGATCACAAAATAGCATGTGCTTCATATATGTTTGTAAAGTTATTTTGACAAAGAATTCATATTATGATGAGGAATGGGAAGACGACGATTCATGGGATGACGATGAGGAGCTGATCGGCCTGGAGGAATGCCTGTTCTGCTCCCACATTTCCTCCTCTCTGGAAACCAACCTGAGCCACATGACAGCCCGCCACAGCTTTTTCCTGCCTGACGCCGAGTTTGTCTCTGATCTGGAAGGGCTGGTTGTTTTTCTTGGTATGTATGCATGCAGAAATCTGGATGCTTGATTTGCTGAGCCAGCAGGCCATTCGCATAGTCTGTCTTGGTGTTTGTTGTATCAGTTAAGTCATGAGTTGATTTGCAGAGGCAGTGGGTCACTCTGCCTTGCTCTCACACTCCTTTTGACCAAAAGCCTCGCATAGTATATGACTTGATTTCAGAGACTACTTACAATCAATATAGTTATACCAAAGCGACTGTGCGATAATCCGTTTTAACAGTGATGGAAAACATGGAATGAGCACTCCGCTTAAGATTCCAAAATTGTATCCAAATCTCATGAAGTGGGTCATTACTGTCATATGTATTTTGATGAGTTTCCTCCTGATTAGTTTTAAATAAAATGCATTTGTTTTATTCCACCAAATTAGCTTAGTGTGGAGTTTAAAAGATATGAAAGTCATACATTCTTTTTTTTTTCCCTGTTTTTTTTTTTGAATAGATATTGTATCCACTACATTAGCTTAATTTCATATTTATTTGACAAGACACTTTGCTCGGGTAATTTATCACCAGATTGACCTTGTGTCCTGCAAAGATTCCTTTATGGAATTTCAATTGCGTTTCTGGCATTTCCTTGCAGTTTTTGAGCTCCCAGGCTTTTGTAAATTTGAGTCCCCAAGTCTTTATGACACATGGTATACCATTTTGCAGGGGAAATGATCAGCCAGGGTCACATGTGCCTGTGGTGTCAGGACCACAGTAAGCTGTTCCGCAGTGTGCAGGCAGTACAGAAGCACATGGTGGACAAAGGGCACTGCAAGATGAGGCATGATGATGCCAGTCGCATGTCTTATGCCGACTTCTATGACTACAGGTATAGTACATGCTCCTTCTTTCCCCTCTGTGCTCTATGTTTCTACCCCATGTCTATTCTCTCCTCTCTTCGACACAAGGTGATCCTCACGATTGACTTGTCTTGTATCTGAACTCCTTGAAGAACCAGTGGAGCAGTTCTTTACTGTTTTGTTATGTTTTGGGGTGGGATGTTTTGGAGGGGGGAGGTGTATTGGGAGTGGTTTCCTGTTTTGGTTTTGTGTGGGGGCTTCCCTTGTGTTGGTCCTATTTTGTCCTCTACCCAGTTGAAGAATAATATAGTTCTGATGTGTGCAGGCACACATCCAGTCATTGAATTATAAGTGATGTTTACAGTTTACATTTATAGTTTAAATGCCATTACAGTAGCAGGAGATAAAGATTTCATATACAGTTCACATTAATGTTCACATCAAGAGACTTTTTGGTGGTGGGTTTTTTCCTTTCTTTATGTTGTTTTTAATGCTTGGTAATTGTGCTTTTTATTTTCCACTGATTTGATATCTGACAGATATTGATAAGTGTGCAATTACCCGGAGCAGACGCGGTATCTGAGCAGTATTTATGACAAGTTTGTTGTTATCATGATCATACATGGTGCCTCTCTAATATCTGACAAATTTGCTGTAGCCGTGAATAGATAATAATAATAATGTATGGAATTTATATAGCGCTGAATCTTGTAAAGCAACAAATCAAAGCGCTCAGATTTTATTTCATACCACTTTAAGTCACGGCAGATTTCTCTCCGTGAAATTCGGGCTGCTCTCCCCGGGGAGAGCGGGAGAACGCGTCGCCACTTAGCGCTGCGCCACCCTTTCACCCTTTTTTTTTTTTTTTTTTTTTTTTTTGCTGCAGCTGTATTTGTTTCCCTAATAGACATAGTATCTCTCAAACGTGTTGTGAATTTGCTGTTTCCAGGAGCAGTTACCCAGACGCAGATGAAGCAGCAGATGATGATGAGGCCATAGATCCAGAGATGTTGATTTCCAGAGGTTTTGAGCTGGTTCTGCCCTCAGGTAAATTGTGACCAAAAAGTTTTGTTTTTAGATATCTTTTTTAAAATTTTAACTTCACCCCTAATTTGTATTCATGACAAGTTGGTTTTTTTAAAAATCCAAAACAACGCACATATGTATCTTGTGACCCTACAATTCTCATTTTTTGGTGATATCCAATACTTTGGTTTTTTTGCTGTCCACATTTCTGGTTTTGAACCTTTTGGCCCAAGAAACAGTGTGAATGTTAGGCCATTAACGGCCTTCAATCAGAGGAGGCCCTATACTGCTGCTGGGTCACTTTGTTGAAATTTTTGGCTTTAATTTTTTTTCTGCCTCATCTTCTGTGACGTCCCTGTCCAACTGTTCCCACGCCACTCATTTCAATCTCCCTGCCACAGTCACACCCAGATTCGTTATGTCTCATTCTCAGGGTCAGAAGTCCACAGGGACCCCATCAATATCAGGCCACTGTGAGGCCACCAGCCAGAGGATCCCTGCACTGCTGCTGGGTCACTTTGATGTTCATTGGTGCCTGTTCTGAGCTAACATACGCAGAACACCACCTACTAAGTCCACTAGTAACGACAGTATTAGCTCAGTCGTGGAGCCAGACCGAGCGAGTTGCCCACCTGAGGAGGCAACCACTACTATGACAAGGGAGGCCACTGAGGAACTGCACTGGGAGATTGTCAGCAGCATCTTCCTCCATGTCTCTAAGTCTATTTTAATGAGTTACTTAAACAACAGCTAACACAACTACTACAACATTCCTCCATTCTCCCCCCCCACCCCCCAAACCTCCAACCCAAAGGTTTTGACACAAACACACCACAGGCTCAGAAGTGTATGGGCAAACCGAATCTGAGGTCACCATGAAACCAGAGCAACTGAGACCACCGAATCAGTGGCATTTTTTTTCTATTGCATGATCACTAATAATGAGGATGACATAATAATGCTGCTGTGGAAGTGCATATGCTTTGAGACTACTTGACAGGATTGTTTTCTACACTTGCTATCATAATATATCCCGGCATAAACTGGGCCCGAGAGATACAGATACCTGTAGTGTTGGTCAGGTACATTGAGCAACACTAACTCACATCTGTTAAGTGGATGAAGCTCGACTGTGTGGTCCCAGTCTTCCCACTGAGCCCATAGCACACTTACTCTGGGTGGGAGCCGGCCAGAGTCAGAAAAATCCCTATGACTCAATGAGATTTGAACCTGCAACCTTCAACTCCGAAATCCAAGGTGCCAACCACTGCACTATGTCAGCTTACTTACTTACTTAGGCCCATCACTCCGCCTGGAGCATAGGCCGCCGACAACAGTCCGCCAGAGTCCTCTGTCCTGGGCTATTCTCTCCAGCTGTCTCCAGGTATATCCCATTTTGGGTTTCTGCCTCAAGGTCACGTCGCCAGGTGTTTCTTGGCCTTCCTCTTTTTCATTTTCCCTGGGGGTTCCATGATAGTGCCTGCCTTGTGATGTTGCTGACTGGCTTTCTCAGGGTGTGCCCGATCCATCCCCATCTTCTGCACCGGATTTCATTCTCGGCTGGCAGCTGGTTGGTATGTTGCCACAGGTCTGCGTTGCTGATGGTGTCGGGCCAGTGGATCTGGAGGATTCGTCTCAGGCAGCTGTTGATGAAGGTCTGCACTTTCTTGATGTGGTCTTTGTTGTCCTCCATGTCTCCGCTCCATCCAGTAGGACTGACTTGACGTTGGAGTTGAACAGCCTGATCTTTGTGCGGGTCAACACCACCTTGGAGCTCCAGATGTTCTTCAGCTGCAAGTACGCTGCCCTCACCTTGCCAATTCTTGCTCTGATGTCTGCGTCTGTGCCACCCTGCATGTTAATGATGCTACCCAGGTACGTGAATGTCTCCACTTCTTCCAGCTCCTTCCCATTTAGTGTGACTGGGTCCTCACTCGCTGCATTGATCTTGAGAATCTTGGTTTTGCCTTCATGGATCTTGAGACCAACTTGTAATGAGGTGGCTGCTAGTTCTGTAGTCTTGTCTGCAAAGTTCAGATCATCCAGCTGGTCCCACAGTGTCCACTGGATTCCATTTCTTCTGTATGCTGTTGATGTCTTCATGGTCCATTTGATCGCCAGGAGGAAGAGGAAAGGTGACAGGAGACAGCCTTGTCTGACTCCGGTCTTCACCTCAAAGCTGTTTGTGAGTTGTCCTCCATGGACCACCCGGGAGGTCATTCTTTCATAGGAGTTCTTGATCAAGTTGACCAGTTTGGTTGGCACTCCATGGTGGCGAAGCAATTTCCAGAGGGTGTTGCGGTCCACACTGTCAAAGGCTTTCTCATAATCAACAAAGTTGATGTATAAAGATGAGTTCCACTCTAAAGATTGCTCAACGATGATGTGCAAGGTGGCAATCTGATCTACGCATGATCTGTTCTGGCGGAAGCCAGCCTGCTGGTCTCGGAGGAGAGGGTCGACTGCATTTTTCATTCTCTCGAGGGGGATGCTGTTAACCTGGCACCGACACAAGCATTATCCCTCTATAGTTGGCACAGTTGCTGAGGTCTCCTTTCTTGGGAAGCTTGATGAGGTAGCCCTCCTTCCAGTCTGATGGTACTGCCTCCTCTTCCCAAATCTTCCCAAAGAGAGGGTACAGCATCTCTACCGTGGTCTCCAGGTCTGCCTTGAGTGCTTCTGCTGGGATGTTGTCCGGTCCTGCTGCCTTGCCATTTCTCAGCATTTTGATGGCTTTCCTGATCTCCTCCCTGGTTGGTTGCTCACAATTGATGTCTAGGTCTCTATCAGCAGGGTCGATGTCCGGGGGGGTTTGAAGGGACGGGTCTGTTCAGGAGTTCCTCAAAGTGCTCTGCCCATCTGTTCAGTTGCCCTCTGTTCCCAGGATGGTGTTTCCTTTCTTGCCTTTGACTGGGTCGCTCAGGCCTGCTGTACTTCCCTGAGAGTTTCTTAGTGGTGTCATACAGCAGCTTCATGTTGTTACTGGCTGCTGCTTCCTTGGCTTCCTCTGCCAGGCTGTTGATGTACTTGCGCTTGTCTGATCTTGCGCTCCTCTTGACTTCTCTGTTGGCTTCTGTGAAGTCTGCTTGTGCCTTGGCCTTTGCTACTCTTGTCCGGCTGTTGTTTACTGCTGCTTTCTTCTTCTTTCTCTTCTCAATCTTTCCCATTGTGACTGCCAATATCCATTCCTTCTGTTGGTGTCTCTTGGGGCCCACTACTTCCTGACAAGTTGACGTCGGTGTCTCTTTCACTTTCTTCCACTGGCTCTCGAAGTCAGTCTCTTCTTCAAGCAGTTCTTGTAGTACTTGGTACTTGTTGGTGAGGGACAGCTTGAATTCTTCATTTATCTTTGAGTCTTTCAGCAGGCTGGTGTTGTACTTCTGCCTCTTTGTTGTTACTTTCATCCAGTTCTTCTTCAGCTTTAGCTTCAGCCTGGCTACCAAAAGGTGGTGGTCAGATGCAACGTCTGCTCCTCTTTTCACCCTTACATCCTGTAGAGATCTCCTGAATTTCTTGGCCACGCAGATATGATCGATCTGGTTCTCAGTCACATGATTTGGTGATAACCCAGGTGGCCTTATGTACTCTTCTGTGGGGGGAAACACTGCCACCGATTACCAGATTGTTGATAGCACAGAAGTCTGCAAATCTCTCGCCATTCTCATTCATCTCTCCTAATCCGTGTCTCCCCATCACTTCCTCGCATCCCGTGTTGTCTTGTCCGATCTTGGCATTGAAATCACCCATGAGGATGTTTATATCTTTTTCTGGGTACTTGGCAATGACGCTCTGCAGTCTGTCGTAGAATTGATATTTGGCTTCTTCATCGCCGTCATTAGTTGGCGCATAACACTGGATGATGTTCATCTTGATCTTCTTCTTCTTAGTCCTGAAAGACGCCGCGATGATTCTTGATCCGTGTGCTTCCCATCCTATCAGGGCTTGCTGCGCAGGTCTTGACAACAATGTTTTTGGGTTTTTTTCTCTTTCAATGTTAATTTTCCTAGAAGTTTGCTTCACACACGTGTTTGTTCCTGTTCTGACCATTGTTGGTATCGCTTCTTTCTTTTCCGATGTTTACAATCATTTAAATAGGTTTCGTTTTTTTTTTCTTCTCTCCAAATGGCATTGGGGAAAAACATGTGCAAGTGAAATGTTTGAGCAGGAAACTAACAACATGCAATGAGCCTTCTGTGTGTGGAGCGTTGTCTTCTTCGTGGCCAGAATGAAGCAGCATCTCTCTAGTGAGCAGTCTCCTTCGTCCTTCCTTTGCTGTGTTTGCTGAGAGAGAGAGAGAAAAGCGACGCCACTTGGGGCAAGCTTTAAGGAAATACAAAGTGTTAAAACACCAGCTTGACAAAGCAGATGACAGCAGAAAATATTACACAGAAAACAGGAAAGAATATAAAAATTTGCTTCTAGAGAAAAAGAACAAACACCAAGTACAAGTTCTTAATACACTACATTCAAGTTTCAAAGATCCCAAGAAGTTTTGGAGAACTGTTAAAACTGTACAAAGTGATATTACCTTAAATGATGTCTCTGGAGAACGATTTTCATTTTATACATCCTTTAACCCTCTTGTCCCCGATACGGCCGCAGCCGACAGTAACGGAGGCCACCGCTAGATTCCAGTACGACCGCAGCCGACATTTGGTGCTGCACACGTGGGCAGTACTTTTCCATCACACACAGATCTCGTGGTTTTCACACTGTGTGTCTGAAAATTGGTGGGGCAATGCAGGGAGGTTGTCAGAGGGTGCCAGTGATAAATTTAGACCACCAACATGCGTGTAGTGGGGAGGGAAGGAAGAAATAACAGCCACGCAACCGGAACGCTTTTCAATGGTGCAGCGTGGCGGGAAAAAAAGGCGTTTTCTTTGGTAGCAGACGATTCAT
This sequence comes from Rapana venosa, assembly GCA_028751875.1. Classification (NCBI taxonomy): domain Eukaryota; kingdom Metazoa; phylum Mollusca; class Gastropoda; order Neogastropoda; family Muricidae; genus Rapana; species Rapana venosa. The sequence goes on along the minus strand of CM054136.1, from coordinate 12,354,714 downwards.
CTGATTAGTGAGACGATTAATTGAATGTTATTGTCTTGGAAGTAGAAACATTTGAACGAGAATGGTTAAGTGAGTCCGATATTAAACGCTTACCAGGAAGAGGAGGAAGGAAATGCTGCAGTTAGGGAGAAGAGTGAGCCAGAAAATAATGTGCTACACGGCACATTCCTGACCTGTGCAATGGCAGAAACGAACAGATATGCCGATAACGAAAATAGCAAGAAGGAAAATAAAATAGGTCTCTGATCTGCCATGGTACGACAGGTGACAGCAATGGGTACAACCCCCTCACATCTATAATTTGTGCTTTTTGTGAGGTGATTTGACCCTGTGCCACCACTACGACTACTTTAGAGACTACCAACATTAAAATTTTGTAGGGTTACAGAAGTTCTGTGTTCGAATTTGTCACACCTGTGCTATGACACTGGTGACAGTGTGACAGTCATGTACAAGAATACACTTCTGTACACTTAACAAACATGTGGTAGCGGATGCAGATATGAACTGCAGTATAAAGGTCACATGTTGATTGAATATGACTTGTTTTCAAAAGAAAAAATAAACAACACTTCTGTCTCCTTGAGACATACCATAAAACAACAGGTGCTATGGGGACATTGTGTGACACATCCTTGAAGTACTATTGCACATAACCATTGGTAAACACATCAGCTGGGTATCAGTTCCTTATTTGACACTAACATGCATGAACTATTGTCAAAATATGCGGATTTGCTGTTTTTCCCCAAATTACCATATTTTCCCTGTAATTGGGACAAAAAAAGGTGACAATGAAAAGACATCTGGTGACCAGCACAAAAAATTTGGCCTAAATGCAGTAAAAAAGCATACTAGTTTGTGACAAAATTTCAGTTTGATAGTTTGTCAGCACACACAAAATTTGTTTAGGAGTAAAGTAATTTGTTGGGGGGTAAAAAAACCTGAAAAAATTTAAAATTACAGGCAGTTTAGTCTGTGAATCCAAAAAACAAGGGGGTTAAATCTTTTCCGGGTTTCCCCCACAAGGGTGTTTGAAGTAAAGAATTAGCTGAAGAAAACAGTTACGTTTTAGGTTAGGGTCTACCATTAAAAATTCATAGGTTCGACATGTTGCTCAACGTAGAAAAGTTTTATTTTGTAAAAATGTCTTGAATCGGAAGTTACTTTTGTTGGTGTGCCGTTTTTTTATTGGAAATTAAAAAATTTTTTACCCTAAATTTTTTCCCCGACCTCGGGTTTTCAGGAAACCCTTTTAGGCCCGTGAAAAACTTTCAAAGCATTTAAAGAAAACGAAGCCCTTTAAAAAACGGGAAAAGGAAAAACCGGAGATTTTTAAAAAACAATTTTATGTTTTTAAAATAAAAGGGGTTGTTTTCATTTTTTTTTTATTTATTTGTTATTAATGGTGAATTATTTTTGGGCCCCTTTTTTTTAAGGGTTTTTTTTTATTTTGTGGGGAGCGAAGGGGGGAAAGGGGGGGGGAGGGGTGGGATGTGGGGGGTGGAGGGAGAGGGGGAGAGGGGGTCAAAAAGAAAGGAAGGGGAAAGGCCCCAAAAAGGGGAAGGTTTTTTTGGGGGCCGAGCGAAAAAGAAAAGGGAATGGGAAAATTAGAAAAAGGGGGGGGAGTTTTTAAAAGGGAACGGAAGGGGAAGAATGGAGGGAGTTTTTAGGGGGAGGGGAAAAGGTTAAAAAGGAAGGGGGGGGTAAAAGGGGGGGGGGAGAGAAGGAAAAAAGGGTTTAACCCCGGGGAGGAAAAAGGGAGAGGGGGGGGGGGGAAAAAAAAGGGGGGGTGGGGGGGGGAAGAGAAAAGGGGGGGGAGGGGAGATAGCAGGGTGGTTTTTTTTTTTGGGGCAGAAAAAAGAAAAGAAGAAGATTTTAAAGTCTTTTTATCCCCATTTGTTATTAATGAAATTAGCTTATTTGCATTTTTGAAAGGGATGTGTTATGGTGTGTGGGCATGATGCACATGTTTTGTGTAATTTTGGGTGTTGTGCACGCGGGGTGGGTATGTGTTTTTGTGTGAGGGGGAGAGAGAAGTGTCATTAACTGTTTTTACACAACCTTGAAATTGTTGACAAATTAATGTTAAGTGTTTTGCTTTGGTTTGTTTTGCTTCAAGATGTTCTGAATCTCATGTCATGGGCATATGGCCTGGTACATTAAATGTTTCGAGTTCCGAGTTTCCTTCATCCCAACTGTGTCCAACGGATCTCACTGATGCCAAGCAATGTGAGGTTGTAGCTTTTCATCTCTGCTGCTACTTGTGTTGTTTTTCCCGTCTCATACATGGTCCTCACATTCCATGTTCCGACATTGATGGTCCTGGTCGATAAAAGGGGGGTCGGCCTTGTGACTTCCGTAGACTCACGGCTTTCACCTCAAGGCGTCATACTTCCTCTTGGCGAGGACCCTTCCTCTCCCAGGGCAGTAGTCTCTTGGTTTGTTGTTGGCGTTTCTGTAGCAAGCTTTGTTTTTATGGGGTGGGGTTGCTAGCCCCACGCCCAACCCTCCTCCTTTCTCATCCAGGCTTTGGACTGGCCATGGCGGAGTTACTATGTCAGCTGGTGGCTTTAATTTTTTGTGGTTCATTGAAAAAAAGCCCAAAGAAAGTCAGCAAGCATTTATGGTTGGTTAGTTGTGTTTGTGTGTCATGTTTGTTTTTCAGGATACCCAAGACAGGTGAAAGAACACCTGATGCTGCATTCATTGTCAAGTTTTTAGGTTTATTTCATTTTTATTTTGTTCATGGTCAAGTTAAGTCAAGGAGGATGGTTTCTGATTGCAGGGTCCTCTATCGGTCCCGAAGCCTGGCCCGGGTATTACAAACAAAACCATGGGGGGCCCGGCAAATGTTGGTCCCAAAAAGGGAGCAGACTTCCTCCAGTAAAGTGCTGCCATACAAGGCTGTGGGGGTGGACTGGCTCTACAGGTGAGGCCTTTGGGCTAACGGTGACCTGTGGTAAGGTCGTTGAAAGCCTGTGTCATTCGCGTGTGGTAGTTTTTGTTCACTTTGAATATCTCTTGGTATGTGTAGTTTGATTAAGATGAAAACTGAACTGTTCAGCACCCTTAAAGTTTGTCTGTATTAAAATTTAGAGGTCTATCATTTCAATTTTAGTATTAATGGCACAGCGCTCACCTGGTTTACTTCATACCTCACAGACCAATTCCAGAAAGTTATTGTAAACAAAATTCAATCAAAACCTGTCAAACTGGAATGTGGAGTCCCGCAGGGATCAGTCCTGGGCCCTGTTCTCTTTACTCTCTACACTGCTCCACTCTCACATATAATAAATAACCACCATATTGAGCATCACTTCTATGCCGAGATTTGTCGCTCAGTGCAGTGATACTTTTGAAAACTTCCCTTTCCCTCCTGACAAATATGTCCCTACTGCCTTCAAGACATTCAAAACGGTTTGACTCAGAACAAGTTACAACTTAATGCCAAATAAAACCGAAGCCATGCTCATAGGGACCCAAAATAAACTTTCCTCTATCACAAAAACTTCATAGAATTCGGCAATACGTCAGTTCCTTTGTCCAACTCTGTGAAGTATTTAGGAGTAGTTCTTGACAACACACTCTCTATGAAAAAATTCATCACCCAGACCTACCAGTCTTGCTACTATTAATTACGGTGCATAAGCGCGATTCGCAAGTATCTGTCCACTGATGCAACTTCCAAGCTTGTCACATCTCTCATTCTCTCAGGTTTAGACTACTGCAGCTCGACTGGTCCTAAGAAAGAAAAAATCTGAACACATCACTCCTCTTCTGCGATCTCTTCACTGGCTGCCTGTCTCACAAAAGACTGGAGTATAAGATCAATACCCTCTGTTTCAAATGTCTTCACAAATCTGCACCCTCTTATCTCTGTAACTGTCTTCATCTGTACACTCCATCCCATTCCCTTCGTTCAGCCGCAGTACTTTGTGCTTTCGAACACCCAGATTCAAACAAGCCACTGTTGGCCGTCGCTCTTTCTCTGTTTCTGGTCCATCCACCTGGAATGACCTCCCTCTTTCACTTACGCCAAAAGCCTTCACTTGATGCCTTCAAATCCAGCCTCAAAACACACTTATTTCCTACCTGAGACTTTTCCCTTCATATCTGTCCCTAATTTTCAACAGCATCCTTCACCTCCTAAGTGTGTTCGTGTGTGTGTACGTGCATGCGCGCGCATGGATTTGAAATCTGTTGTTCAATATGTTTAAGGACAGTTGCATGCATGTAAATGATTTGAGTGCAAGCACTTCGATTTGTTTGTTTTTTACAAGATTCAGCGCTATATAAATTCCATATATTATTATTTCATCATATTTATTACTGGAAAGTTTCAAAAAGCAGGGGATGACCTTTTAGGATATTTCAAAATAGATTGTTGTAAAAGGTAAAGGTGTCCCATAACGTATGTGATTGTAGGGGAGCAAAGCATCATAGACCTCAGCTTCTCTAGGGACCAGCATATTGAAGGCATTCCCCATCTCCTCTCCCTCGCTGCTTTACCTTCCCTGACCCTAAAGTGGGCAGGTACCCATGTACAGCTGGGCGAACAATTTTTAACATGTCTACAAGGGGAAATCTATTGCACTGTCTAGGTATAGTATGGCACCTATTAAAAGTCTTAATCACAAGTATTTTTTCCTTCATATTTGGTGTCTGGATCATGGTTCTTGTTTTACCATTTTGCTGCCAGCAAAAATCAGATGTACAGTCTTCTCATTGCCAGAGATGTTTACAGTTTCAGGGATGGTAATTGATAAACAAATTTCTGGAATAAGAAGATATTTGTGATAGAAAAACAGGTGTTATAATTATTTTTTTCATGGAAAATGAATGAGGAATCTCCAAGGAGGAGAACATGCACTTGTGGAAAAAAACAACCACCCAACATGAACTTTGGGGAAAAAACAACCACCCAACATGAACTTGGGGGAAAAAACAACCACCCAACATGAACTTGGGGGAAAAAACAACCACCCAACATGAACTTTGGGGAAAAAACAACCACCCAACATGAACTTGGCCAGTCACCGACCAACACAAAGAAATGAATGACCGTTGCTGTGACATAGAGGGCTTCCATTCCTAATGTAGAATAGCCAACCCCAAATGCAGCCCTTCCCCAGTGCGGATGCCGGGGTCCTGTTGGTATAAACAGCATCTCCACATTCTGGAAATTCTGTGCTAGCAATTCCCTCTTTTCTATCCTGCTCTTTGTTTGTGCCTTGTTCCTTTTCTTCCCGTCTCCTCATCTATTTTCTGCCTTCTTGGTCCATTCTCCTGCTTTTTTTTTCAGAAAGACATAAAAGATAACAGTGCTCTCCCAGCCAAAGTTGGATGTGCTGGGCCTGACTTGTCAGGCGCTTAATGGCAACGCAACACATTTTCGCTTTATGACAAACAATAGTTGCTGTCTGAGCATTCAACGACGAAGAAGTATGCAGCTACCTTAATGGTGGGCAAAAATGGTCACGTACACAAAATCTCACTTAAGGAACACAAAAAAGAGAAGAAGAAAAAAGCTAATACTTTCCTCTAACTGTGTGAGAAAACATTTTTTCACTTTTGCACCAGACAAGAACTAAGACTAAAACAAAGATGTCCGCTGACATTCTATAGTTGCTGGAGGAGTATTTTGTCTAGGGTGTCAGCTGATTGATGTCTGATATAGGCAGGGAACAGGTAAATTTATGCTTTTGCGGGGGGGGGGGGGGGGGGGGGTGGGGGGATGTCATAAAGAGTTATTTTGGGGGGGGGGTGTCATAAAGTGTTGTTGGTGTTTTTCAGGTTTGATTCCAAAACCAAATGTCATGCTAGCTTTTTGTGTTTGTTCTGCAAATTTTTTTTTATTTGAACATTCTCAGTAGTGTCATAATCTATGAGTTTGTGGTATAGGTACATACAGGTTTTATGTTTTATATTTGTTATTGATATTGCCTTCGGTTATAATATATGTCATTAAATCGTGTTGAATGTCATCTTATCCTGTGTGCAGGTGCAGCAGTGAAGCAATATGCACGAGACATGCATTATCTGCAAAGGCTGAAGAAAAGGTACTTCATGAAAGTGGGAACACAAGCCAACAAGATGCAGTTCCACTTTCGACCACAGAACCCCATCTAGGTTTTTGTTGTTGTTTTTAATATCAAAGATAATCCAATAAGCACTCATGTGCTTTTCTACATCCAGTCCCCGTGTATGCGCAGTTTTGTAAATTTTTTCATCTGTTCCCACCAGCACACAATGGCCTACTCTTTCAAAAAGCGGAACGGGATTTAATGTGTGCACAAGATGTTCTGTGTTCGTTCGCACACTGGACCTCAGTTTATAGTCTCATCCGAAGGACTTTTGGGGAGAGTGGAGCCTGCACTGATAACTCCAGGGGAAAATTCCCTTGTGTTGTCTTTCAGTTGTTTGTGTGTGCCATGCTGCCTGTTGATTCTGGTGACATTTGATGACTGGGGAGTGCTCTCTTTTTACTGATAAGTAGAGGTGGACATAGAACGAAAGACCAATGAATTTGTCAAGAGTCAAATAATATGGCTGGCGGGTCCACATGAACCCCTTCTCACCATCGTCAAGAAGAAAAAGCTGACATGGTTCGGCCACGTCACCCGCCACAACACTCTGCCAAAAACAGTACTGCAGGGAACACTTGAAGGTGGCAGAAAGAGGGGAAGACAGAACAAGTCAGTGGATCGGTGGTCTAGAGGTAACGCGCCTGTCTAGAAAGCGAAAAGTCCGGGTTCGTATCCCGTCTGGGCCCGAAACTTTTCCCCCATCCATTAGACCATGAGTGGTGGTCTGGGCGCTAGTCTTTCGGATGAGACGATAAACCGAGGTCCCGTGTGTTACAGAAAATTATGCAGCGCACGAAAAAGAACCCACGGCAACAAGAGAGTTGTCCCTGGCAAAATTCTTAGAAAAAAGCCACTCTGATAGGGAAAGAAATACAGTTGCAGACCAAAAAAAAAAAAAAAAAAAAAAAAAAAAAAAAAAAGGGGTGGCGCTGCTCTTGTGGCGACGTGCTCTCCCCGGGGAGAGCAGCCCGAATTTCACGCAGAGAAATCTCGTGACTTAAAGTGGTATAAATAAATAAATAAATAAATAAATAAATAAATATAAGTCATGGATGGACAACATCAGAGAATGGACCAGGATGAATGACTCGGCACTACTGCGCAGAGCCGAGGACCGAGATGGATGGAGGAGGCTTACCACGGCATCGTCTTTCGTGTCTCCCCCACGACCGCCAAGGTCACGGGTCTGATGATGATGATGAGAGGTGGACAATGATGCCTCCTGCTAGGTATCAGCAGACTTTTCAACCTGTGGGAAAGTTGCGCTGAGTGGGGAATTGCGTGTTTGTGACAGTCCAGATCTTAGGAGCTATTTAAAGAAATAGGCATAAAAATTATGAAAAAATAAATATTGATGTTTACTTATGTGCTCTGAGTTTTTGTTTGTGTTTGGTTGCCATGGTATGACAGCAAACCAGACACACCCACTCTTTCAGAAAAACTGAAACGTATTTATCTGCCTGATGTACCACTAGCCACCATTAGCCAAGCAAGCGAATCAGTATGGATAGAAAATCACTCCATACAATGTGCTCATTGCTCTGCATCAACTTGAATATAGGTCAGAATAGAAGAGCATGTTTCCAGCTTTAGTTCGGTATAATTTTTTAGTAGATCCAAAAATTTGTTAACAAATTAAAAATAGGAAGTTTAAAGAAGCTGAGTGCGAGTTGTGGTTAGTCCACTTTTGGTGCATGATACAAAACAATGGGCGAAGTATAGATATTAGCTGTGCACTTGAAAGCCCAGTCTTTGCTGAATGCAATGGTGTGAATTATTGAATTACTTGGCGATTTAAACTTAACAGAAAATAGTTTGTAAAATTATTGTTGAGAAGACTTCATCAAACGGAAGTTGGTCCCTCATGCACATGCTGGTCAACAGCACAGATTGAAAGCTGACTTACAGTAACTATTTAGACAGCTCGTTGTAGTTTTTATTTTATGTTTATTCAAAATAGCAATAAACTTTCGGGTTACTTTCTCAGCCTCCTTTTTATCGACGGCAATGTGATAAATGGAAGTAATTTTTTTAATCTAACTTCAGGTGTAACCACCAAGACTTCCAACGAATCAGCAGAGTAGTTCTTTGGGATTTTACTTACTTACTTACTTAATCCTCTTCATCCCATGTGCCGGGACACGAGGCGCCAACAAAATCCCTCCAGCCTTTTCTGTCTTGGGCAAGCCAGCTCAATTCATTCCAGTTGTGATTTTACTGGGTCTTTTTCTTCTTCTTCTTCTTCTTCTTCTTCTTGTTAGTACTCTAGTCAATTAATTCCAAGTTAAAAAACAAATAAAAAGAAACTCTGAAAAGTGATTCAAGCTGCTGGAACTTACATCCTTTGACAGGTTGGTTTTTTTGTTGTTGTTTTTTTGTTTGTTTGTTTTTTTTGCAATGGTGTTAATATGTGAATTTTCTTGTACACTTCACTACATTAAAAAAAAAAATACGCACAGATCAGATTGGCCAACACAGGTACACTGTATGTACAGTGTACAGCCAAGTATGAAAAAATTCATCACCCAGACCTGCCAGTCTTGCTACTATCAATTACGGCGCATAAGCGCGATTCGCAAGTATCTGTCCACTGATGCAACTTCCAAGCTTGTCACATCTCTCATTCTTTCACGTTTAGACTACTGTAATTCTCTTTTGGCTGGCCTACCAGCATCATATATCCACTCTCTTCAACGCATACAAAACTCTGCAGCTCGACTGGTCCTAAGAAAGAAAAAATCTGAACACATCACTCCTCTTCTGCGATCTCTTCACTGGCTGCCTGTCTCACAAAGACTGGAGTATAAAATCAATACCCTCTGTTTCAAATGTTTCCACAAATCTGCACCCTCTTACCTCTGTAACTGTCTTCATCTGTACACTCCATCCCATTCCCTTCGTTCAGCCGCAGATACTTTGTGCTTTCGAACACCCAGATTCAAACCACTGTTGGCCGTCACTCCTTCTCTGTTTCTGGTCCATCCACCTGGAATGACCTCCCTCTTTCACTTCGCCAAAAGCCTTCACTTGATACCTTCAAATCCAGCCTCAAAACACACTTATTTCCTACCTGAGACTTTCCCCAAAAAATCTGTCCCTAATTTTCAACAGCATCTTTCACCTTCTAAGTGTTGTTCCGAGTGTGTGTGTGTGTGTGCGCGCGCGTGCGTGTGTGTGCGTGCGTGCATACGTGCGCGCGCATGGTTTTTGAAATCTGTTGTTCATTATGTTTAAGGAGAGTTGCATGCCTGTAAATGATTGAGTGCAAGCGCTTCGATTTGTTGTTTTTTACAAGATTCAGCGCTATATAAATTCCATATATTATTATTATTAAGTAAACATTCACATGATGTTTATTGCAGTGATTAAATTGTCGAGATAACAAACAATTTCCATAATATCATGAATATATTGCCAAATCAGTTTTTTTCACAACAAAGTAATTAATTGATCACATGTTCTAGATCCGTTATACATCACTGAGGCTTTGTAGACAGTGAGTAGTATTTAGTAAGTGTTAACTCAAAACATCACTCCATACCCAACTTACTCTAGTCTTTTTCTCAGTCTCAAACTGAATATGAATATATATGTCTCTCTCTCTCTCTCTCTCTCTCTCTCTCTCTCTCTCTCACACACACAAATCAGCATTATACACACAAACCAGCACTACACACATGTTCATACACAGCACACAAATCTGCATACACACACACAAATCAGCACTACACACACAGAGCACACAAATCAGCACTACCACACACAGCACACAAATCAGCACTACACACACACAGCACACAAATCAGCACTACACACACACCACACACAGCACACAAATCAGCACGGCACACAAATCAGCGCACTACACACACAGAGCACACAAATCAAGCATGCACACACAGAGCACACAAATCAGCACTACACACAAATCAGCACTACACACACCACACAAATCAGCACTACACACACACAGCACACAAATCAGCAGCACTACACACACACAGCACACAAACCAGCACTGCACACACAGAGCACACAATCAGCACCACACACACACATAGCACACAAATCAGCACTACACACATACACAGCACACAAAACCTCAGCACCACACACACACAGCACACAAAATCCTCAGCACCACACACAGCACACAAATCAGCACTACACACAGCACACAAATCAGCACTACACACACAGCACACAAATCTACACAAATCAGCACTACACACAGCACACAAATCAGCATGCACGCACACAGCACACAAATCAGCATGCACGCACACAGCACACAAATCAGCACTACACACACAGAGCACACAAATCAGCACTACACGCACATAGCACACAAATCAGCACTACACACACACAGCACACAAATCAGCACTACACACACACAGCACACAAATCAGCACTACACACACACCAGCACACAAATCAGCACTACACAACACGCACACAAATCAGCACTACACACCACAGCCACAAATCAGCACTACACCACACACAGCACACAAATCGCACTACTACACACACAGCACACAAATCAGCACCACACACACGCACACAAATCAGCACTACACACCACACAGCCACAAATCAGCACTACACACACACACACTTATAATTGTCATAATATCACACAGTGATTGATCAGACATGCAGACACTGAGACAGTGACATTAAATTTCAAATTGTGTAAAATACTATTACTTTTTTACTACAACATGGGCAAATTTATACAAGATTGAGAGAAGTATGTAAAGAACATCATTTTGTAAAAAAAAAAAAAAAATTCTTTTGAGGAAAAAAAATTGATCAAGACTGTCTTCCTGTAGTCATCAGTCACTCATGAAGTGCATCAAATGGAAAAATGAACAACAGATTATCATTATGGAGCAATTTTTATCTAGCGCTACATATTTCACTGTGCAGACTCAAGTCCTCAATCATTTTTCTATAAAGGCAGGATGATACTATCACAAGATGAGGAAACAGCTGCAGCCTTACAAAGACAGCTGAAGAGACAAAAGCCAAAATTACAGAGGAAATTGAAAAAGAAAAATCAGTGTGCTGTAGTTTCCTACAGCTTCTTGTTTTCTGGAATTGCAGAAGAAAACCAAAGAGAAAGGGGCATAAATAAGGAGGAAGCTCAAAACAGAGAGAGATAGAGAAGGTTCATCAATGTCAAACCTCCTTGGGAGAAACATGACAAAAAAGGAAGAAGAAGAATTGTTTAAAGTTTAAGACCAGCTTATCTATGAATATTATAGTGTATCAAAAGTTGTGGTGCTTTGTGTGCCCATCTCCCAGATTTTCAGTTTCATGTGTAGCATTATTCTCATCTTTAACATACAAAATAGTGCTTGCTTGTGTATGCTAATTTTCTAGTTTACTATCCAATATGAAGACTGAATGCTTAGCTTAAAAACAAAAAATTCTCTGCTGTACCAAACTGAAAAAAGAAAAGAAAAATTAATAAAGAACCCCCAAACCAAACAAAATAACCACCCTCCCCTAAACAAACTTTTTTTTAAAAAGGTTTTAGCCATCCAGTGGACTAGTTTAACTGTTAACATTCAGACTTGAAATTTTATTCCAGAACGTAAAAGGAACTCGAAACAAAAATCAACCCCCCACCCCCACCCCTCAGTAGAGAAATGGGGGAGGGGGGGGAGGGGGATAGTAAACTAGCAATTTAGCATACACAAGCAAGCACTATTTTGTATGTTAAAGATGAGAATAATGCTACACATGAAACTGAAAATCTGGGAGATGGGCACACAAAGCACCACAACTTTTGATACACTATAATATTCATAGATAAGCTGGTCTTAAACTTTAAACAATTCTTCTTCTTCCTTTTTTGTCATGTTTCTCCCAGGGGAGGTTTGACATTGATGAGCCTTCTCTATCTCTCTCTGTTTTGAGCTTCCTCCTTATTTATGCCCCTTTCTCTAAGACCAACTGCAATACAGGCAGCCCAGGTCTTGCTAGGTCTTCCCTTTGGTCTCTTTCCATCCACTACAAAGTTCATTACTCTTTTTATGATGTGGTGGTCTGCTTTCCGTTGAACGTGCCCAAACCAGCGAAGTCTATTGGTACTAGCTACAGACTTCAGATCATCAACTTTGCAGATTCTCCATAGTTCTTCATTCGTGATCCTGTCTTCTCATTTGATCTTTGTCATGTAGTGTAGCATTCGTTTTTCACAGCTCTTCAACAAAGTTCGATAGTTTTTGTGAAAACCCACGTCTCCGAGCCATACAGGAGAACAGGTCTGATGCAGGCCTTATATATCAGGCAGCGTCTCTCCAGTAGGATTATCTGATTTCCGAGCAGACTTGCCAATTCTTTCCATTTCTTCCAAGCACCTGCAATCCTGGTTCTGACAGCTAACTCGGATTTTGCTTCACAGCTCATCCTCTCTCCCAGGTAGCAGAATTCGTCTACCTCTTATCTTCCCTTGTTCAAATTCTAGCTCCGCCTTTCCTGCATTGGTATTGTCCTCACCCTTCTTATTCATACAACTGGGGCAGACAAATACTCCATCCTCCTTCTTCAGACTTTTGAGCTTTGAGCATCTTTTGTGACACCAATATTGACATTTGGAGCATCTGATCGAATCGTTCCCTACACCTTTGTGGCAGACACCACATGGGCATTTGCCTTGCTCTCTATGTGTTCTTTAAACAGTTGACAGGAATAAATGCACACAACAGACTGAGATGAATAAATAGATATTGACCAATAAAGAAGAAACTGTGATACACTTTGTGAACTGAAGCAATTCTGATTCCATTCTGACTCTACTGAATATAAATTATAATATGAATTATATCCTAAAGAAAATACCAATACTTATATTAATTTGTATTGATTGTAGTGTAATGATTGTAACATGTAGTAACCACAAATGCAATTTGTTTATTTTTTTTATTCTTTTATATCGAGGATAATGGAATAAGCACTCATGTGCTTTTTTTACATCCAGTCCCTGTGTGTATGCAGTTTTGTAAATTTTGTCATCTGTTTCCACCGCTAATATTACAAGTGGACCAATTTGAAAGTATTCATGCGTCAAAGGCAGATGTTTGGTTGTAAAGGTGATATTGCTGGTTCTTCAATGGTATTGAGGTTTTTTCATTCATGGAACTTTGCCACCTTGTTTCACTTCTCTCATTCAGAGTTACCAGCCTTCAGGCCATCTAAGATCCAGTACTGAAAAGCTACTGTGTGCTCCTAAAACCAACCTCAATTCATCTGGCAAAAGATTTTCCTGCACTCCTGCTCCTGTATCTGGAACTCTCTCCCATCGTCTCCGAAATATTCAAACACTACAGACTTTCAAAACTATTCTTATGACTAATGTGTTCCAAGAAAGCTATGGTTCTGCCCTGTCAGCCTTGAAATGGAATGCACTGGATTGTTTATAGAGTTGCATAGCGGAGTGTGTGTATCGCTTTGAGCCAGAAATTATTCATGCAGCATTGTGCAATACACATTGCGGCATGTATTTTTTGTAATATTATCCCTAGATTTTTTTTTTTATAGTTTGGTGGGTTATGGATGTACAGTACATATAGACAAGGCATTCGAGCATGCACCAAGACACAACAGAACCTGAAAGCTTCAACTTGGTTAATTATGAACTAAATCCCTAAACCTATCAAGTTGTGCATGGACAAGAAGACGACTATGGATTCACTTTCAACTGTTGAGCCCAGCGACCGACTTTTCCCAAGTACACAACTTAACAAAACTAATGTTTTGAAATTAGTGTCAATCCACATCACATTTTATGATTTCTCAAATGACAGCAAAAAGTCACGACAAACTAGTTTTAAATGCTCGGGTTTACCTTCAAAATCAGGTAGACCGACAGATGGTTTCTTTTGCAGATTTCCAGTGTTAATGGATGTTGTAGATTTCCAGTGTTAATGGATGTTGCAGATTTCCAGTGTTAATGGATGCTTGCTGTTTCATACAATGAAGGCTATACACCACAGATGGAGTGCAGGATTGAACAAGCAAAGGAAAAGTGGGCATATGTTCAATCCTGCTGATGTCCAGTTAGTGTGACATCAGCTGCAGTAACCACTTTTTAAGGAAATACCAACGGCATAACACCCTCCTCTCTCTCTCTCTCTCTCTCTCTCTCTCTCTCCTCTCCTCTCTCTTCTCTCTCTCTCTCTCTCTCTCTCTCCTTATTTGAAATTATTATTATTAATGATAATCCCGACCCAGGGCAAGAGCCAAATGAAAAAAAGTAGGTAACCCTTGGGAATAATGTCAAGATGAGCAACTGTACAAACTTTGCATATGAATAAGCTCTACTTTTTTTTTCAGGAGCAGTGCATAAAGCTTTTTCCTGCGGGGGGAAAATGAGTATATAAAATGCATGTTCTTTGAGTTTACACTGCTTTAGGACATGCAAGAAAATAACAAAAATACATTTGTTATTAGGTGGGTAGTGGCTGAACGGGACAGATAGCTTAGTGGTCAGAGCACTCACTTTCCCCAAGTCAATGGTAAGCAGCATTGAGTGTGGTTACTAAGTGGATGGGTAACCGTTTGTGCACCTTGGCTTCTGTAAGCCTACAGTTCCCCCACCAAGTTCACCTAGCTGTAAATGGGTACATGCCCTCTTTAGGGTCAGGGATGGTAAAATAATGATGGAAAAGAGATGGGCGCTGCCCTCAATATGCTGGCCCCTGGAGAGGCCGAGGTCTCTGATGCCTCGCTCCCCATGATCACATAGGTTATGGGGCACCTTTACCTTTACCCTTTTAGTGGCTGAATGTGAGTGATGCTTTATTTGCTAATCAGGACCAAGTGCACAACATTTACTGTAATGTTGCTTAGAAGAAATAAAAAGATTAAGAGAAGGCTAAAATCAATCGTAACAACTGCATTGTACTATCCAGGTTGAATTAAATTTGACATGTCCATTGATGCTTTTGGCCAAGAAGGCACAGACACATAATGATTTTTTATGATGATGACGATAGGCCTAATAATCATGATCATCTTCTTCATTAACTTTTAACATGATATATATAGGCATTTATATAATTTATATATATAGATATATATTTATAGATATATATATATATAAAACGGGTGGACAAAGTACTGCTTTGAATTGTACACTCACACAGCAAGAGGAGACCCCAAGGTGGCAGATGTCCCTCCACACCAACACCACCAGCTACCCCATCCTACAGGAAGAAGATTAAAACTGCAGTAAAATCACTAAAGGAAAGGAAGTCAGCAGGAGTGGACAACATTCAATCAGAACTGGTCAAGGCAGGAGGAGAGGCCCTAATAGAGGTGTTGCTCACCATCTGTGTGATGATGTCGAGAAGCAAGGATAAAGGTGGGGTAGGGAAAGTGTGGAACAATGCCAATGCACAGCAACCAGGCAATAGACTTGGGGAAGACAGTCGCCTGGAATCTTCTTTTATTGCATACTGTACTTTCTGGCTGACTCTTTCACTCACTCACTCTACTTATGCACACTTCCTCCAATATAAGCTATGCATATTGTGCAGACCGCAAAGAAAGCATCACAAAGCTGCCGTGGATCGGCCAATTTGGGCCAAAATGGAGGACATTTTGTGTTTTCTCATGCAGCTTCAATGGTGATCATGTTGCTGCCTACTCCACAAAACTAGACATATTTTATTTCAAAATAAACTAGAAAACGCAAGCATTAATGTGCATTACTGCATTTTTTTTTTACAATAACTAGGCTATCTGGCTGCAAGCCAAGGGCATTTAGCCTCTAAATAGGCCTACTTTTAACAGACTCGTGCTATAACTTTTAATAATAAACCACTAAAAACCCAACAAAACAAAATACTTTGACTGAGAAAGGAAGAATTGACTGAGAAAGGAAGAATGTGATCCAGAGTTGTTGGGTTTTTTTTAATAGATATACATATCATCAACCAAAGTTTCTATGATAGGAAATATTTATACTTATACAGCATACAACAGTACAGATCTATACTAATCTGCTACACATTAAGTTCTCTTCATTCGAACTTTGTAAGCAACAACAATGGGAGTTTACCCCCATGTGTCGATAGACGTCATTAAGTCTTAGGATCTATTATTGCTTTAACTGTGCAATTTTTTTTTATGCATCTACATCAAGCTTATTCTATATTATTCTCAATCCAACCATATGATTTACTACAAAAGGTTACGCTAACGGGAATAATAATGTTTTGTCCATCAAAATATCCAGACATATGCTGACATAATGCAACAGGTTAATGTTCATTGATTTCAAAGGAATAAAGGCCCATCGTCATTGTTTGAGATAAATCAAATGGAGATCATGCTTTTAAGAATTTTCTTAATGGATGTGTGCAAATAATAAAGCTTATCAAAGTTGCTGTTAATGATCTTTCTTTCCTGGATCTAGCATAGAACAATCACATTAAAGGGAAATAACTCAAATCATACACCCCCCTCTCTCTCTCTCTCTCTCTTTCTCAGCACACACGCACTAACTCCATAGGGCTACATCTGCAAAGTTGTATAAAACAATAAAAATCAGATCTGGTGGACAGGCATGTAACCAACACCTTGGACACAGTCCTGATTATCACTCTCCCGAACTACCATACCATCAGCCTGATCAGCCATTCAACATATTATGTGATTTTCCTTAGTTCCCCAAGACGAGACCCCAATGTGGCTGATGGAGACCCCATTGATCTGGCTGCTCATAGGAAGGATGTGACCAGTTCGACAGCTTAGCCTACAAGGTCTTTTTCCAAGAGTTATGTCAGTCTTACCCGTCCTATACAAGCCTTTTTACAGATGGCTCCAACCAAGTCCAGGAAGGGGTGGCCTGCGCTGCCTACTGTCCCTCCATCAAGGGATCTGCCCTTTCTGAACACTTGCCTTTGGACAGTGTACACAGCCGAACTTAGTGCTCTTGTTTTGTCCCTCAAACTGATTCAGGTTCTGGAGGGAAAGGCCTCTTGGTATGTGCAGATTCGCTTCAGCTCTGGAGGCTATTGCTTGTAGGAACATAGATCATACTAAGCATCAGGAGTTCTACACATTGTAGGCCTACTTCCTTGAGACAGGACGGTAGTGATATTGTTTTGGTGTGGATCCTGGGGCACTGGCCATTCAGGGCAAGGAAACAGTTGACCGACTCGCCGGGGGTGCTAGGAGAAGGACATTTTTAGGTCTACCGTGCCATGCATGGATTTGGAACCTAAAAGCGAACAGTATGCCCAATCTCTCTGGCAAGAGGAATGGAACACTCAGAAGGACAACAAACTTTTCCAGATTCACCATAACCTGAAAGAAGTTTTCCCTTTGTGTGTCAAAAACCCAAGGGAAGCAACAGTGCTCACCAGGCTACACACGGGTCATTCTCATATCACCCATGGAGTATGAATTGTGATGTGCAGGTAACTATCAAGCATCTGCATTTGGAATACCGAGATGTCCAGGATATTAGGCACAAGCATTTTCTGCAGACTCCTTAAAGATCCCTTCTTGTGATGTTCCACCAGATGCCATGTTGAACTTCCTGAGAGAATCGGGCTTTTCCATTTGATAGAGTTAAAGTGTTACAGATGGTGGCTAAGAACAAGGTTGTTTTAAAAGGAATCTGGTTTGGGTTTTATCTCATTTTATGTGTGGTTGATGTGGTTTTCCCACACGGCTGTGTCTTACGGTTGGCCAGGGCCTTGCTCTAAGGAACGACAGTAGGGTGGGTTTTATACCTCTTTTAATCTGTATATAGCTGCACTTTTTTTTTTATAATCAAGCCTCAAGACATATTTATTTCAAACCTAAGATTTCCCCCCTCCTGTCTCATATCAGAACTATCCCACCCTTCACTAACCCATGTCCTATCACCCTGCTAAAGTATATGACCTGTGTGTGTGTGTGTGTGTGTGTGTGCTTTGGAAAAACATTTGACTTGCAATTTTATTTCATAGATTTGGTCTGCAGTACCATGTTTGTAATATCTGTTTGAATTATTGATTATTTGTCATTGGTTGTATGACTGTGTAAGATTAGGTTGAATGCATGCACTTTGATTTGTCTTTGCAAGATATAGTGCTATATAAGTTCCATTTATTTTTTTTTTTTTTTAATCTGAGATTTAAAAGTCAACTAGGTGACAGCCCTTATATGGCCTCTGTGGCCAGTGGGGCTATAAACAACAGGATTGGATTGGATTCTAAAATGTTACGTGTGATATAGGTTAGGCTAACTGACCTTAATTCCCTGGATCTGTTCTTGTTCCCTTCTGGGAGTTTGGTATGAGTGTTGCTGTTTCCCGTTCTTGGGGTACTATACTGTGTATTCTTTGATTGATTCTGTAAATAGCATGAATAAGGGGAAGGCTATCTCTTTACCCACTTATATGAGTAGTTTTGAGGAAAATCGTCTGGAGCACAGGCAATGTTTAGGTTTAGTGCTTGAAGTTTCTTCTTTATAGCTTGTTTTGTTTGTTTGCTTTACTTTGTTTGTCTATTCTCTTGGCTACTTGATTTAGACACACCCTCAGTCACACCACAACACCTATACACACCTCCTCTCTCTCTGTGAATATATATATATATATATATATATATATATATATATATATATATATATATAATATATATATATATATGTCCCACAATTAATTGCAGTAAATGTCTTATGGGAGAAGAATAGATAACTTCAGCAACTAATAGGCTATTATGCTTCAGTACTGCATTTAGAGGCACCTTTCTTTGTCAAAGAATCAACCAGCTCATTCCAATAAATTCCACAACCAGAAGGGTTCCAACAAA
Source organism: Rapana venosa (assembly GCA_028751875.1). Classification (NCBI taxonomy): domain Eukaryota; kingdom Metazoa; phylum Mollusca; class Gastropoda; order Neogastropoda; family Muricidae; genus Rapana; species Rapana venosa. The sequence goes on along the minus strand of CM054136.1, from coordinate 12,335,801 downwards.
AACTTATTCAGATGGCTCTGCTTCTGATACAATGTATCAGGAATTTAATCTCAAATACAATGTTATTACACGTACACAGTACACGAACAGCAATTGAATGCTCCCGACTCGCCCTGTTTTGTGCTTGGGGACTTTAACCACTGTGATTTAAAACATGCTCTTCCTTCTTTTAAACAATATGTGACTTGTTTTACCCGTCAACACAAAATTCTTGACAAATGTTTTGGGAACATTTTACATGCTTATAATTCTGTTGCTTTGCCACCTCTTGGTACCTCAGATCACAACACAATTTTCCTCATACCTGCATATAAACCCCAAATAAAAACTGACCCTATTGTGAAAAAAAAAGTGAAAGTGTGGACACATGAGAGTGTGGAAGAGTTGAAAGGTTGTTTTGAGTGTGTGCTTCTTGACTCGGTGACAATGTTGATGAAGCGACTGATGTTGTGCATGCATATATTTCTTTTTGTGAAAATCTTATTATTCCACAAAAAAAACTGTAAAGATATTTCCCAACAATAAACCTTGGGTGACAAAAACACTAAAATCCTCTCTAAACAAAAAGAAAGTAACGTTTCAGAGCGGCAATAGAATGGCCTGCAGAACAATTCAAAAGAAACTTCAAAAAGAAATTTGAGAGTGTAAAAGATCTTATAAAGAGAAAGTTGAAGAACAGTTTCAGAGGGGTCATTTGGCTAATGCGTGGAAGGGTTTAAAGATACTTTCAGGGCAAGCAAACTCAAAAATATCAACACAGTCAATGCCACTAGAGGAACAAAAAGCTTTTGCTGATGAACTGAATGATTACTATTGCCGCTTTGAGCGTGAAGATCACAAACATGAGCTTCAATCTGTTCTTTCTAACCTGCAACAAAATGTCTGTGATAATGATTCGAATAATGAAGATTTTACTGTTCATGCTACAGATGTTAAATCAGTATTTAAAGCATTGCATGTGAGGAAGCCTGTGGGTGTGGATGGTATTTGTGGTCGGCTTTTAAAATCTTGTGCAGAGCAGCTGTGTCATGTTTTTAGTGATTTGTTTTCTCTGTCTTTGAAAGCATGCCATGTTCCAAGTCTCTGGAAAAAAATTGTCCTGTTCCAAAAAATAATCACCCCAAATCTTTAAATGACTATAGACCAGTAGCTCTCACTCCAATAGTAATGAAATGTTTTGAACGAATCATTCTCAAACGGCTTCTTTTCTCTACTTCTTCATATCTAGATCCTCTTCAGTTTGCATACAAAGCCAACAGAAGCACGAATGATGCTACAATTACCTTGCTGCATAATGTTTATTCCCACCTAGAAAAACCAGACTCCTTTGTTCGTATACTTTTCATTTACTTCTCTTCTGCCTTTAATACCATTCAGCCCCATCTATTAGCTCTCAAACTGCTCTCAATAAATGTCTGTCCTCGGTTAATTCTCTGGATAATGAGCTTTTTGACACACCGGACACAATTTTTTCGATTTCAAAAAGCCATATCCACTCAAAGATCAACTTCCACTGGTTCTTCCCAAGGCACTGTTCTGTCCCCCATCCTTTTCACCCTTTACACAAATGACTGCACTGGCTCTGATCTTATACCGTTAATCAAATATTCTGATGATTCTGCTCTGGAAGATCTGTCTAATTCCCATGTCATGTATTTTAAACAAGTTGAGGAGTTCTTCTCCTGGTGCAAACAGAACTGTCTTGACCTTAATGTTAAAAAGACTAAGGAAATGTTGATTGATTTTCGCAGGGACCCCAGCCCATACCAAATCTTTACATAGATGGTGTAAAGGTAGAGCGTGTACACCAATACAAATATCTAGGTACTATTATTGATGATAAACTAAACTTTAATGCTAATACAGATCTTGTAAATAGAAAATGCCACTCACGCATCTTTTTCCTTCAAAAACTCTGGAGTCTTAAAGTGAATGTAAAAGTTTTACAAAATTTCTTCCGATGTTTTATTGAGTCTGTCCTTTCATTTTCCTTAGTTTGTTGGTATGGAGTCCTGACTGTTAAAAACAAAAACATATTAAACAAAATTGTAACCAGATGTGGCAAAATTGTGGGTTGTGAGCAAATGAAACTGAATGACTTGTATGAATGCCCTATGAGAGACAGAGCAGACAGATTGTGAGTGATGACACACATGTGCTTGCAAAATATTTTGAACTCCTGCCTTCTCAAAAGCACTACAGAGTACCCAAGTCTAGAACCCTGCCATTTAAAAATAGTTTTATTCCAACCTCAATTCTGCTGCTTAATAAATGTATGACAATAAATCTGAATTGAACTAAAGCTCATGACAGACAGACAGACAGACAGAGAGACAATGACAATGACAATGACAATGACAAATTCTTTTATTTCGAGGATAATGAATAAGCACACATGTGCTTTTTTACATCCAGTCCCCGCCCGTTAGGGATACATCTTAATAATAATAACCCAATACTTATACAGTCTCACAATAAAAACAAGGGGAAATAAACCCTTTTCAAAACAGCTCCCCCCCAACAACCCTCCCCCCACCAACAACCTCCCCCCCCCCCCCCCCCCCAAAGCAAGCAATTAAAAGAAAATCCTAAAAATACCCCACCCCTACCCCCACCCCCAAAAAACCCTAACCAAAACAAACAAACAAACAAAAGAGAAGAAAAAACCAAACAACAAAGATGATAAAAAGAGAAAAACAGACAAACAACAACAACAAGAACAACAACAACAACAAAGCCAAGAAAAAATAACACAACCAAACTTAATAAGTCATAAAGATAAACATCTACACATTGTCAAATGGTACACATACTTGTTATACGTAATTATAAGATATTGAAATAGGCACTCATTAAAACTTAAGTACAGAGGCAAGTCCAATAAAGTATTGAAAATATAAAAATATGAATCCTTCATCAGGATATACTATGACTATAAGCAGGACGATAAAAGGTGAGAGAGAGAGAGAGAGACAGAGACAGAGAGTGTGTGTGTGTATTTCAGAGATAATATCCAATATATATAAATCCCAAAACAGTATGCCATCCCATCAACACTCATTTTAGATTATACTCGTTTCAAATTAAATGTCATGATAAAAATAAATTTAATACCCATACATCCACACAATAAAAACAAGAAACAAACCAAGAAGAAATTTAAAACTATACAGTCGTTGAGGGAGAGAATATGAGTGGGTGAGTGGGTGAGTGAGTGTGTGTGTGTGTGTGTGTGTGTGTGTGTGTGTGTTTTGTTTGAGGTGTGTGTGTGGGGGTGTGGGGTGGGGTGGGGGTGTTTCAGGGATAATACTAAATATGTAATACTCACATAGCACACGATCAACACAAACACTTTTTAATTATGCTCCTGCAAATTGAATGTCATGGTAATAAAATAAGTGCAATACCCATACACTCACATAATAAAGAGGGGGAAAAGCCAATAAAGTCATAAAAAGAACATCTACACATTGTAAGTAATAGAAACAAGAGAGAGAGAGAGAGAGAGAGAGAGAGAGAGAGAGAGGAGAGAAGGGGAGAGAGAGACAAAGGTTTATTGTGTTAAGCAAATATGCCCATTCACAAAGGGACAGGGGGTGGGGACTGGCACAAAATACACATATAATTGATAACACAATCAATGGTAGCCTGCATACAACAACAACACCACAGAATTTGATTGCTAAAGCTTTCGCCCATTGGAAAGGGATAGGGGTGGGGGCTGGGCGGAGATACACTAAACATACAATCCACAACAACAGTAACACAAACACTTGGTTCTGTGGTGTTTTTGTTCTTCAGTGCTTGAGGTAAACTTTTTTATTTATTTTCTTTTATATCGAGGATAATGGAATAAGCACGCATGTGCTTTTTTACATCCAGTCCCCGTGTGTATGCAGTTTTGTAAATTTTGTCATCTGTTTCGACCAGCACACAATGGCCGACTCTTCCGAAAAGCGGAACAGGATTTAACGTGTGCCAAGATGTTCTGCATGCTTTCGAACACGGGGCCTCGGTTTATAATCTCATCTGAAGGACTTTGACATTGAATTCCATTTTTTTGTCAAACTGGGAAGAAAGGGCGAGGCTGGGAATAGAACCCAGAACCTCACGGTTAACTTGTTGGCAGGCGAACGTCTTAACCATCCTGCCACCTTCCTTCCTAGGTCAATGTGCGATGCGAATATTACAGAGGAATCTGCTTCAATTTGCGAACACAAGTGGTTCAATGTTTTGGTGTTACTATTTTAAAATTTTGGTCTGTTTGGGTTTGCAGTCGTGCTTTCAACGTACGTTGCAACATCCGGTTGCAAACTAGACTACTGCGTTGTGTAAGCTGTAGTGTAAGAGCACAGTCGTAAACTTCGATCTGTACCCCTGCTGGGACTATTTTACAGTATCTACAACTTCAACCTTCGATCTACAGTCAGGTTCTGCACGTATCTTTTCTAAAAATCTGAAAATTTATTGACTTGAAAATCTGTGAAAAACACTTATTAATCTGGAACAGTGGACGTGGAGCCTGGTAGTGGTACTGATACAGTGATAGGCTGGTGAATTTGATTGAATAAATCAATGGGTCTGAAGCTGTGAATCTAGTCTTAGTCTCTTTTTTGTCTTTTTTTTTCTTACTGGAGATCAGATTTTAGTTGTTCCTGTCAGCAGCTACCAAGTGATATAATCATATATAATCACAATCATAGTCTCAAGGATTCTGAATAGGGAATTTTTGTTTTCCTACTTGCTACTGCTATTGTGATGGACATGAATTGAGCATGCATTATTCTCTGTGTGTGTGTGTGTGTGTGAGAGCATAACTATTGGGTTATTATTAAGATGTATCCCTACGGGTGGGGACTGGATGTAAAAAAGCACATGAGTGCTTATTCATTATCCTCGAAATAAAAGAATTTCTCTCTCTCTCTCTCTCTCTCTCGCTCTCGCTCTCGCTCTCTCTTTCTCTCCATTGCTTGTAGTGTCTTTTCCTTGCCTCATTCTTCCTTTTTCCTCTGTTCTACTTTTCTGTTTCTGGGGTGTCTTCATACTTCAGCATCAGCCATCATGGCTCAGCATCAGCCATCATGGCTCTTCTTCAGTCATCTGATGCGATCCAATGGGGGTGGTCTGTTGGACTGCTTCGCTCAGGGATGTCTATGTCTGGTCTTGTCTGTAACATTGTTCTAGGGCAGGATAGGCTGGCATAGAGTTGTTGTGCCTGGGAGTTTTGTTGGTAGGGTCTGTGTTTAGTTGTTGCACTGTTCCTTCTTTTCGAGTTGATCATGTCCTTGGTCTTCTAGTCTCCTCTCTTCAACATCCTCTATGTGTCTGGGCCAAATGTCTGTTGGTCTATAAACATTCTCACATTCTTTCATACCTGTATATATTTGTTAATATGTTTAATTCATTTACAAAAATTCCCTTTCGCATCATTTCTCCTTTTTCTTCTTTCTTTTTCCCCCCCTAAATTGCATGGCAGTCATAAGGCCCCTTGTTTTCCTTTCCTTTATTTTTGTTTTCCTTGGGAGATTTACATGTTATGTTTCATAGGCTGGGAAAAAGATGGAAAAAGCATAAACAAAAAAAGAAACAAACAGAAAAAAACACCAAAAAATAAAGAAAAAAACCTCGAGTCAACAACAAAAATAAACCCAAAAAGTCTCAGATACAAAGTGTCAATATCCTGCTAAAAGGAAAAAAAAACCAGAAGCAAAAAGCAAACATAAAAGAAAATTTTAATCAAAACAACAAAGTAAAACAAAAAAGGAAAAACAAAAACTGTATCCCCCAACCAAGCAGACCCCCCTCCCCTCCCCCCTTCCCCCCACACACACACCTAATCCACCATCCATCACCAGTCAACCATCTTCACATTCACATCAAATGTGTCAGTATTCGTTTGTGGGTGTGATCATATGTTACTATTATGTATGTCACTATGTGTGTATGCACTTGTTTACAATATTTTCATTCTAGGTGAAGGGCTTGTCAAAGCCAAATACATTATTTTGTGAACTTTTAATTTCGAATTCTTTTTCAAAAATCATATTTAGAGGAATTACTGACTCCGTTTTTTAAAAATATACTAATACACATTTTGCCAAGTAAGATGAGGAAATTAACGTAATTATAATCTTTCTTAAGAATGGTCAGTTCCTTAGTTCCAAATAAAACATCTGCTTTTGAAAGTTTCATCTGGATATTCAGTTCCTGTATATTTTTTTCTTCTATGAGCTTCCACAATCCTAATACAGTTGGACACTGGTAGAAGAAGTGTTCAATGTAACCAACTTCATCACTACAATATGAACACTTGTTTGTTTCTTTAACTTTCATTTGTTTAGGATGATATTAGTTGGGTATATGTTATGCAATATTTTCCAGTGTAATACTCTCAGTCTAGTCTCTTTAGAGGCGTCTTTAGCTTTTGACCAAACATAATTATCTATCGTGATTTCCTGTTTTCTTTCCCAGAAGAAGCTAGCAGTAGGAGTGACAGGTTTAACCCGTTTGCTTAAGATTTTTCTGATTTCTTTCAGGAAAGTTTTGAACAAGCTTGCTTTACAAATTGGACTGTTTGTTTCTACTTTTCCTTCTCGAATCCACCATATCCACTGGTCTGGGATGGCACTAACATATTACTTAACAAGAGCATTATATTGAAAGATAGTGTTAGCTTTATTTTGTACTATGATAGTTTGCACTTCCTCTAGTGACAATAATCTGTTCTCATTTTCACGAATCAGGTCTTTTATTTTTCTTATTCCTTTTTAAGCCAGTTCTGAAAGAAAAGTGTTTTATTTTTAAACTTGATCAAAGAGTTATTGAAGAGCAGTTGTGAGTGGAAGTTGTCAGATTGTTTATCTTTGGGTTCTGTTAATTGTTTGCTGTTTAGATAAGACATTAATACCTCCCTCCAGAATTCATTATTGATTGTGTCAAGATCTAACAAGTCTTTTGTCTTACAGTTTAAGTCAAATATGTTGTTTCCTTTTACTAGTTTTTCCAGGTTCCAACACAGTAACAGAGACCAGTTTTCTTTATCTGTGGTGCTAACAAGTTTACCCATCCACTGAAGGTTGAAACAATTCTGAAGATTAATTAAGTTTAAATATCATTCCTAGACCTCCCTCTTCTGTATTACTTTCTATTACTTTTATATTGACTTTTTCAAATGCCTTTCTGTTGCTATGTTTCTTTTGTCAAAGGAACTTATATATATATATATATATTATTATATATATATATATATAGTATTGTGTAAACTTAGTTTAACTAACACATTGCTTGGAAGGCCAATAGACTGCATTATACAAACTGGCTAATTAAGAATGTTTAAATGATGACAACTTTGCCCTGTATGCTTAGATCTCTCTTACTCCAATCTTTGATTTTTGTATACTTGTGAAATACGGTCCTTCCAATTATCCTCAATGTTTTGTGCCATTTTATCGTTTTGAAAATGGATACCTAGTATTTTTATCTTTTCCACTATGGTAAATGGTAGATCTTGTTGTAATGCCTGCCTACCCATACATAACACTTTCATTTTCTGAGTATTTAGTTTCACATCGGAAAAATCTTGAAAGGAAAAAAAAACTCTTGTGATTTTACTATATCTTCTTTATTTTTGAGAAAAAGGGTTGTGTCATCTGCAAACTGTTTAATCTTTGAATTGATCTTTTGGCTCTGAGTATTCATTGGGAGTTCAATACCAATGATTGAGTTATTTCTGATTTTAATCGCTAAGATTTCTACTGCCAGTACAAATGCTAATGGAGAGAATGGGACCCTTGTCTTATTCCACAAGATACTTCAAAGGATTCTGATATCCATTCTAGTCTTAGTCTTAACATAGGGGCCTACCATTAGGCCTAGGCCCCTAGTTGCAGAAAACTTGGACCATTCCTCAAGCAAAATGGCTACCAAATAGTTGTATTCTTGATCTTCGTGGAGGGATCAGACAGCAATGAATGTTTTCTGTTAATAGGCCTATGAGCGAAAATGTGTCGCGCTGCCATTAGCACCTGACAAGTAAGGCCCACTGCATGCGACTTCAGTGTGGAAATAATTTTATCTAGGCTAAGTCTTTCTTGAAAAAATGCAGGAGAATGGACTGTATTATTATTCGATAAAATGCAAATTAGAATTGAAGTAAAACGAAAGGGGAAAATGGTCATCAATATAATAATCTGAATGATATATATATCAATATATGGTTTTTATTTCACGGTGGGAAAAGCCAGATTCAACACACATTTAATTTGATATTAACCTCTTAACTGCCAAGTGCAAGTGCCTATATCACTATATGCCATGGAATAAAATTCTTATACATGTACCACTTGCTATGTTCATGTCCCTCTTACTCAGAAATTACTAAACTAATAATCATGATAGTTTGCCCAATGACAGTATATATATTGTAGATTGCTTTGAGGCAAGTTCAAATTAGTTAGCATGATATTTCACTACGAAAATATATTTAAAATGTTAAAAATCGATAAAAAATATACTTTCTTCATCACCACTGTCATTCTGAGTACCCCCCATCTCAATAACCTCACACATAGTCGAGGCAAAATCTCAGTTTTTTTGGTTTTTTAAATGCACTATCTCCTGAATCATACACGATTGTTTTCATCACTGTCAGGATTATCTAAAGTTTTATTTGCCACTTTTTCAGCTGTGTAAAGTTATTGATACCTTCAACAAGTGTCAGCCATTTTGAACAAGAACCTGTCCAAGCAGTCATGCAAAATAACACAAAATATAAAGCCAAAAAACCCCATCATTTTTGCCACATTTTTGCAGCTGGATGTTGCCAAGCAACAGGAGAGTGATCTCTAATTTTGGAGTTCTTTCCCTTTAACTGTAATCGAGGAAGATGGCTTGTTTATTTTGGTTCAAAACCCTGGAATTTTCCAGGTTGTTATTTTTTATTTTATACCACTTTAAGTCACGAGATTTCTCTGCGTGAAATTCAGGCTGCTCTCCTGGGGAAAGCGAATCGCCACAAGGTGTATAGAATGCACATTTAGTCACGGAAAATTTCCGGGTGAGGCAGTCAAGTAAGTGGTTAAAGGAAAAACACAATGTTCATTAACATCTTTGATGACTCCAATTTCTTCCTAGTATATCCTAGTAAATAACAATATGACAACCTGCAGACATCTGGTAGTTTCTGTGGAACACACTGCAAATTAATTAAAATTATGCCTAGTTGACTTTTGCCCTATCTAAAGAGTGATTTTTTGTTTACTGTTTATTGTACTGCGACAGTTTATTTGAGATGTTGGGCACAGCAAGCTGTATGTGTTTTTGTGTATCGAAGTTGACGTCTGCACAAGTATCTAGATCTATAGGTAGAACTCTTCACAGACTTCAGACTTCTTTAGCAGGTGACAAATCTTGACTATGTACCCAAGGAAATTCAAGATAGCAAAATGGCATGTGCTTCATATTTATGTATGTATGTATAGTATTTTGATAAAGAATAATGTTGTTTGTGTGTTTTTAGGTAAACCTAAGAAAATGGAGGAAAAGGTGCTAACGTGCCTGACTTGCCGTGTGGCCTTTGCTGACCTGAGTAAAGGCCGGGAGCATTATAGATCAGAATGGCACCGATACAATACAAAGAGGAAGGTGGTGCAGATGGAGCCTCTTTCAGCTGAAGCCTTCAAAAACCAGATTGTTGCAAAGCAAGAAAAGGTAACTGAACATATGCATATTGACTTATTGTTCAGACTGTTGTCTTTTCTGTAGATAACTATAATTGGGTTCAACGGCCTTATGATCATTTCATGATTCATCATAAGTGTCAGTCAGAAAAATTTTGTGAAAGCTGTTGTTTTGCACCTGTAACAGTGGGAAGGTGGTGCTCTATCACAGTATAATAATAATGATAAATGGAACTTATATAATAGCACTATATCTTGCAAAGACAAATCAAAGCTCATGCATTCAACCTAATCTTACATAGTCATGCAATCAATGATAAATAATCAATAGTTTAAACAAACAGATATTTACAAACATGGTGCGCTGCAGACAAAATCTATGAAATAAAATTTCAATAGTCAAATGTTTTTCAAAAGCACACACACACTCCCACAGGTCGTATACTTTAGCAGGGTGATAGGACATGGGTTAGTGAAGGTGGGATAGCTCTGATATGAAACAGGAGGGGGGAAATCGTAGGTTTGAAATAAATATGTCTTGAGGCTGGATTTAAAAGTGTCATAACTAGGTTTCTGGCGAAGAGAGAGAGGGAGCTCATTCCAGGTCGATGGACCTGAAATAGAGAAAGAGCGGCGGCCAACAGTGGATTGGTTGAATCTTGGTATTCGTAGGCACAAGGTGCAGCAGAGTGGAGGGAACGTGAAGAAGTGTACAGGTTAAGACATTCACAGAGGTAGGAGGGTGCAGTTTTGTGGAGACATTTGTAACAGAGGGTACTGATCTTATAATTTACTCTCTGTGGCACAGTCCATATCTTGATGGTTAGATACATATTTTGTGATCAGTACATGTACATCGGTGTGGATCGGCGGTCTACAGGTAACACACCTGTCTAGAAAGCAAAAAGTCTGGGTCGGAAGTGTGCGGTGGTTCAAATCCTGTTTGGGCCCGAAACTTCGATCCATTAGACCATGAGTGGTGGTCTGGGCGCTAGTCTTTTGGATGAGGTGATAAACCGAGGTCCCGTGTGTTACACAAAATTTTCAGCACATGTAAAAGAACCCACAGGAACAAGAGAGTTGTCCCTGGCAAAATTCTTAGAAAAAAAGCCACTCTGATAGGGAAACAAATACAGTTGCAGACAACAAAAAAAGGGTGGCGCTGCTCTTGTGGCAACGCGCTCTCCCTGGGGAGAGCAGCCCGAATTTCATGCAGAGAAAGCTTGTGACTTATAAATAAATATACATTAATAATTATTATAATGATAGTAACTTCAGTATTTGACAAGAAGTATGTTCTTTCGAGCCAGAAGGCCCATAGAGCCGGAGCTTATCCCGGTTTCTGTAGCGTTAAGCGAACTGATGGTTTTTCACCACCCCTGTGACAGGACGCTAGTCTGTCGCCAGATACTTCCCCAGCAGAGCTGGTACCCATTTGTACACCTGGGTGGAGTGAGGAAAATAGGAGTAAAGTGCTTTCCAAGGGCACAAACATGAGCCAAAAAGCGGGGTCGACTTCCGCGCCTCTGGGATCACGAGTTACGAGAAACTCGACAATGAGTGCATTCAACATTAATTTTTAAAACAGAGACAAATGACAATCTTATGACAATAAGATTAAGATGTCCAAAGTGATTATAATATAAATATTTGGTTGATGTATTACTAATTATGTCTATTATATTGACTTTTGCTATTTCATTATTTTATATGATGAATGTGTACTTTTTGATTTTTGTAACCCACATCAAGACTAATTTGAGATAATTATATTGTATTCATGAATGTTGTGAAATATATTTCAAGAAAGCTTTGCACTGCAACAGTGAGTTAATACATTGTCATGGTGCATGCAGTCAGTGAATCACCAGTGCTTATGATAATGCCCCAGTTTGAATCCCTTATCAGTCCCTATAGACCTTTCGTACTGCAGCAAAATTTGTTTCACTTGATTGTACGTCATTCCTGTTGTTCGGCTGTTTTGTGCATCTGAAAACTATGATAAATTTTCACACAAGAAAAAAGCACCAGTTCAATTCAATTCAATTCAAACACTTTATTATCTCAAGAGAACCGCCTGGTTCAGAAAGCGAAAAACTAGACTGAAAGATGTGCATTACCTGTTGGGGCGGGAAAAACTTCCCACATCCACTAAACCATCGAGTATGCAGGCACGTCTCCGATGAATATAAAAGTGCCCCGTATTACTACCTAATCATTTAGCCCCTAAAATAACAAACACAAGTGAAGTCTACCCTGAAATCTTAAAAAAACACATCATAGGAAACAATTCACATGTGACACATGTATAAAAAAAAATTGGGTAAGCACGATGTGAGACGACATATCCAGTTAAAGAACTGTTCTAAGTTTCAAATTCACAAGATGGAAAGTTAGCCTTCTGACTTAAATGTCCATGCACATTCTAGCCTTGATCTGTTGCTCCTCCAATCAGTCGTATTTATTCATCATTATTATTATTATTAGATTAGATCAAAAACTAACTTTTTTACACCAGGGTTTAACTTAAACCTTAAAATGCTTTAAAGGCGGAAAAACAAACTTACCCAGAACCACAACACAATCTGTTCACTCGTCTTCACATCACAAATCAATAGTTACATAAATTAGCATAGCCTCACCATGTATGCTCACCTAGTTAAAATCATCAAACACTATTTGTTCACTTGCCATGCACCAACAACATAAGAACAAAAACACATTAGAAACAATCACACACATGTGCACACATTCTTATGACATAAACCAAATTGTTATAACATGTTGTATGATAAGACAAATATCAATTAAAGTAATACTCTGTTCTATTAAGTTTTTGAACACAGTCTAAAATAATGAAAGGTAGCCTTTCCTATGCTTCAAAATGCCCCATCCCTTTTCTACCTGAGCTCTGTATGATCTCCCCTGCCACCCCCCACCCCCCATTATAACACTTCCCTCTTCCCTTAACGGCTTGCCCTTCTTCTCTCCTCCTACGGGTCACAGTTAAGATTTTTTGGTCATGCTTTTAGTGGAATTGAGATGGGAATAAAACTATTTTTATATCGCAGGGTTTTAAACTTGGGTACTCTGCAATGCTTTTGAGAAGGCAGGAGTTAGAAATATTTTGCTAGCACATGAATACCATCTGTTTCACTCTGTCTTTCACACGGCATTCATACAAATCATTCAGTTTCAGTTGTTCACAGCCCACAATGTTGCCACATCTGGTTACAATCCTGTTCACTACACCTTTGTTTTTGACTGTCAGGCTATTGTACCAACAAATTAAGGAGGAAAAAAGACAGACTCAAATTCAGTATATTTCAAGCTAAGACTCAAATTCAATATATTTCAAGCTAAATAAAAGAACAACAACAAAACAGGGTTATTGACTTGTACCTTTGACTAATATTATTATTTTACATGGGGCAGTGCTCAAGTGCATTTTTCAAATGAGATAGCAGTTTGACTCAAAAGTTTTAAATACAAAAATATAGCTTCTGACTCTGGAAGTTGAAGGGTAGGGAAAGTTCTTGAAAATTAGATAAATTCTTATATTTATAATTTATACTACTACTTTAGCTAAGAGGAGCAGTGGGGTTTACTTGAATGCAAGATATGTAGACTAGCAAAGGAAGATGTAATGCAGCTGCTTTTAGAACAACTGTGCTGCTGGAAAGCTGCCTGCATTACATTTTTTTTCCTGTAAAGTGTTAAATATCTAATTTTAGTAATTTGACTAAATTTTTGGAAAACAAATTTTCAGAGAAAGCAAAATTGTTAATGCAACTCATACTAATACTTGCTCATTTTCACAGTCTCATCAGACTCACGAGCACTTTCTTTTATTTTTACTGTGCCTTGATTTGAATTTTCTTTTTTTTTTAATAGACTTTTGTGTTCATCATGAATTAGTATTAAAACTATTATCCATTTGTGATTAGTTTGTTTACAAAGACTAGAAGTTATTGATATAGTGGGTATTATGTCTCATACAGAGATAATATACCATGAATTGAGCACACGTGTGCTTTCATCCAATTGTTCCCTATTTCCATTCCCCACCCATTTTTTTTTTATATTTTTAATGTCTGGTATCACCAACACAGCAACAGTGTACACTGTAAACTAATCAAATCACCTCTACCCTATCATTATATCAAAAATGTGGCAGCTCACAGAGGTCTGTATGGCAGCTGTGTGGTTCATTGGGTCTCTTCTTAAACTAGTTAAAGAGTCATTGTCTGGAAATACTCTTTGCTTGAACTCAGTGACAGTCATGCCAGCAGCAGATTATGCTAAACTTTTAAATTTATATTACATAATTTGCTTGTTCAGGCATTTTAAAAAAATTTTGTTTTGTTTTTTGTTTGTTTGGGGGAGGAAGGGGGGTCTTTTTTTTCTTGCTTATACTAGTTATAGTGACCATTTATGCCCACCATTAAGGTAGCCGCATTCCATCTTTAGAGAGTTTATCTGAAATTTTTCAATGAAATAAAGATGAGAAAATAAAACAGAAACTCAAGTCAGATTGAATTTTCAAGAAAATGTGCTTCCTTCAAAATCAGTTGTCAAGATAGATGTGTAAAGCATCTTTTTAACAAAAAGAAAATGGAGGAGGGAAGCAGGAAGGCAAACTACTAAATAACAGTGTTCCATGATCTGCACGTAAGGTACAGTTGCCATGTTTTGGGTAGCTCTAGCTGTTTCCAGGGATTATTTGGAAGTGGTCAAGTGGCACTGGTCAGATTTTTGTTTTCATATTTAAGTTTCAGGTGAATCATGATATTGCTAGATATGTATGAGATCTGTTACTTACAGTGTTAGGTGGATCATGCTGGAAATTTATTTTAGTTTTAAAATCATATTCACAGCTTCCACTTCCAGAGTTCAAAAAATGTATTTGAAAGTTAGAAAGAAAAGTGAAGCTTGTATTCAGAACTTACTTTTATAGAGGTTTTTTTTTTTAAAGTTTCCATTAATGAAAGAGAAATATTTAAAATTATGTAATTCTGCTTTCATTTTAGGAAACTTCTTTCGTGTTTCATTAGAAAAATTACATGCAGCCTTATTCAGAGGTTGGCAGGTTTGTGTTAATGTGAATTGTAGGAAAACTGGTCATTCTTTGTGAACATGTATGTAACTATATTGTAAGTTTAACCAAGCATGTTGTTGTGAAGTAACTTTGGACATTTTCTGATGTGAAAACTTCTAACCTCTGTTACGCCACAGGCATCCAAAGAGAAGGAGTCTGGGGATGGCTTTTGTGTATTGTGCAACAAAGCCTTCAGATCTCAGAATGCCCTGAACAGCCATCTACGATCAAAAAAACACAGGGAAATGGAGGCCATTGCCCAAAGACAGGGCATCAAGAAGTCACAGATGGTGGCTCGTTCCACTAGTAAAACGTCAGTTCAGGACGAGATGGAAACACAGACCGATGAAGGTAACAAATTCTCTCTATGTGTTTGTGTGCATGTGTATCCTTTCTCTTTCCCTGCGCGAATGTGTGTGTGTACTAACTATCTGTCTAGATATAGATATATATATATATAAATAATAGAGATACAGATAGATATATAGATAGATATCTATATATATAGATAGATATAGATAGATGTATAGAAAACACAGGATAAGAAAAGGTTTGAACTAGAAGTAGAAGAGTAATTAAAATTTTGTCACTTTGTTGCCCTTGTCATTCATCAGGCCAGTCTTCAGTTAAGCAGGCAGATATTCACAGTTCACTTCATTCTACTCCAGTTTAAAAAAAATTTTAAAAGATACCAGCAGTTAAAAGTAATTCTTTGCTTTTTTATGTTGTTGTGAGTAGTTTTAGTGGAAATATTTATCGGAAATGAAATATGTTTAAACTAAACAGTGTTGTGCCCCTGCTTTTGGCAGTTCCATTTAGATGAGTGGAAAACAAAACAGAGCAGACCATGCCTTCGTCATTGGTTTTACTAGGGCATATATACATACAATAATGTTGCTGAGAAAATTGGAATGTTAGCAGATTTACTCTTCGTTGATTGTTCCACAGTGGTGTGGCATGTAGTGCGGTAATGTTGCAACGAAAAATGGGAATGCCAATCCAGTTCATTGTGCCATGAGCAAAGCAATGTGTGATTTAGCTCCACATAGTTTATATCATTTGCTTTCTCTGATACTAGACTAGTGATAAGGATACATTGAATTATAAGATTTCTGGTTCTGACAGAATCTTTTTTCCTAACATGTGAGAAAAAAGCAGAGGGTAATGAGCTTTTTTTGTTGTTGGTCTCTTGTACACTTGATTGTAATAAAAAGGAGGAAACAAGATTATAAACATAGAATTTTTAATTTTTTGTTCAGCTGAAGCATTTCATTTCACTTTCAGTGTTTAATTCAGTGTTTTGAGTATACTATGTGTTTATATAGATCTTCCTTTATCTTGTAATATCAATCCCCACCTCCCCAAAGGATTATTTATACTGCTTTACACAAACCACTGCAAGTTGGGGTGTCAGTTTTGGTGGTTTTGATGATGCATATAAGCCCCAGAATATTATATATATATGTGTGTGTATATTATTTATTTTATTTTATTCTTTTATATCGAGGATAATGGAATAAGAACTTATGTGCTTTTTTACATCCAGTCCCCGTGTGTATGCGGATTTGTGAATTCTGTCATCTTTTCCTACCGGCACACAATGGCCTACTCTTACGAAAAGCGGAACAGGATTTAACGTGTGCGCAAGATGGTTGGTTGTGTGTTGAGGACTGGACATAATTATGTGTTGAGGACTGGACAAACGTTTTGAGAATTGGACAAGAGTAACAGAATAGTTTGTGTTTTGAATTGTATTTGTAGTACAATTAGTGATGTGTGTGGTTGTAGTTTAGTAGTAGTTATCAGTAGTAGTAGCAGATTATAGTTGTGAACCCAACTTGCTTGGCCTGGAGAATTACATTGAATGAATGTTGTTGTTCGTCACATTCATGGTGTATTCAGTGTGATTGCTGAGTGAGTTGAGGTGATAAATTTTCACTACTACTAACTTTCTTCCTTTATATATTTCTTTTCTAATTTTCTTCTGTCCTCTTCCTATCCCCCCTTTATCACTCCCAGCCCGTTTAGTAGATGAGCCCTAATCCTCTTTAGGGATACTAATGACAATAGGAATAAGTCTAGGATTCCCTTTCTGGTGCTGGATCAGGTGGTGTAGGAATCAGGAGTGGTGACCTAGAGAATTCCTGCTTAGGACTCTCTATACTTTTATTGTGTGGGTATGTCATTCAGATAATGATGAGGAATGGGAAGACGACGATTCA
Source organism: Rapana venosa (assembly GCA_028751875.1). NCBI lineage: Eukaryota > Metazoa > Mollusca > Gastropoda > Neogastropoda > Muricidae > Rapana > Rapana venosa. The sequence continues at coordinate 12,318,804 of CM054136.1, read as the reverse complement.
TGGGATGACGATGAGGAGCTGATCGGCCTGGAGGAATGCCTGTTCTGCTCCCACATTTCCTCCTCTCTGGAAACCAACCTGAGCCACATGACAGCCCGCCACAGCTTTTTCCTGCCTGACGCCGAGTTTGTCTCTGATCTGGAAGGGCTGGTTGTTTTTCTTGGTATGTATGCATGCAGAAATCTGGATGCTTGATTTGCTGAGCCAGCAGGCCATTCGCATAGTCTGTCTTGGTGTTTGTTGTATCAGTTAAGTCATGAGTTGATTTGCAGAGGCAGTGGGTCACTCTGCCTTGCTCTCACACTCCTTTTGACCAAAAGCCTCGCATAGTATATGACTTAATTTCAGAGACTACCTACAATCAATATAGTTATACAAAGCGACTGTGTGATAATCCGTTTTAACAGTGATGGAAAACATGGAATGAGCACTCAGCTTAAGATTCCAAAATTGTATCCAAATCGCATGAAGTGGGTCATTACTGTTATATGTATTTTGATGAGTTTCCTCCTGATTAGTTTTAAATAAAATGCATTGTTTCATTCCACCAAATTAGCTTAATGTGGAGTATAAAAGATACGAAAGTCATACATTCTTCTTTTTTTTCTTTTTTCCCCCTGTTTTTTTTTTTTTTTTATAAGATAGATATTGTATCCACTACATTTTCTTAATTTCATATATTTACTTGAGAAGACACTTGCTCGGGTAATTTATCACCAGATTTGCCTAGTGTCCTGCAAGGATTCCTTTATGAAATTTCATTTGTGTTTCTGGCATTTCCTTGCAGTTTTTTAGCTCCCAGGCTTTTGTAAATTTTGAGTCCCCAAGTTTTTATGACACATGGTATACCATTTTGCAGGGGAAATGATCAGCCAGGGTCACATGTGCCTGTGGTGTCAGGACCGCAGTAAGCTGTTCCGCAGTGTGCAGGCAGTACAGAAGCACATGGTGGACAAAGGCCACTGCAAGATGAGGCATGATGATGCCAGTCGCATGTCTTATGCAGACTATTATGACTACAGGTATAGTACATGCTCCTTCTTTCCCCTCTATGCTCTATGTTTCTGCCCCATGTCTATTCTCTCCTCTCTTCGACACAAGGTGATCCTCACGATTGACTTGTCTTGTATCTGAACTCCTTGAAGAACCAGTGGAGCAGTTCTTTACTGTTTTGTTATGTTTTGGGGTGGGATGTTTTGGAGGGGGGAGGTGTTTTGGGAGTGGTTTCCTGTTTTGGTTTTGTGTGGGGGGTCCCTTGTGTTGGTCCTATTTTTTCCTCTACCCAGTTGAAGAATAATATAGTTCTGATGTGTGCAGGCACACATTGATGTTTATAGTTTACATTTATAGTTTAAAAAATGCCATTACAGTAGCAGGAGACAAATATTTCATATACAGTTCACATTAATGTTCACATCAAGAGACTTTTTGGTGGTGGGTTTTTTCCTTTTTTGTTTTTAATGCTTGGTAATTGTGGATTTTATTTTCCACTGATTTGATATCTGACAGATATTGATAAGTGTGCAATTACCAGGAGCAGACGCGGTATCTGAGCAGTATTTATGACAATTGAATGCATTGATCACTTAGAGATTCATCCAAATGCTGTCAAAAACATGGTTGCGTAAATTAATCTAACAAAATTTGCAGCAAGGTGAAATGCATAGTATCTTCTCAAACATTTTCAAATTTGATGTGAGAAGTTTATCCCCTGCTTTTGAGAATACCATGATGAAGTTGAACAATAGATCCAAAGTAACGTTTGAATTCCAAGGTTTTGAAGCCTGGTTTATTGTAGGTATTGTTGACATTATTCTTTTTTCTCTTTCTTTTTTTAAAATTTTTGATTTTAATGCTTAATTTTGGTATTCTTGTTTACTCTTTATAACAACACAACACATACACACACTTGCACCAACATGTCATTTTTGGTGATCTATCCAATCTTCGTTTATTCTGTCCCATTTTGGGTTTGGTACCTTTATGGCAAGAAAATGAGATTGTTAGACATTATGGTTCATATCAAAGGGCCCTATACTGCATGCTGTAGCCTTGATGAAATATTTTAGGTTTAATTTGCTGTTTTCGTGACAGTTACCCCAACTGTTCCCACGCCCCTCAGTTGAATGTGCAGTCCAAACCAGATGTTATTCATTCCAGGGTTTTGAAGCTGGGTTACCCCTCAATAAATTGTGACCAACAGAGGGGTTTATGTTTCAGATCACTTTTAATTTGATTTCCCTTTTGATCTAAACATATTGCAAAACACATACACACACTTTACTACAATTCCTCATGTCTGGTGAACCATACTGGTTGTTTGTCCACACTGTTGGTTGGCACCACTAAAACATGTCATTGGACCATTCCCGCCTCAATCAACCCAAAGTTTGCTGGGTCACTTTGTTGAAATTTTTGGCTTTAATTTTTTTTCTGCCTCATCTTCTGTGACGTCCCTGTCCAACTGTTCCCACGCCACTCATTTCAATCTCCCTGCCACAGTCACACCCAGATTCGTTATGTCTCATTCTCAGGGTCAGAAGTCCACAGGGACCCCATCAATATCAGGCCACTGTGAGGCCACCAGCCAGAGGGTCCCTGCACTGCTGCTGGGTCACTTTGATGGTGTCCATTGGTGCCTGTTCTGAACTAACATATGCAAGACACCACCTACTAAGCCCACTACTAACGACATATTAGCTCAGTCGCGGAGCCAGACTGAGTGAGTTGCCCACCTGAGGTGGCAACCACTACAACATCCCTCCATTGACCGTTCCCCCCTCCAAAACTCCAACCCAAAGGTTTTGACACAAACACACCACAGGCTCAGAAGTGTATGGGGAAACCGAATCTGAGGTCACTATGAAACCAGAGCAACTGAGACCACCGAATCAGTGGCGTTTTTTTTCTATAGCATGATCACTGATAATGAAGGTGACATAATGATGCTGCTGTGGAAGTGCATATGCTTTGAGACTACTTGACAGGGTTGTTCTCTACACTTGTTATCATAATATATCCCAGCATAAATCGGGCCCGAGAGATACAGACACCTGTAGTGTTGGTCAGGTAATTTGAGCAATACCCTCAAATTCCATCTCTTAACCCTTTCCCATTTTTACCCGCCGTAGCCCGCCGCTGCCCACTCGCCCGCATATATTTATGCCCGCCGGACGTCAATTCAGCCTAGTGGGGAATTTCCCTCATGCACTAAGCTCTACCTAGTACACGCACACTATGAATGAACATTCCACTGAGGTCAGCATAAACTAAGGAAGGAATAGGCACCAAATTCAGTGATACACAGCCTCCAGTTCACAAGAAATTGGCCAGTGACTCGCTTTGTCTTTCCCACGCTTTCTTGTAGCTAAAAATGGCAGCAAAGATTGAGCATACGATTTGGGAGGAATATACTGATGTGGAAATTGAAGCTATTTTAGCTCAAATGGAACAGTTCGAAAGAGAATAAAATGTTAAATCCGATGTTGAAGTAGATGTAGAAGAAAGAGATGAAATAGAAGTAGGTAGTGAGTCGGAAAGTGATGCTGAGGATAACATTCCGTTGGCTTCATAGCAGACGACATGGCGTGGCGCACAAGTGCCTTGCACAGTGCAAGACTTCACGCTGCCGACTGAGCCGGCACAAACTCTCCCACTGAATGCCAAGCCCTTAGATTACTTTGTTTTGTTTGTGCCCCAACATTTTTTTCAAATTGTAGCAGATGAAACTAACAATTATGCCAGGCAAAAGATCGCCGTGAAAGGCTTAGTCATAGATCCATTATGGACAGAAACAACACCTGATGAAATTAGGGCTTACCTGTCAGTTTTGATCATGATGGGGATCAAGCGTTTGCCAAGGCTTCATCTCTACTGGTCTACTGATTTGAGATTTTCTGAGTCACGGATCAGTAATATTATGACGAAAACCAGATTTCTCAAAATTAATCAGTATTTTCACCTGAGAAACATGCCAACACACCTGGATGCGACACTGGGCTATGACACCTGCATTGTGACAGCCATGTAACTGGCTATTGGTGAAGGACACACTAGTGTCTTTGTAAATAGTAGGCGTGAGCATATATTTGTAAATAATGTATATATGCCATTAGTCAACGTCGTTTTCAGTATGTTTGAATACTTTCCACTCAGAAAATGTAGACTTGGTGACAGTAATTTTGTGACAAGTGTGAATGGTCGATGGGATTACCATGACGGTGGATGCCATGAAGGACACATTCAGGCAGGACCACACTTATTTTTGGGGGATCGCATACGTATATTGCGCATGTTAGAGGGTAGGTGTAGACTAACAGCATGATGTCATTGCAATGTTACCTGTATTTGGTGACAAAGAGGGGACAGCAGCATGACACATGTAGGTAGGACACACATCTTGGGGTGCAGAACAAAGTATGACATTATATGAATACTTTGGCCAAATATGACTGCTCTGCAAACAATGTTAACTGTACAGCATTATGTGTACTTGAGGTACCTTATTCTCTTAAAAAACTGCGTAAATTTTCGAATACTACAGAGAGTTTCTCTGTAAGAAATGGTAATGGTTTAAGTGGATGAAGCTCATCTGCATGGTCCCAGTCTTCCCACTGAGCCCTCAGCACACTCACTCTGGGTAGGAGCCAGCCAGAGTCAGAAAAATTCCTATGACTCTAGTGGGAATTTGAACTTGCAACCTTCCAGTCCAAAATCCAAGGTGCTAACCACTGCACCATGTCAGCTGGTGGCTTTAATTTTCTGTGGTTCATTGAAAAAAAGCCCAAAGAAAGTCAGCAAGCATTTATGGTTGGTTAGTTGTGTTTGTGTGTCATGTTTGTTTTTCAGGATACCTAAGACAGGTGAAAGAACACCTGATGCTGCAGTCATGGTCAATTTTTTTTTTTTTATTTCATTTTATTTTGTTCATGGTCAAGTTAAGTCCAGTCAAGGAGGATGGTTTCTGATTGCAGGGTCCTCTATCGGTCACCGAAGCCTGGCCCGCTATTACAAACAAAACCATGGGGGCCGGCAAATGTTGGTCAAAAGGCAGCAGACTCCTCTCAGTAAAGTGCTGGCCAACTACAAGGCTGTGGGATGGACTGGCTCTACAGGTGAGGCCTTTGGGCTAACGGTGACCTGTGGTAAGGTCGTTGAAAGCCTGTGTCATTCGCGTGTGGTAGTTTTTGTTCACTTTGAATATCTCTTGGGTATGTGTAGTTTGATTAAGATGAAAACTGAACTGTTCAGCACCCTTAAAGTTTATCTGTTTTAAAATTTAGAGACAAGTTTATCATTTCAATTTCATCATATTTATTACTGAAAAGTTTTCAAAAAAACAAGGGATGACCTTTTAGGATATTTCAACATAGATTGTTGTAAAAGGTAAAGGTATCCCATAACCTATGTGGTTGTAAGGGAGCGGGGCATCCGAGATCTCAGCTTCTCTAGGGACCAGTGTATTGAGAGCAGTGCCCATCTCCTCTCCCTCGCTACTTTACCTTCCCTGACCCTAAAGCGGGCAGGTACCCATTTACAGCTGGGTGAATGATATTAACATGTCTACAAGGGGAAAACTATTGCACTGTCAGCATCTATAAAGATCCTTTTGAACATGACATGGAGTAAGTCTATCTGACTTTAGTATAGTATGGCACCTATTAAAGACTTAATCCCAAGGTTTTATTCCTTCATATTTGGTGTCTGTGATTCATGGTTCTTGTTTTTCCATTTTGCTGCCAGCAAAAATCAGATGTAAAGGTCTTCCCATTACCAGAGATAGGGATGATAATTGATAAACAAATTTCTGGAATGAAAAGATATTTGAGATAGATAACAAGTGTTGGTTTTTTTCTGAATGGAAAATGAATGAGGAATCTCCTAGAAGGAGAACATGAACTTGGAAAAAAACACACCCAAAAAAGCCCTTACATGAACTTGGCCAGTCACCGACCAACACAAAGAAATGAATGACCGTTGCTGTGACATAGAGGGCTTCCATTCATAATGTAGAATAGCCAACCCCAAATGCAGCCCTTCCCCAGTGCGGATGCCGGGGTCCTGTTGGTATAAATAGCATCTCCACATTCTGGAAATTCTGTGCTAGGAACTACCTATTTTCTATCCCTCTCTTTGTTTCTTCCTTGTTCCTTTTATTCCTGTCACGGCCTTTTTATCTGTTTTCTGCCATCTTGGTCCATTCTCCTGCCTTTTTCCTCAGGAAGACTTAAAAAAGTAACAATTCTCTTCCAGGCAAAGTTGGATGTGCTGGGCCTGACTTGTCAGGCTCTTAATGGCAGCACAACACAATTTCGCTTTATGACAAACAACAATAGTTGCTGTCTAAGCATTCATATTCATAAAGAGTATTTCTTAGGTTTGATACCAAAACCAAATGTCATGCTAGCTTTTTGTGTGTGTGTGTGCTGCAAATTTCCATTAGAACTATACCTGTCTCGTAATTCAGGAGTTGATGGGATAAGTAAAATATAGATTTTATGTTTATTGTTGTTATTGATGTTGCCTTCTGTTATGATAATATATATCTTTAAATCGTGTTGAATGTCATCTTATCATGTGTGCAGGTGCAGCAGTGAAGCAATATGCACGAGACATGCATTATCTGCAAAGGCTGAAGAAAAGGTACTTCATGAAAGTGGGAACACAAGCCAACAAGATGCAGTTCCACTTTCGACCACAGAACCCCATCTAGTTGTGCTGTGGAGCAGGGCCATGTGATATCTGTCAGTTGTTTGCATGTTCCATGCTGCTTGTTGATTCTGGTGACGTTTGATGACTGGGGAGTGCTCTCTTTTTACTGATAAGTACAGGTGAAGAGTGATACTTCATACTCCCTGTGTTGAGGCTACTTTTCATGCCTCGGAGAAGTGTTAGTGAGATTGGAATGACTTACTGATATTGAAATCAGATGGTATATGCTGTCATTTTGCATGTGTTATGCAAAATTCTTCTGTGTGAAGAATATGTGAACTTTTTCCCCCTAATTATTTCATTAATTTGAGTGATAAATCTGAGTGAGGTCAAATCAGAATAGAGAGCATTGATTGATGATAATTTTTTCTGAGTAAGCCGTGGTTTGTATATTGTAAAGTAATTTCATGGATGTTCTGTATATGTATAAAGATAATGATCAGGTAATAGAAGGTGGCAGCCCTGAAAATTATGGCCTCTGTGGTCAGTAGGGCTGTAAACATGAAATGAAATGATCTTTTGAGGCTTTTCTTTCACATGGGTTGTTTTTTTTTGGGGGGGGGACTGTTCATGAATTATAGAAAAGTTTAAAGCAACTTTTGCTTGAAAGTTAAGAAGGGAGGAGGCTTCTTTGTGTGTGTGTGAGAGAGAAGTGGAGGGGGGGGGGGACCAGAGAGTTTATGCCACTGGTCTGCTTTTGGATTGGAACCTGCTTGCTCTGTTTGTAACCTGTTTTTGTTTCTGACTGCAAGTGGTACTTGTATGAATTTTCATGGATGAAAAATGATTTCAAAAGACAAAACAAAAATCCATGTGTTCACCTACCTACATAATTCTCTGTGTCTCTCTCTCTTGCTCGCTCTCTCTCTCTCGCTCTCTCTCTCCTGCCTTTGCTCTGACGCTTTCCTGTCTTCCTCATATTTTTCTCTGATTTGTGTTGCCCAGGTGCTCACTTTCTTCATCTTGTCATATTTTTAAGAGGTTTAATATTCAATAGTTTTCTTTCCTATTTTCTGTTATTTTTTGCTTTTTTTTGGGGGGGGGTGGGGTGGGGTTGGGGGGGTCCAAATTGATTGCTATGTGTTGTATTGATAGTACTATGTGACCGATTTTCATTAAGATCTTTGAATATTCACCTGTTGATGGATTATTATCATTGTTATTATTATTATTTGTACATTTTCCTTGACTTTTTAAAATTTCCTTGACTTTTTTTTTTTTGGGGGGGGGGGTCATATATTTTCTTTGACTGAGGGCTAAATGTAAAAAAGCCATTGTGCACACTTATTCTTTGCCCTCAATAAAAACTCTCACTCTCTGTGAAAAGTATAGTGAAGGAAAACAAATGCTGGTAACCACTTATATTTATAAAATAAACAGGAATACTTGCTTCCGGCGTTAAGAAATGAAGCTTTTGTGTTAGTCTTAAGTTGAAGTGTACAGTGATTGCTTTATGATGAGTTAATAATAAACAGTGGCAGAGTTGGTACCTCTTTGTGAAAGACAGAATGAGAAATGATGAGTGATAAATCAAAATTAAAATCACACAACACACAGTACACAATATAGTTAAATGAGTATCATGCATATTAAAATGAAACAGCATTTGACATTACACACATGTGTGCACACACACACACACCCTCCCAGGATTGATCCCAGGTTTGAGCTACCACTGAGATGCCTGTTCAAAGATATTTTTCCCCTGGAGTTATTATCAGTGCCGACTACACCCTCATGAGAGAATGCATGCAAAACATTTTACACACATATTAAAACCCACTTTGCCTTTCAGAGGAGTAGGCCATTGTGTCCCAATGGGAAGAGATGACAAAATTTTAAAACCCATGCACACTGGTGTTTAAACATCATCCCCAGAGTCAGAATGCGGCTACCTTAATGCTGGGCAAAAGCCACAGGCAAAATCACACCATTGGAGGACCTCAGAGCTCTTGCCGAGGAACAAAAAAGAAATTGTCTCTAGAGTGTCCTCCCAAGAGAACTTTTTTCCTCCCTTGGTTAAAATAGATAGCAACCCATTTCCTTGATGAGATTACAAATAACAGTATTGTTTGCAAATGCTCATAGAACATCTTCCTCACATGCATGAAAAATCTATCCTATTTTCACAGAAAAGTTGGCTGGCTATGGTGATGTGCTGTGTTCACCTAATTCACTCAAGCACATGAAATAACCCATCAGGGCGCCCACACACATACATACTCACAGGCACACACTGACAAGCACACATTGACAGGCACACAGTGATACACGCATAGGCATACAGATGAATGAATACATGTATAATATCTCTCAGACTTGCACAGAAACTTCAAGCAAGCAATACTAGAGAAGACATGTTGAAGTTAGAGTGGCTTTAAATTAAAAGCTGTGTTGGAATGTGATGCATAGCTGGCTGGATTGTAAGAAGTTCCAAATTTCTGGTGCAGGGGAACTGAAAGCATGTTCACCTTGTGTCTTCAGTTTGCAGCTGGGGAGTTTAACAGCTTTTCTGTAGAAAAATAGTGTGAGAATTTGCATGAACATAGGGATTCTGATAGAGATGCTCGAAGTAATTCTTTAAAATGATGGAAATAAAGGTCCAGCCAAACCTGTGCACCATACACCACCGTACTTCAGTCCAATGTCATACATCCAGCCCTTGGACCTCAACTCCAAGTACAAGCTGTCACATACAAACAACAAAGTCAGAGGATGAAAGTTACAGTAATGCAGCTGACAGGATCAGACAACAAAACATTGCACATAAAGCTCCAGACATAAACTGCAAGGAGAAGTGTCTGATGACCATTAACGCCAGAAAAACAACGTACACCGTCTTCAACCTGGCCACAAAGGAACAGTATGCACATCTCCAGGTCAATGGACACACCCTACCTCAGGACAAAACACCAACCTATCTTGGGGTTACCTTTGATTCCATGATGACCTGAAAGAGCCAGACCACAAAATGCACAGCAAGAGCCAAACTGCAAACAGCTGTGATATAAAGTTGTGTGGAACATCCTGGGGAGCACATCACAGCATTCAGCACACACAAAAGTGTACTATAAACGTCTAAGATCTTTAATTGAGTATGGAGTAGCTGCATGGGTGACTGTCAAAATCTAACTTTGAACAAGTGAGTTTTGTTGCCCTAGTTCATAACCAGGCACCATGGATCATCACTAGACCCACTAGTCAGTACCAACTGGAAAGTTCTTGGCAAATTTCAGGGCTGAAGCAGATGCACTGTTAACAGCAGCCAATACACTCTGCACCAACATGAAGGCAATTTGACCCAGAATTGCCATTTTCTCGGATGCGCTATCTCTGTTTTAGGCCATGTAAAACTCACAGAACAAGGAATATAACACCCTTGCATCCACACTTGTTGCCCTACAGTAATCTACTGAGCATACAGTCATCCAGTGGGTTCTTTCACACTGCAGCATTCATGGCCATGAGGAAGCTGACCTACTGGCAAGGTAAGAGATCAGATGCCTCAAGTGGAGCAGGAAGTGACGCATGAACAGGCAAAGGCAATAGTGAAGGGAAAGCAAAAGAGAGGATGGCTTCAGCAGCACCCTAATTTCAACAGTAAGGATGACATCTACCTCCTACTCAGAGAAAACCAAGTGACTAGACTCAAACATCACATGTTCACCACATTCCACATTGATGATTCTGTGGCGTGCCCTTGTAGCACTTCTCCCAAGACATTGGAATACTTCCCTCCAGATATGTCCAAAACACCAAAATCTGAGGGCTGATATCTGGCTTACTGACATGTGGTTGAGAGACAAGCTCTTTGGACCCCTGGCCCTGGATGGCCTTCTGCATACCACTGTGTTCATCAGGGACTCCAGAATTGCTGTCTGAGAGTCCACAAAGAAGAACTCTTGAGGAACATTGAAAGTATTTAAAACACCAGTATCTATAGGGACCTACAAACAGCAGCAACAACACAGCCACCATCAATATACTACCACCACCAACAACAATACTGATAACAAAACTGAGATGGCATGAAGGACAGAAATAGGTGTACTTAGAGAGAAAGAAAGTAAAATCTCGAATAATGCATCAATGCACGCTTAAACCTGAATTTGTCCGTCTTCTCCTGCATATAGGCTCCCTTTTTCAAATCAATCAGTTCCCTTCCCGCCCACTGTTTCCTGGTTACAGGCATGACATCATAGGCTACTTCTTGGCATTGCCATATAATTTGCTGAGGTCCTTCTGTAAACATAATGGGGTCCTGAAACACTGGAATTTTCCTATAGAGTATGAAGTCATCAGCAAGAAGGTGCACATGATATTAAAAAATCTGCTAGGACGATTTTAAATTAAGTGGCATGGGCAGCTCAAAAGGCCTAATATTGTGTTTTGGGAGACAGCAAATTCGATTATCATTTCTTTAGCAGATTCCCCTTCCTGTACAACTTACACAGTCCTCTTCATTAGAAATTCTCTTTCTATTGATGGATCGATCTTTGTTCCACGGTACTGCAGTTAGATCTAGTTTGTCATGAGAGACTGTGTCAAAAGGGTTTGGCTAAAATCAAGGGTAGCTGCATCAGTCTAGTATCATGTATTGCTCAGTTAAGGATATATTTTGCATGACGGTAGACAGAGGAGTTTTACGGGAATATCTGGATTTGATGTAGATAATGTGTTCAAGCTGTCAGCAGACTACAAATGTTAAGGAACCAGGTCTGTAGTTTGCTGCTCTGTTTTTAATCTTTGTCTCGAATACACTCCAGATGTTACCAGTGAGCCAGTCATTCGGATCTGGGGGGGGAGGGGGGGGGGGGGGGGGGGCTTAAAGGTTTCCCAACAGTTCTTGAGGATCTTGCTGGGGGTACCATCTGGTCCACAGGCTATTAGAGACATTCATTTCAGAAGAGAAAAGAGGCAAATAGGGACCAGTGCAAAAGTTTGTATTAATGAACGAATGTTGACCCATCTCTCCCTTGCTCTTTTGTTCTCTCGTTCTCTCCATTAGCCTACATTTGCTTTCTGTACTTTTGTTCCTTTTGTTCAATTAACTTTTGCCAGGATAGCTCAGTGGTGGAGCACTCGCTTTCCCCCAGCCAAGTTAAGCATCGTCCAGGGTGGTTACCAGTTGGATGGGTGACCGTTTGTGCGCCTTGGCTTCAGTACAGTTCCCCCAGTTCCCCCAGCTGTAAATGGGTACCTGCCCTCTTTAGGGTTAGGGAAGGTAAAGCAGCGAGGGAGAGGAGATGGGCGCCGCCCTCAATATGCTGGCCCTAGAGAAGTAAGGTCTCTAACGCCTCGCCCCCCTACGACCTTATAGGTTATGGGACTCCTTTACCTTTACCTACCTATTCCGTTTGACATGGACTTTCTGGTTGATTGTTAGATCAATGAATCGTTGATTTACTTGTTTATTTCTGCCTGTTTTATTTTGTTTGCTTTTTTTTAAAATACAGCATTAATATTTTGTTTAGGCGTTTTGCTGTAGGCTACTTCCCCTCCACCCCCCTCCTCTCTTCCCCCAAGTGTTTGTACACCATTTAGGAAGAGGTAAAAACATCTGTGTGTGAACACACCACATTGTGGTTGTATTAGTAGTTATATCCCAGAGAAGATTTCAGATTTAGGGACTGGGACACCTCTAGATGTCCTATGTAATGTATATTTATAGCCCAGTGGGACACACCCAGTAGGCTTGGCTTCAGAAATTGCACAGCATCTAGGCTACACTGTTCACCTTTGTTTGGCTATACAGTCCTTGGCTTATAGAACTTTCACTGAACCACCACCATGGCACAGTGGTCTTGGAAGGTCGCGGGTTCGAATCCCATAAGAATCATAGAGATTTTTGGGACTCGGACTGGCTCCTACCCAGAGTGAGTGTGCTGTGGGCTCAGTGGGAAGACTGGGACCACACAGTCGAGCTTCATCCATTTAACGGATGCGAGTTTGAGAGTGTTGCTCAAACTACCTGACCAACACTGCAGGTGTCTGTATCTCTTGGGTCCGGTTGATGTCCGGGATATACTATAACAGTAAGCCTAGAGTACTTACTTACTTTACTTAGGCCCATCACTCCCCCTGGAGCATAGGCCGCCGACAACAGTCCGCCAGAGTCCTCTGTCCTGGGCTATTCTCTCCAGCTGTCTCCAGGTATATCCCATCTTTCTGGTTTCTGCCTCAAGGGCGCGTCGCCAGGTGTTTTTTGGCCTTCCTCTTTTTCGTTTTCCCTGGGGGTTCCATGATAGTGCCTGCCTTGTGATGTTGCTGGCTGGCTTTCTCAGGGTGTGCCCAATCCATCCCCATCTCCTGCGCCGGATTTCATTTTCGGCTGGCAGCTGGTTGGTACGTTGCCAAAGGTCTGCGTTGCTGATGGTGTCGGGCCAGTGGATCTGGAGGATTCGTCTCAGGCAGCTGTTGATGAAGGTCTGCACTTTCTTGATGGTGGTCTTTGTTGTCTTCCATGTCTCCGCTCCATATAGTAGGACTGACTTGACGTTGGAGTTGAACAGCCTGATCTGTGTGCGGGTCGACACCACCTTGGAGCTTCAAATGTTCTTCAGCTGCAAGTACGCTGCCCTCGCCTTGCCAATTCTTGCTCTGACGTCTGCGTCTGTGCCGCCCTGCATGTTAATGATGCTACCCAGGTACGTGAATGTCTCCACTTCTTCCAGCTCCTTCCCATTTAGTGTGACTGGGTCCTCACTGCGTTGTTCTTGAGAATCTTGGTTTTGCCTTCATGGATCTTGAGACCAACTTGTAATGAGGTGGCTGCTAGTTCTGTAGTCTTGTCCTGCATCTGTTGGCGGCTGTGGGAAAGCAGGGCCAGGTCGTCTGCAAAGTCGAGATCATCCAGCTGGTCCCACAGTGTCCACTGGATTCCATTTCTTCTGTATGCCGTTGAAGTCTTCATGGTCCAATCGATCGCCAGGAGGAAGAGGAAAGGTGACAGGAGACAGCCCTGTCTGACTCCGGTCTTCACCTCAAAGCTGTTTGTGAGTTGTCCTCCATGGACCACCCGGGAGATCATTCTTTCATAGGAGTTCTTGATCAAGTTGACCAGTTTGGTAGGCACTCCATGGTGGCGAAGCAATTTCCAGAGGGTGTTGCGGTCCACACTGTCAAATGCTTTATCATAATCAACAAAGTTGATGTATAAAGATGAGTTCCACTCTAAAGATTGCTCAACGATGATGCGCAAGGTGGCAATCTGATCTACGCATGATCTGTTCTGGCGGAAGCCGGCCTGCTGGTCTCGGAGGAGAGGGTCGACTGCATTTTTCATTCTCTCGAGGAGGATCCTGTTAAAGACTTTTCCTGGCACCGACAGAAGCAATATCCCTCTATAATTGGCACAGTTACTGAGGTCTCCTTTCTTGGGTAGCTTGATGAGGTAGCCCTCCTTCCAGTCTGATGGTACCTAGAGTACAACCCAGTCAAATAATCTCAAAGGACATGCACCTCCACAGCAGCAGCATTAGTCATCCTGGTTGTCAATGATCATTGTGCAATTTAAAAAAATGTTAAACAGGTTAAAAGCCACCAATTAGGTGGTCCCATGGTGACCTTAGATTCGGTTTTCCCATACACTTCTGTGGCTGTGGTGAGTTTTTGTCAAAGCCCATGGGGTTGGAGGTTCAGGGGGGATGGTCTTTTGGAGGGAGGTTGTGGTGGTTGCCTTCTCTGTTGGGCAACTCACTCAGTCTTGCTCCGCAACTGAGCAAATACTGTCGTTAGTAGGGGGTTTAGTAGGTGGTGTCCTGCGTATGTTAGCTCAGAACAGGCACTACTGAACACTATCAAAGTGACCCAGCAGCAGTGCAGGGCTGCTCTGGCTGGTGGCCCAACCACGGCCTGATATGGTAGGCTCCCTGTGGGAGTCCGACCCTGCGGATGAGACATAGAGAATCTGGGTATGGTTGTGTCGCTGTGGTGGGAAGATTGGGATGAGCAGTGTGGGAACCAAAGGACAGCGACGTCACAGAAGATGGAGCAAAGAAAAAAAACAACTTCCACTGAAGTCTTCACCCCCTGTAAAGGTAGGCCTAATGGACTGATCCAAAACTGATTTGACGTCATTTTGGGACAGACGATTTGTTCCGCCGACGTTGTAGTACGCCCGTAGCGTATACAGCTTTGTAGGTAAGTGAAATTTTAACACAATTTGTTACATTTGTCTGTTAATTTACCCTTTTATGATATGGAACATCATATGCTTTATGAGAAAACTATAAGTTGGTTTTTCTCTCTGAGTTTTTTGTTCAAACAAATCCTTTACCCCTGCAACATAGGTGACACTGACCCACTCCCACAGAGACATAATTGAAGCAGTAAAAGATGAATGGCAGTTAAAGTGTTGACTGACTAAACATGGCTTAAAATCATTGTTGATAAATTTGAAACTGATGTGCTGTGGTATTTGGTGTCGTAAACTGATGAAATCTGTAAACATAACCATTGTGCTTTCACGGTGTCAGCTTTTTTTTTCTTCAACATAGTCATCCATTGTAGACTACTGCCCAAAGAATCCATTCAAACACTTAATTTGTCAAAATGATAAAAATCTGGGATCGAACAGCGAAGTGGAACACACACATGCACATGCCTATTCTTTTGTATTTTTGTCATGGAATCTGGACTAACTTGTAAATGGACCCATACTTGACAAGTGACAATCCCCAAATCGGAAATCTCCGTTGGGACGTAATCAAACAATCGCAACATGCAACAGCAAAATGGGTGAGTTAAACCCTGGCAAACCCCATCGTTCTCCATATAGCAGGGTGTATGCTAGGACTGTCCTTGTCATCCATCTCACTGGCCGTAGCCATCCTAATCATATAGTAGTTCTACTTATGGTGTAAAGGGCTTTAATATTTGTGTGTTCAGTCAGGGAGAAAATCCCGTAAAACAAATACCTCAAAAGAGACTCGAAAGTCACACCCACAGAACACTGTCAGATCACAAATTAACATTCTAAAGTAGTTGTAATCAAATTTACATCCCAGTGGAGATTTCTGATTTAGGTGGACTGAAATTCTTAAGTATGACCCCTTAGCAATCAAATCATGTATTGACTTTTTATGGACAGCTCAGTCTCACTGATAAAAGTAGCAGTGTGTTGCAGGTTCTCCAAGTTGCCATAGAGCTTCTTGAGCACTGGGTTGGGGCCATCCAAATCCTCCGTTAGAGTGCCTCATGTAGCACTTGGGCAGTACTGCAGCACACACAAGATTCTGTTATCTGGATGTCAGCCCTGCAAAGGCATTGTTCTGTGTGACCTATATAAAATTTCATAAAATAATGTACATTGTGTGGGAATTTAGGCAGTTGTGGCCTGTCCTAAGCCTGAGTATATATCTAAACCTGCTCCTATCGCATCAGCAGGGAATAAGGGTCTGACCTGTTGTGGTATGGATGTTGCTGTATCCATTTGCTTTGCTGGGAGGCTACTACTCATTCTAAGTAGTTCAGCTCTTAAGTCTTCCCCTCACCCTATGCCAGTAGATTATTGCCTCTGTGCTTCACCAGATCTTGATAGATCTGCATGGGAAGCCTAGTCTTTCTATGTTTTCATATTTAATTAGAGTCTTTCAGTAGTGACAATCCAGTTTGTGTAGGAGTTCTTTATTTTTTGTCTCCAGTTTTTGTAATAAACCTACGAAATTTGAGCTTCTTCAACACCGATTTCGTTTTCATTGAGACTGATGTGTAGTATACTGTATGCATACACTGGGATATTGTCCAGCACTCCCATGCCCCAGAAAGATTGTCACTGTACTCTGTCATGGAAGTATATCACAAGGGTATGTATGATGGTTGCATGATGTTGTTTACATTATTTGTCTGTTGTTGGTATGCGAAGCATTTCTTTATGTGATAGTGAATGTTTTATTATGTTTCAGTTTCAGGGCGCTGGGATGCTTTTTAACCCCCTTACAAACTTTTCCTGTTTACTAGTTATAATCTGGAATTTGGAAAGGTGTGCAGCTAAGTTGTGCTGTTTATAGACATTGAAGTTGATATATTTAGCTGTGATGATTTTACTTTCTCATCCTCCTATGTTGTAGAGCATTTTACAGAATAGTTTTGATTAAACAGAAATAGAGCAGTACAAGTGTAGTGGTGATTGTTTGTACTGAGCTCGACATTTTGATTTGTCCACATGTGTTAGACTGCATTTTTTCATCTTGTGAAGTCTGACAGTAATTTCGATTGCTAGATTAACAGATGTAAAAGCTTACTTTTACATTTGAGTATTATATAAAGATCTGCTTACCGATGTTTTTGTTTTTTGGGGGGTGGGGGCACCACCATATAAGTAATATTTATTTTATGAGGATGTGTTCATTCCCTTACAGGGTACTTGTTTTCTGAAGCCACTTAAATAGGCAAAGAAAGGATACCAATTTACTCTGTCTCAGGGAAATGGCTTTTTTTCCTCTCTTTTTTTTAAAGAAACTATTATTCAGCTGAAAGTTTTATTCTCTGAGTGAAATGCTGAGCATATTTGAATGACAGGTGTAATGCTCTCTGGTTGCAGATCCACAAGAAACGAGCCATGGGCGACATTCCGGATGGTGACCCTGAAAAGGGCAAGAAGATCTTTGTCCAGAGATGCGCACAATGCCACACAGTGGAGGCTGATGGCAAGCACAAAACAGGACCCAATCTCCATGGCCTCATTGGTCGCAAGACTGGCCAGGCCCCAGGCTTCTCCTACACCGATGCTAACAAGCAAAAAGGTCAGTAACAAAGGGATTGTACTGGTGTCCTCTGAACCGGATGAAATTTTATCTAAAGAAAGGATATTTCTTTACGGAGAAGGGGGGATTCCTTTACATTGCCATTATCATAGGTAAGGCACTAGTGACTTCCCAGGGATGATAGAATTTTAAACACATTTCATACACACATTTTGTATAAAACCTTGGGGTTTGTTTGTTTACTTTTGTTCCTTGGTGAACACTTCCAGATTCACTGATTTTGCCTATGCAACTGTTTACCCACCATTAGAGTAGCTGCAATTCCATTTATTTGGGGCGATGTCTGAATACGACACCAGTGTGCATGTGGTTTTGGTAAGTATTATTATCTATTCCCACTGGCACAAAGCAGAATGGGTTTCAATGTGTGCACAAGATGTTCAGTGTGTGTTTACACATGGAACCATATTTTATTGCTATATAAATTCCATACATTATTATTATTATTGTCTCATCTGAAGGCTTTCAAGGAGAATGGAGTCAGTACTGACGTTAACTCCAGGAAAATTTTGTTTTTAATCCAGTAGTTAGGGACTTGTTACAGTCGAGTACATCTGGCATGTCAATTTATAATTTGTGAGATGTGTACCCGGGTGTATTTCTGTGAGTATAACTATTACTGTTGACACAATACCCTACGACCCCGTCTTCATTTTCTCTTTCTCTGTGTACTGTGATTATGCTTGAGGGTTTGAAAATGTATACGTTTGTGCATGCTTAAGGGTTTGAAAATGTACATATTATGTGCTCTATAAATCATTCATAATTTGTCATTTGTGTGTGTGTGTTGATTTTGAGTGCTTCTGTGTACAAAACTGAGAAGTAATGAAAAGTACTTGTTTTGGGGAATAAAAATTCACAACTAGTCTTTAAGATTAATAACTTTCAAATAGCAACATTCCAGATTTTGTTCTAGATCTTTTCCAGACACTCTATTCTACTTCTCTGGCTTCATACTGTCTCCCATCCTGTACAATCACACGAAAAGTCAAGCACTGTCAGTATGATGATGTTAGAGGGAGGATATTAATATCTTTTTGAAATGTCTGTCTAAAGTACCTTCTCCCCTGTTTGAAATACCAGAATAGTAATTTTTGTGCAACTCAGTACTGTTTTCTAATTTAGACTCTATAGAAAATGTGTGACTGAAGTTCTGGAAGTCTTCGTCATCTTGTGATAAGCATTCAGCTGCCCAGTTTGAACTTGGGATTTCACTAGACAGTGCTATCACTGCTACTGTCAAACAGGTGAGCATTTCCAGCATCTAGTTAGTAAAAGAGTTGCAGCTTTCAGTCTGAATAATTTTGATGCCCCAGCAAATAATGGTTTTGTTTTTGTTGATTTAATTTTTTGGTCTGTGGGTTTTGTTTTGGTTTTCTTTTTTAGGTGGAGTGTGGGATATTTAATATTTTTAAGTGTTGCCACAATCTTGTTTTTAACTTTTGTTGTTGTTGCAGGTATTGTCTGGGATACAGACTCTCTTTTTGTGTACCTGGAGAACCCCAAAAAGTATATTCCTGGCACCAAGATGGTCTTTGCTGGTCTCAAGAAAAAGAATGAGCGTGCTGACCTTATAGCCTATATAAAACAATCAACCAGGTAGTTTGCATGGCTGGAATTTGGTGGTTTTATCATGGAAAGGAGCCTTAACTTATGAAAGACATCAAGAACTTACATCCAAAACATCTAGCTGTGATCCTGCTAATCTGTTTATTTTGAGCTATGGTTTGTACTGTTGGAGATGCTGCTCCAGAAAACACAAAACTACAGTGATATATACACTATCACTTCACACAAAAGTTTCAAAATGAATGCCAGCTTTGTTGTAGCATGAAGGTCTGATGTTTGCTTACATTATTAAAAGAGTAAGCCCATGTGCAAGCAAAGCAAATAACCTTTCTGTTATTTTGTTCATTATCAACCCAGATCAGTTTTATCACATACATTCATTTAATCATGTATGGTAAAGTAGTATTATCAAAGGAACAAAGGATAATTATGCATTCGTTCTTTTTAAAGGCTATTATTTGGCTGGTGTTTTCAGAATAGTTGAGACTTGTCTTAAAAATTCCCTGATCAGTAATATATTGGTTCTGATAAATATGCATAGTCTTGTTAGCGAGCCAACTTTTGTTTTTTCAAAAAATGGCTCCTACCTGTTTGATGATTGATCTTACATGGAATTCTGATCTTCTTGACTTTGTAGTAGAAATCAGTGCCTAAACTTACGATCAAGCTACAGTCCAGCTACAATAAAATCATTTTTGTATAATTTTTGAAATGATATTGGTCACAAGAGCCTTTTCACCAACTGTTAGTTTCTCATGACTAGCCACTTAAACTGGCTGATGCCAAGAGTCCTTAAACAGTGCACTTTCAAGAAACTCATGCATAATCCTTTTTATTTGGTGACCTTCATACCATTCCAATGGGTGACAACCACTGATCTTTAGATATACAGGATGTCTATGGTGGCGACTGACCTATGAACTCAATGGAACTGACAAAAGAGAGTGCTTGCTCAGGTGTCTCCATCAGTTGGTAAGCTTGGTGAATATATCAACAAAGCGGATTTCTATGTACAAAGTAAGACATTGGATCAAGATTGATCCATGTGAGAATCGTCCAAGTGACAACAGCCATGTCAGAATAGGAGCCTGAGAATCAATATACACACACACAATTTTTCGCAACGGATTTAAACAGATCTAAGAAATGGTCCTGAAGACTCAAAAAGGCAAAATTCTGCCACAGATTCTCACACCTGCTTATTGTAGTACACTCTGCAGAAGGAGCTTGCTGAACTATCAGCTGCTGCGGTAAGAACATTGGGTTCCTAGCTGGAAGGTTGCAGGTTTGAATCCCAGAAGAGTTGGGGGTTTACTACTCAGGCTGGCTCCTACCCTGAGTGAGTTTTGATATGGGCTATTTGGAAGACTGAAACTTTAAAAATGATGAAAAAACTGCAGTTGAGTGGATGAAAAAGTTTCCCCAACTGTGATGTAGGGTCCTTGCATTTTGAATGCAAATTACAGTTGGTCGACAGCGACAATCTGCTGATAGTGATGCAACCATACTTTCATTAAGCTGGCTCCAGGACAGGAATATCACAAAAGAAACAGAAAAACAAATCAACAATCCACAATCACTGAATTAGTAACATAAGTTTTAAAAAGTAATATTAACTGTATAATTTCCCCTGTGGGGATGCCAGGGCCTGTCAGTATAAATACCATTCCCACCTTCTGGAAATCCTGTGCTAGGATTTCCTTTTCTATCCCTCTCTCTGCTTCTGCCTTGTCACCTCCTTATCTATTTTCTGCCTTCTTGGTCCATTCTCTTGCCTTCTTTCCAGAAGGGCATAAGTAAAAGATCATGCTCTCCCATGTTCAAGTCAGATGCTCTGGGTCTGACTAGTCAGGCACTTAACTGCAGCATAATGCATTTTCAATATTTACTGTTTGAGCATTCATTGAAGAAGAAATATCAACCGGAAAATTAAACTCTTTTGACTTACACTAACCAGTACAGTCAGAGTAACTACTTTAAACACAGAATGGGAACACTGACACAGAAAAAAAAGAGCATGCTAAAATAACGTTTGATTTCTTAATGTGATATCAACTGCACAAATAACTTTCCACAAACCAATACAGTTTCTACCCTAATACAGAATGGCAACGTATGTTCTTTCGATCCAGAAGGACCATAGAGCCGGAGCTTATCCCGGTTTCTGTAGCATTAAGCGAACTGATGGTTTTTCACCACCCCTGTGACAGGACGCTAATCTGTCGCCAGATACTTCCCTAGCAGAGCTGGTACCCACTTGTACACCTGGGTGGAGTGAGGAAAATAGGAGTAAAGTGTCTTTCTCAAGGACACAACACCGAGCCGAGCGGGATCGAACCCGCGACCTCTGGATCACGAGTCGACCGCCTAAACCACGCAGAATGGCAACAATGACACAGTATTTTCATGTGCAAAATGATACTGAACATCATGCACATTTGGTTAAAATGCAGAAAACTTAATTCCAGTAATGTTAAATCTAGAGTCATGAATGAATAGTCTACACTATAATGCACATGGACAATTTCGACCTCTAATTTTTACCCCCCAAACACACACACATTTTTCAATACATTACTTCATGCCAACTTGACCTGTCAACAAGATAAAACATTCACATGTAAACAAATACATAAAAAAGCCTGATAAAATGAAATTTAAAATCAAACAAAACAAAACTGGAACACACCGAGGCACAGAAAAAGCAAACAAAACTTGACAGTCAAACCTAATACAGCATTGAACTGAAAACAATTTACACAAGCATAAAACAATCTCTGAGGGAAAACAATTTTTTAAGTTAAATTTTTTAATATTTTTTAAAAATTAAGTCTTGGGGTTATTTACTAGCAATCTTAACTCTTAAGATAGCCAGCTAAAATCATGGAATGAATGTCAAATAAAACTATCAATTATAGTCATGTCAAGCTTTATGACAAATCTGGGAACTGTCAACTGGTACAACATGTCAAAACTATCAATTATAGTCATGTCAAGCTTTATGACAAATCTGCTACCTGTCACCTGGTAAGACAACACGCTGGGTGACAGACTGCTTCATTCATAAACACGTAACTCCCATATTTATCATCTATCATCAAAGGATGACTATTTTTTCTTATTTTTGTTTTTAAAAGAAAGAATGACATTGCGTTATATTGCAAAACAGTGCTGTATTTTAGATCACTTTCAGCTGAGGCCAATTTTTCTCCAAACTTTGGTGTGTTCTCCCTGGAGAGAGAGTGTTGCCATACGAGTAGCGCTATGTGCCCGCATGTGTTTTTCTATGAGAGCGTCTTTTCTTGACAGAATTTTGCCAGGGGCAGCTCTCTTCTTGCTGTACGTTCTTTTATGGGATCTAAACGCACATTACATGTGATCTCAGTTTACTGTCTCATTCAAAGGACTTGCACCCAAACTACCATTCAGGGTCTTGGGAAGTGGGGGGAGGAGAAAAGAATACAGGTTCAAACAGAGATTGAATCCATGACTTCTCACTTTTCAGACAGGCATAATACCTTTCAACCATGGATCTGCCAGACACAAAACACGAGAAGATAAAAATGAAGGATGAACTTAAAAGTTTTCTCGATATACACAAGATACCACACAAACTTTCAAAGTGAAGATTTATCCTTTGGTCAGTTTCCATACCAGAATAACCAGTTTTCACTGACAAGTCATACAGGACAACTTTGTGAATGCTCTATATTCCTTTCAATAAGGAAAGGAGGAACACAGTACAGTGGCTACCAAGAAGAGATAAAAGCTGGATCACAAACGTTCAGTAACTTTTATAACAAACAAAAGTGACAACACAAATGCACAATTTAAAACTGCAGAGAGCAATTATACACCATGTCTTTCTTTGCTCTCTAAAGGTGTCCCCCTCCCATATAAAGATGCTTGTACAGTGTATACTTTTTTATATTGTACAGAGTTAGGCCTTTCAAAACTGCATACACAAACACCCATCATTTTCTTCATCCCAATCCAAAACCCACGCCCACTCCCAACTTTATTGATTAGAAACTCACTAACTACATGTACAGATACTGTTTCAACCTCTCTCTCTAACCAAACTTCCTCAATCTGTCACATATGCACACACACATTAGATAAAAAAAATTTTCATATCAAAACATACTAAACAGAAGCATTCATGCTTAAAATCATAGTGAAGAACAGGCTCCATCTTCAAAGTCTTGCTCGCCATCACCTGCAGGTTAATACTATTTACCACAGGCAGAGCATTAACACTTTGTTGCTACTTCGTTAATCTACGGTCAGAATTGTGATTTCATAAGTTGCACAGGTTTAAATGCACAATTTTTGCCTTGCTTTGTTATTTTGAACTCTTGACAGATGCACATCCATTAAACTGAGGCGATTGACAGACGACGTCAGGGGACTTTTTGTGCATGTGCAAGATTAGTAATTGCCTCCATTGAACATTGTATTATCTGCTACCAGTTGTTCATTTTAGTCATGTGCTTGCAAAAATTTTGAACCTTTATTCATTTATTTTTCGCACAATAATGTATCTTTAGTTTATCAAAATCCTAAAGAGAAGACATCTGATAGACAGGCCTTGATTTCCAAGGTTTGTGTGTGTGTGAGATTGAGCTTTGCTGTGATGCACAAGTATCGAAAGGGTCATTGTCCAACAGGATTTTAAAAAAACAACCCCCCCCCCCCCAGCTCAAGTAGAGTACCACTAACACAAGTCTCAAAACCAATGAGAACTGGTATTTTCAGGATGAGCATTCTGAGGGGTAGGCAGTTCTAGTAAGAAAACAACAAAGTAAAAACAAGTCTTTTTCTTGACAAGTGAACAAACAGCAACAATAACTCCACTATACCTATTCTGTCTAAAATAAATCTCTCCCAGTAACAACTACTTTTAGATGGGTGAAAGAAATGACAGTAAACCATTAACAGTAACCAAGCTCTCTATAAACACTACAGGGAGACCATATTTTCATTCATGTAACACTGGTAAGAGGATGCTGATAAAATCAATGCATTAGCATTTTCTACAAACACGGTGAATAGATATATGCTGTTGAAACTCCTGAAATCCTCTCAGCCCGTTGCTCACAACAAAGTTACTCAGTGACGATATCGACTTGAAGAGGAGCTCCCTTTTGTGGAAGTGTTACTGCCAAGAAGAACCCGTGGTACGATAGGTTTTCTCTCTGGTGAGGCCCTTGTCTGAAATCTTGACTTTGATGACAAATCTCCTGAATGGGAAGGCTGCTGAGACTTGTAACTATTTGACGTGGGAGGAGGCAACCCGAATGTTCTTGGGTCCACATTCGCGGAGTCTGATTCAGGTCCAGTCCACACTACTCGCCTGTCCCCTCTATCCACTGTCATTGTCAGCCCTGAGGGACCTGGGCTTTCCTTCCTCGGCTGCATCTTGGTTTCAAACAACTTTTTGGCATCCTGAATGCGACGCTCAACAAAGGATGTGTTGGTTGCACTTGTTGAAGGTTTCTCCTGGAACAAAGGCAAGACGTTTTTGTTGGTGTTTTTTTAATGGTGTGAGGTGCATTTTGATAGTGGAGGACATTTTTTCAAAGTAAAAATAAAACTATGAGAGTGTCATTTTGCAACACTAAGATTGTAAAAGACTGCAAGCTCCTGTAAAAAGCGGAGACCCCCACCCCCTCAATCAATTAACTGCCTTTCAGAAAATGTTTCCTCTTAGTATTTAGTGACCCTTTGTCCCTTCACATTCCCCCTTTTCTCCCTATAAATGAAGGAATCTACCCCCAACAAACAAAAAATATAAGACTGCTGGGAGACTTCTTTGTTCAGCTCATATTATTCCTGCCTACACTTAGAGTTGATTAACTAGCAGTATTTTTACTGTCCAAAAGCCAGATTATGAAACTTAGATTTGTTGCCACCATCAGCATCACTCATCTTCAATAGAAAGGGGGGGGGGAAATCAAGTAACATTATTTCTTTCTCAAAGACAAAGACACAAACAGTGATTAGTTTGGTCTTTCACAGATCTTCTGGAAAATGTCTATTATCTTCATAGGTCTCCAGTACAGGCAGTGGGAGTTTTGATAAACACATAGATACTACTATATCCACTATATCTATTTGCTATATATATTCACTTCTTCAAATATTCCCTGAGAAAGGGGTTTCCTTTAAAAAAAAAAAAAAAGTTTCTTCATTTGTTTTATGAACACATTCACAGTCCACAATGACTGAAAGATATGGTGTTTATGCAATTTCCACCCATCAAATGTTATTTTCTCTTACTGCAGATCATAGATGTTGCACACAGCATCAGTACTTTTGTATCTCTACCTCCAAGGCTCAGCAAGTACATCTTGGCTTTGAATATATTTGCAGCACATTGCTGATGTATTCTAGACAGTTTGGCCACTGTACTTGTAAAAATACTGCCAATATGCCTATTTTGACTGTAAATTTTTGTTCAAATATGGGTACAAATGGTCAGGCAGGCAGCTATGGTTATATATGCATGTATAAGATTTTGAGTGAAGTTGACCACTGTGTCATTTACAAGCAAATTTAAGAAAATCACAGCATGGATTAAAACATTTTTTTTTTAGTCCTTCCTGAATAATCAGATTTCATTTCCACAGATTACACAATCTGTATTTTGAGAGCTGATGTATGGTAACAGGACTCTTGGGGGGGAAAGGATGGAAGGGGGAGGGGGGGGGATGTGTGTGCTAAGAATCACTAACATCCAAAACAACTTCAAAGGCTGAAGATAAAACTATGCAACTTTTTTCTTTCACAGATGCATGCAATATTTGTTTATTTATGTATTCTTTTATTTTGAGGATAATGGAATAAGCTTTTATGTACTTTTTAACATGCAGTCCCCATGTGTATGCAGTTTTGCACATTTGTCATCCGTTCCCACTGGCACACAATGGCCTCCTCTTCCAAAAATCAGAACGGGTTTTAACTTGTGCGCAAATGTTCTGCATGCATTCGCATATGGGACCTCAGTTTATAGTTTCATCCGAAGGGCTTATATAATGTGTGTGTGTGAGCACCCATGTATATTCATGCTTTTATTATGCACACCCAGTGTGTGTGTGCGCGTGCGCACAAGCATGCACACATTAAAAAAAAAACAACCCTCAACCAAACAAAGGGAGGCACCGTGGTCGAGTGGTTTAGGCGGTCAACTCGTGATCCAGAGGTCGCGGGTTCGATCCCCGCTCGGCTCGGTGTTGTGTTCTTGGGAAAGACACTTTACTCCTATTTTCCTCACTCCACCCAGGTGTACAAGTGGGTACCAGCTCTGCTGGGGAAGTATCTGGTGACAGACTAGCGTCCTGTCACAGGGGTGGTGAAAAACCATCAGTTCGCTTAACGCTACAGAAACCGGGATAAGCTCCGGCTCTATGGGCCTTCTGGCTCGAAAGAACATACAACCAAACAAGAACAGACATACACATGGCACTCACCTGATCACCAGTCAGTGCATTCAGACGATATTTCAACAATGCAGATGTCAAAACCTTTGACATCGACAGGGCTTCAGACTCATTGTCTTTACTGGAAATAAGATTGTCTGCCTGAAACCAGAGAAACAGCCACATCACGTCAGATGTCTACAGAGCACATTTCCTGTCGAGTGAAAATAAAAGGGGAAAAAAAAATCTTCATCTTTTGACTGGCAGTCCAGACCACTTAGGCTGAAAACATCACATGCAAACAGTGACCAAAAAAGGAAGCTTCTCCTCTCTAAACCAAAGGTATGTGACTTCTTTTAGTTTTATGGTATGTGACTTCAAGCTTAGGATTCCTGGTTACCCATGTAGTAAAACAGCAAACAGTTAGCAGTAAGTTGTCAATAGAAACCACGAAGAGATGGACAGCACAAGGTCTTCAGAAAAGAAGCCCTTATCTGGTAAGCTTTTTGGCCCTGAGCTTGACACACTGTATGGGGGCTGGGCCACATGATGGATTCTGTTTTGCCAGCCACTCTTTTCTCTCCTGCCTAGACCTGTACACCTGGGACTGAACCCGTGTCCTCAGAGTTTGGGTTTCTCAAGCTAAATTTGTGAAATGATCACTTACCACTTAATGACGGTGATAACTGCTACAAGTATGGAATTCATTCCTTACAAGCCTCCTTTATTTCTATGTTGTATATTCTGGCCTCACATTTTCTTCACATACTAAAAGGTATGGCATAATGATTTCAGAAATCTAAAGCACAGATAAAAATGTAAAAACATCCAATTACTATTTCTGAGTGTAGATAGATTTCTTTATTCATAAAACAATATCAATGTATCTAAATACCCATTCCACACACAAGTGAAAGCATCTCAAGGACTCCACCCCCCATTCAACCCTGCCCCACACAATAAAGAACAGAAACAAACAACTGTTTCCATCGCCACTGTCGTCGGCAGGAGCTCCACGCATTGCCACCAGGGTTGGCCATCTCTCTTGAGTTCTACAATCTCCTGTATTTTTCCCAAACCACTGACTTCAGTGATGTTGGCAATGTAGAACTGCCTCTTTTCCTTCATTTCATTTTATTTCTTTTTAATTTTTTTGTTTTGTTTGTGTGTTTCTGTAAATAATAGAAAAGAAAAAAAATCCAACTAAAAACACACCCACCACTAACCAACAAAAGAAGCAAAAACCAAACCAACAGAAAATAAAACACAACTGCAATAAACTTTACAACAAACACCCCACCCATGAACAATTTTCTGACCATTTATACGTGTGCAGCAAACAACCAAAGCAGCATGCTGTATAAACATTACCAGCGATTCCAACAGTTCGGAGACAGACTTGTCATCTTTTTTGGAATCTGGTAAGGACTTTTCTGCAGGATGCTGTGAGCTGGTCCCAGGTATAGCTGATGGGGAGGAGCCATCCTCTAAACGACTCAAAATTTCAGCCCGTTTTAACTGAAACACAATTTTAAAAAAATTAACAAAAATCTGTAAACATGCTTCAAGTCTACAGTTGAAGTCAGAATTCTTCATTCCTAAAGGCAACGTCAGACAATTTTTTGGTTTTGTTTTGCATTTTATT
Source organism: Rapana venosa (assembly GCA_028751875.1). NCBI lineage: Eukaryota > Metazoa > Mollusca > Gastropoda > Neogastropoda > Muricidae > Rapana > Rapana venosa. The sequence goes on along the minus strand of CM054136.1, from coordinate 12,290,692 downwards.
TTATTATTTTACTTTTGTCAGAAAACAATTTTGTTCATTTCACAAACAAAACAAAAACATGCACACACTTTTTTCATCCTTCAGATGAGACTATAAACCAAGGTCCCATGTGCAAACATACGCATCTTGTGTACATGTTAAACCTGTTCCACTTTTCGGAAGAGTAGGCCATTGTGTGCCGGTAGGAACGGATGACAAAATTTACAAAACTGCATACACTCGGGGACTGCATGTAAAAAAATGCACACAAGTGCTTATTCCATTATCCTCAAAATAAATATAAAGATATATAATGGGTTCTTATTTGTTGATCTGTCTGACTCTTGTCAGAAAACTTACATACTGATTAAACACCACCGCTGTATCTGGCAGAGTGAAAACATTACTTAGAAAAACACAAGCGTATTTTCTTCCTGAAGAAGATAAAAGTATTTGATGCCATGCTCCAAAGCCCTTTCATTACCCCTAATAATGTGTGCTTGATGCGGGTGAAAACACACACAGCTCAGTTCTTAATGCTGAAGCTAACAGGCCTTCAAGTACTTGACATTAGCATATGAACCATTTCTTTTACATGTGATACATTAGCATATGAGCCATTTCTTTTACATGTGATACATTAGCATATGAACCATTTCTGTTACATGTGATACATTAGCATATTGGAGAGAAGAGTACAGGCGGTGGAGACGAGATGCTTTCGGAGACTCCTTGGCATCTCCTACAAAGACCACATAAGCAACGAAAGCGTGCATAACAGAATCCAGCAAACCATTGGACCCTATGAGAACCTTCTAACGATCGTGAAAAAGCGTCAACTTAAATGGTATGGGCATGTCACAAGATCCAAAGGACTTGCAAAGACAATTTTACAAGGCACTGTCCAAGGAGGAAGAAGAAGAGGCAGACCAAGGAAGAGCTGGGAGGATAACATCAGCGAATGGACAGGCCTAGAACTCAACAAAATCCAGAGAAAGGCAGAACAGAGAGAGGAATGGAGGGAACTGGTTGTTGAGTCTTTGAGGGTGCCCCCATGGTCGTCAGACTAAGGGACAGATAGATAGATAGACATTAGCATATGAACCATTTCTTTTACATGTGATACATTAGCATATGAACTTTTTCTTTTACGTGTGATACATTAGCATATGAACCATTTCTTTTAAATGTGATACATTAGCATATGAACTATTTCTTTTAAGTGTGATTTTTCATGATATTTTGTATAGTCATGCAAATTACTTCACAGTATCATTTAAAATAACTTTCTTATCTGTGTGAGTGCCTCAAAATACTACAAGAAAAAGAAAGCTGCATCCTTTAAATGCTCAAATTTCATTGAAATCATCTTTTGGTTGTTGTTGTTGTTGAGAGAAGACTCAAGAGTTTTATGAAAAACAATACGTGCAATCAAAAACGAGGACAAGCAACAAGAATTCTGCTGATTGCAACCAGCTACAAAACCTTTTACCTTTTTCGCTTTGAGCTTTAACTCTTCGCCTAAGGTCAATGTGGGGCGACTTGGTTGTTCTCCTGAAAACACAATAAGCAATGCTAGCGGCTCACCAAAGATGGCTACCCATTAGTGGTTCACACCTCAAAACAAACTGATTTATAAATGAGATGAAAAGACATCTTAAAAAGATAAACCTATTTTTGGACATTCATAGTTTAAGTTCATATGACACCTTAAAAATCTAAAGCTATGTGGACATTCATAGTTTAAGTTCATATGACACCTTAAATTAAGCTAAGTGGGCATTTACATTCTTAGTTCATATGCCACCTTAAAAATCTAAAGCTATTTAGGGCTTGACAGATGCTATGGCCAAGTGGTTCAGACCATCTAACTTCAATCCCCTGGGTCCATGAAATCTTCTTCTTCTTCCTTTTTTGTCATGTTTCTCCCAGGGGAAGTTTGACATTGATGAACCTTCTCCATCTCTGTTTTGAGCTTCCTCCTTATTTATGCCCCTTTCTCTAAGATCATCTGCAATACAGGCAGCAAAGGTTTTGCTAGGTCTTCCCTTTGGTCTCTTTCCATCCACTACGAAGTTCATTGCTCTTTTTATGATGTGGTGGTCTGCTTTCCGTTGAACGTGCCCAAACCAGCGCAGTCTATTGGTACTAGCTACAGACTTCAGATCATCAACTTTGCACATTCTTCATAGTTCTTCATTCGTGGTCCTGTCTTCCCATTTCATCTTTGTCATGTAGCGAAGCATTCGGTTTTCACAGCTCTTCAACAAAGGTTCGACGGTTTTTGTGAAAACCCATGTCTCCGAACCATACAGGAGAACAGGTCTGATGCAGGCCTTATATATATCAGACAGCGTCTCTCCAGTGGGATTTTCTGATTTCCGAGTAGACTTGCCAATTCTTTCCATTTCTTCCAATCACTCATAATCCTGGTTCTGACAGCTAACTCAGATTTTGCTTCGCAGCTCATCATCTCTCCCAGGTAGCAGAATTCATCTACCACTTCTATCTTCCCTTGTTCAAATTCTAGCTCCTTCTTTCCTGCATCGGTATTGTCTTCACCCTTCTTATTCATGCAACTGGGGCAGAAAAATAAGTCTTTCTTCAGACTTTTAAGCTTTGAGCATCTTTTGTAACACCAATATTGACATTTGGAGCATTTGATCGAATTGTTCCCTACACCTTTGTGGCAGACACCACACAGGTATTTGCCTTGCTCTCTATGTGTTCTGTGGTCTTTTCCAACTGTCATTGCTTTGGTCTTGTCAACATTTACCTTCATTCCTCTACATTCTAATCTCTGTTTCCAATTGCCAAATCTTTAGCATCATCACTGTTCTCAGCCACCAGTACCAAGTCATCAGCATACAGCAGTTCCCAAATCTCTTCTGGCCTCTCCACTTCCTTAGATATTTCATTCATCACGAGGATAAAGAGCAGAGGGCTCAATGCGGATCCTTGGTGCACTCCTACTTTTATCTCAAAGCTTTCTGACGTCCCAATTATAGTTTTCACCTTTGATCTGGAGTTCTTGTACAAAGTCATAACCATTGAGATGGTGTGCTCCGGTACACCTTGTTTCCCCAAGGCCCATTGGATGGCCTTTCTGGGTACTCTATCAAAAGCTTTTTCCAGGTCAACAGAGATGTGCGTCAAGATCTTTTTCTTCTCCATATACTTTTCTTGCAGTTGTTTCACAATAAATATTGCATCTATGGTTGATTTGCCAGCCTGGAATCCAAACTGTTTTTCATCAATATTGCACAGGCTCTTCAGTCTTCTTTCCAATACTTTTTCCCAGATCTTCATGCCATGTTCCAGAAGCCTGATTCCTCTGTATTTTCTACATACTAGTGCATCTCCTTTACCCTTGAAAATGGGAACAGTAATACTGTCTTCCCATTCTTCGGGCATTTGTTCTGTCCGCTGTATCTTCTGACATATTTTCGTAAGTTGTTTTACTCCTTCCTCTCCTGCTGCATGCATTGTTTCTGTCACCACTCCTGATGGCCCCGTGGCTTTTCTCTTTTTCATAGTTCAAATTGCTCTTCTGATTTCATCTTCAGTCACTTCTTGTACAGGTCCTTCAACTTTTTCCACTTCCTCGATTGCATGAGGATTCTCAATATTTAGCAGATCATGAAAGTAATCCTTCCATCTCTGCAGAATATTTTGCTTCTCAGTCATGATATTTCCAGACTCATTTATTACAAATTGTGCTACATTGATGTCTTTCCATTCTTTCCTCATCTGCCGTGCAATTCGAAACATCTTATGCTGACCTTCAGTTGTATCAAGTCCAACACACCATTCATTCCATGCTTTTTCTTTAGTTTGGGCTACAGCTTTTGTGGCTTCTTTTGATTTCCTCCTGTATATCTCTCTGTCCTCAAACATCTTTGTTTGCTGCCACTTCCTAAATGCTTTCTTCTTCTCTTGAATTGCTTCTTTCACTGCATCGCACCACCACCATGTTTCTCTCTGTCGATGTCTTCTTCCTTTGGTCTCTCCATACGTTTCTTTTGCTGCTTCCATGAGGATTTCTTTCAATTGGTTCCAGTCATGGTCTTGTCCAGCTGCTTTTTCTCTCACTTTTTGCTCATATTCCAAGGCTATGAAATCATGGATTCAAAACTCGGTGGCGGCAGCTGCAGAATTAAGAGAGGGGATTTTTATGATCTCCCAGTGTAGACCTGCCAAAGCCTTAATTTCTGTCATGCATATACACATGCAGAAGATCAAATATGCACATTAAAGATTCCATAATTCATGTCAGCATTATGTAGGTTATCAAAACACTACATACCCAACATACAGTCCTTCGGATGAGACTATAAACCGAGGTCCCATGTGCGAACGCACGCAGAACATCTTGCGCACTCGTTAAATCCTGTTCCACTTGTCGTAAGAGTAGGCCATTGTGTGCCAGTGGGAACAGATGACAGAATTCACAAATCCGCATACACACGGGGACTGGATGTAAAAAAGCACATAAAGTGATTATTCCATTATCCTCGATATAAAAGAATAAATAAATTTTTAAAACAATAAAATAGAACCTGTACAATGAAATCAGCTGCTATGAAGTTGGAAAGTTCAAATGACACCTTAAAAATCTAAAGCTATTTTGGACATTTATATTCTAAGTTCATATGACACCTTAAAAATCTAAAGCTATTTTGGACATTTATATTCTAAGTTCATATGTCATCTTAAAAATCTAAAGCTATGTGGATATTTATTCTAAGTTCATATGACCATGAAAAACCTCAAGCTATTTTTGACATTTATAATCTAAGTTCATACGACACCTACAAAATCTAAAGCTATTTCTGACATTTTCATCTGAAGTTTATATGTCATCTTAAAAATGTTACGCTGTTTCTGAAATTTTCATTTTCTTTCAAGTTCAAACAACACAATAAAAATCTAAACCTATTTTCATTTTCTTTTAAAATTCATATGACACTCAAAAACCTAAACCTATTTTGGACATTTTTTTCTTCTTTCAGGCTCATATGACACCTTAAAATCTAAATCTATTGCTGACATTGTTAGAGTCCAAACTCACAAACACATTCTATCCAAATTTTAAAGATTAAAATTCATGACATCTTTTCCTACTAACAAGCAGAAGGAAGACGCATCTCATACATAAATATTCTGACAGAACAATGAAAAGTCATACTCACTGCTTCTCTCTCTTTCCCTGGAATCTTTGAATCTTCGATCCCTATCTTTTTCCTCTCTCCTTCTCTCTTCTGGCAGCCGATGTCGATCATTACGAAAATCTGTCCTGTCCCTCTCATCTTGATAAGAACGGGGATATTTCTTCCTCTCAATCAATGGTGAATGTCTTCTTTTACGTGAAGAGTGGGAAGCAGATGAAGAGCGTGAACGTGATCGACTACGCTTTCCCCGGGAGTGCTTCTTTTTACTTCCTTTTCCCTCTCTTTTGACGGCTTCTGTAGGTCTGAGATCACTAAAACGCCGTTTAGCCTCCTCCTCAGGAACTCCAGACCTGATGAGTTCTTGGATGAGGGCAATGCGAGCCTTTTCCCTTGGTACTCCTCTTTTCTCATATTCTTGAAATAATCGCTCCTTTGCTTCTTCCGGACTGATGTTATCAAAGTTCTCTGTTGGTTTGGAACCATGTTGTCTTTCTTGGTCACGGTCCTTTCTATCTTCATCATGAGTTCTGTGAGGTTCTACCTTGTGTGACTTTTCAGGAACTTTGACAATGATCTTTTGCACTCGAAGAATTGCTTCCTGTGTGGGTACCCCCTGTCGCCTTAAAACTGCTATTGTTTTGTTTTCTGCTGTTTCCCTTGAGTCTCCTTGCTCTAAGTAAGTCATCAGCATTCTTCTGTCTGCAGCATCATCTAGATTTTGTTCCGTTTTTGACGGTGCCAGCAAGACTTTTAACCGATCTTCCTCAGCAATAGCTCGCCTCAGCGCTTCTTCAGGTGTCATACCATGCCTTTCAAATTCCTGGACCAGATGCATTCGGTCCTCCCCAGCCATGATTTTGGCCCTGGCTTCCATAGCTGTGAAACCTAAGTTCTCATACTTCTCATACAACTTCTCTCTTTCTTCCTCTGTAATAGCTCGCCACCTGGCTTCTCGGGGGTTAAGGCCCTGCTGCTCATATTCTTGAATCAACTGCTTTCTGCTTTCTGTTTTCCTAAGCATTATCTGAGCTTCCTTCAAACTCCTGCCATCTCTCATCAAATTCATAATTCTTGTTCGTCTCTCTTCTTGCACCAAAACCCGGTCACAAGCAATGTCATAGGGAATTCCAATCCTTTCATATTCATTAAACATTCGGCAGCGGGCTTCTTCTGGACTGACCAACAACATGGGATGGTCAAAGAGATAAGCTTCATATCCATACATGCATTTCAGTCTTTCCTCTTCACTCATGAATGGATCAGGGAAGTTCATGACGGGAGGACGGTAGGGGTCCGGTGGTCTTGGCATATCAAGATAGGGGCCTCTGCCTGGATTATGAAAGGGGTCTCCCTCTGGATTACGATAGGGGCCTCTGTCTGGATTACGATATGGGCCTCTGTCTGGATTACGATAGGGGCCTCTGTCTGGATTACGATAGGGGCCTCTGTCTGGATTATGATAGGGGCCTCTGTCTGGATTATGCCACGGAGGGGCAAACTCTGGGCCTCTGTCTGGATTATGCCATGGAGGGGCAAGCTCTGGGCCTTGTGGAAAGCCTCTGTCCCCAAATCCGAATGCCCTAGGACCCTCAGTTTCTGATTTTGTTTTGTTCTCTTTATACATTGCCATAACCACATCATGAGGCAGGTTTCGCCTGTAAACAAATAAGGCAAAGTCCAACACTTCAGTGAAAGAAAACCCAACAACTTCCAACAAAATAGAAACCCCAAAATTATGCAATCACATACAACAACCCTAAATATATCATGCTAAAGAAATAAAGAACTATTGTTTTCAAATCAAAGAAATCCAACATCTAATTAAAAAAGCCAAACCATCATGCCACTTTGGAATCATCTTAAAAAGTTAACTAATACGTATAACCCCATACAACATACCGATGTCAGAGCAGGAAGTAACACTCTTATCCAGACAAAGCACTACATTCAGAATTAATGTTACACTGTATGCTTAATGAATGAATGAAAGTTAAAAGGAAAACAGAAGCTTTTTTTTTTTTAAAATCATGAAACTCAAAGAATGTGATTACAATGTGGAATTTAATGATTTACATGACTGTTTCAGACTTCCACTGAGTGGTTTTAAAGCCACATCTTTTATTTCTTGCTTGCTTCTCAATGTTTATAACACATACAAAAGATGCTATAGCTGAGTGGTTAAGACCCATCTGACTTCAATCTCTTGGATCCATGATGTTACGGGTTCTAGTATCTGCAGCAGTGGCTGGTGAATTAAGGGTGGGGATTTTCTACTCCCAAGTCAATTTCAAGTGCAGACCTGCCAGTGTCTTAATTCCCTTATGTATATACACACGCAGGTGATCAAACATGCACATCAAAGATCTTGTAATTCATGTCAGCATTTAATGGGCTGTGGAAACACGAAGTGCATGCAACCTGTACAAAAAATGAGCTACTATAAAGTAGGAATGTGTTGACTGAGGCCAGCAGGCAGGCAGATGTACAAAATTACAAACACAGGAGAAGAAGACCAGGCACTACGCACCCCACACAGTAACGCAACACAGAAAAAAAGAGAACAGATAAGACGCATCCAAAAAGTCATTTCCATATAAACCATTGATCTCACAATGATTCCAATATTTATTTTATTTATTTATTCATTCTTTTATATCGAGGATAATGGAATAAGCACTTATATGCTTTTTTTTATATCCAGTCCCCTGTGTGTATTATTGGCTCATAATTATTTATTCATCTACTTGTTTTCCACAGATGCAATGGGTTTTCATCTAAATTGTCAGGGAAGTCCATAAAAATAAATAAATCTGGCTGTGTGATAACTCTGGCAAACAGACAACCACCAGGCATGGAGGAAAAGGATTTTTCCCTGAAATAGTTTGGGGGTCCAGGGGGCCTTGCCCCCTGACCCCCACAAGGGGCTCTACCCCTTGACCCTGCCAGGGGGCAAGGCGTCCTGAAGCTGAAGGGTTTTCAGCAATTCTAGACTGTAAAAAAGCCTCTCCTTAAACTAATTTCAGTTTTTCATACTGAGCAATTTCTGCCCTAAAATAAGCACTCCTAGAATGACTTTTTCAGTCCTTAACCCAAAGGAGGTTTTATACCCAAGCAATCACATTGCAAAAATGAGGACATATTAGGCAAATGTGCACTAACACAGCTAGAGGAAGGACAGACACGGGGGGGGGGGAGGGGGGGAGAATTGAACTCTGAAAGTTCAGAGTTCTCTCTCTCTCTGTGTTAGAGAGAGCTGAACTCTTAAAGTTCAGAGTTCTCTCTCTCTCTGTTTCTCCGTCAGAGAGAGACAGTGACAGAGAGAGAGAACTGAACTCTGAAAGTTCAGAGTTTTCTCTGTCTCTGTTCCTCGTCACATAGAGAGAGTCAGAGAGAGAGAGTGGGGTTGTGGTGGTGGGGAAGCACATAGAATAATACCCCCCAAAAAGCATTTGTGTGTGTGTGAGAGTGAGTGAATGTGAGAGAGAGAGATAGAGAAAGAAAGAAAGAAAGATAGAGATTTATTTATTTATTTATTCTTTTATATCGAGGATAACGGAATAAGCACTCATGTGCTTTTTTACATCCAGTCCCCGTGTGTATGTGGTTTTGTAAATTTTGTCATGTTTCCACCGGCACATAATGGCCTACTCTTCCGAAAAGCGGAACAGGATTTAACGTGTGCGCAAGATGTTCTGCATGCGTTTGAACACGGGGCCTCAGTTTATAGTCTCATCCGAAGGAGAGAGAAAGATGGAGAATGAGAGAGAGAGAGAAGTGTGTGTGTGGGGGGGGGGGGCATTCCCTGAAAAGGGCTGAAGTGGAACAGCCAGTGAAAGCCCCCATCCACTCTCCTCCTTCCTACCATCTCCCTTCACACAAGGCTAGACCCTCCCTTTCATGAAACCCATACCCATTGTTGATGCACTACCCATTGTTGATGCACATGGTCCCCTTCTCTTGTGACCTAGGCTAGTGAGAAGGGAAAAGTTACATCCCTTGAGTTTCTTTAATTTATTTTTTTCTCCTTTTCTTTTCTTCTTTCAAATTCTTCTTTCTCACGTATTTCTGCAAATTGGCGGAGATGTACCATGCCTGACTACTTAAACGAGTCACTGATTAATGTAATGAAATCTGTTAAATTACACTGTGACTGTAGCTGCTGCACACAAATCACTGAGGTGACCTGAGCTTGCAGTGAGAAATATAAGGCCTATATTTTTTAAAGATTATCCCTTCTGATAAGACTGAAATATGTCTAATGAACCAGATGTAGGAGTTAAATGACAAATAGATGCAAAACTTTAATAGTAAGTAATCCTCACATGAATCCTTGATTTAAGAAACCTATTGCGGATATGTTAAGTACACTGCACAACAGCGACCACTCACAGCTCATCATAACTAAAATGATTATGCATGCAGCTATTCCCACCACATTCTTAGCATAGACCCACACCACATCTCTCTAGCCCCCATCCTTCCCATCCTTTACAGTTATGGGACAAACATCTATAATAACACACAGTTCTAAAACACATCCATATTAAACATAAAACACACAGTTCTAAAACACATGCATATATGACCACACCATTCTAACACATATCTCCAGTCTCTCTTCACTGTCTAAGAACTTGCAGAATATACATATCAATAAAGAAGGCAGTGCCTCACATAACAAGGAACTGACTATTATCACACATCCAGTGCATGCCTGATATGACTGAACCGTTTCAGGAAAACTATGAAGGTAACCATTCGTCGTCACTGTCATCAAATGCTCAGACAGCAAATACTGTCGGTCACATGAGCAAAAAATAGGTTGCACCGCCGTTAAGCGCCTGACAGGTCAGGCCCGGTGCATCCGGCTTCAGCATGGGTAGCCATTTTATCCTTTATGAAGGCAGCTGTAAAATCACCTTTTAAAAGAACATGTGAAGGAATCTACAACACACAAGTAGACCTAACGTAAGCACATAGAGAAGCCACAATAAATGTCTGACAACTACGATTACCTAGAGTCTACATCATGGATCCTGCTTTCAGTCATCACCATCCCCTAAAAATGCCAGCTACAGTCTGATCAACTAACCCAGTAAAGTCATCCATAAACCATTTAACAGATGAAAACATCAGCAGAAAAGATCTTTGCTGAAGAACAATCTGGTCTTTGATTCAGAAGAATCTGTAATATCCAAATCCTCAACAGTACCGGAAAATCTGAGTGATGTCTTTCACAAAAGTTTTATTTAAAAACAATTATTACAAATTGACAGGATCTGACCTGTAGTCAAACACATAACCCTAAAAAGGCAAAAACCCATCAAGATCACAGAGCAGTTTGTTAGAGAGCAACCAGACCTATCATCTAGGATGATTGCACACAAGTGTTATACATTTTAGCAGAACTGTAAACATTCTACATATGTCTTCAGACTCTGAAGAGGATGCAGCAGAAGACAACCTTAAAAAGAAATCTGGGCCTGATGGAAGAGTTAAAAGAAGAATCTAGGCTAAAAGATGTAGAAAAAGATTCTTTGCATTTTAAAAAAAACCCATTATCTTACAAATGAAGACTATGTCAAAGTGAATAAATGCAGCAACTGACCTTTCTGAAAAACCTATGGACAGCCATCATGAAATAAAAGCAAGATAACCAGCGCACTTTCTGTCAGACATCTAAAACTCTTTTTTAAAAATCAAGGAATGCAAGGAAGAGCAAGCAAAGGACTATCAGGCACACCCTCATCACATTTTCTTTTGATGTTTGTAGTCTTAAGAAAGTGAAAGACTTCTGATTACAAATATTTCTGTTGTTATACACAAAAACTAAACAGAGGATAACAAGGTCCCTGTCAGCCAGCTTTCAACTTAAGAATTTCCGTTTAAGGGAGGAAAATTTCACCCATGCTAGGGGACACTTAACCTTGCAAAGACCATCTTTCAGGACAAATTGCCAAGCAGGAGGAAGGCAGACAAGAATGACTGAATGACATATATACTGGGGAGTAACAGACAATAACTTGTCAACACAATTCTTACCTTCTACGCCACTGTGACTCTTCTGAAATGGGAAAAAAAGAATTTTAAACAGATTTCTTCATGACTGCAATAGCTTGATGCTACATATGACAAACTAAAATAAGTACGCACCATATCTATAGATAAAACACATAATTTAATTGACAATACTCAAAACTCAAGTCTTAAAGTGGCAGTATCTTTAACTAAAAAATATTTATTTTATTTTGTATATTTCAAGTATAATGGAATAAGCACTCGCATGCTTTTTATTTTATTTTAACATCAAGTCCTTGTGTATATGCAGTTTTGTAAATTTCATCATCTGTTCCCACCAGCACAAAATGGCCTACTCTTTCAAAAAGCAGAACAGGTTTTAACATGTGTGCAAGATGTTCTACGTGCGTTTGCACCCACAGATTCGCTTTACAGTCTCATCTGAAGGACTTTGTCATAATTTTACAGACAAGCTTCTCCTTACAAGGCAACAGAAATTGTATGCAAAAGTAGCACAATGCCTGATAACTACAGACTGTTACAGCCAAAATCACGCGTCACCACAAAACGGCGGGATCCATTTCACTGTGACTCCATTGAGTTAAGAAAAAAGCAAAATATGTGAAGCTTACTTAGGGGACGGGATAGCTCAGTGGTCGGAGCACTCACTTTCCCCCAGCCAAGTTAAGCAGCGTCGAGCGTGGTTACCAGTTGGATGGGTGACCGTTTGCGCGCCTTGACTTCAGTACAGTTCCCCCAGCTGTAAATGGGTACCTGTCCTCTTTAGGGTCAGGGAAGGTAAAGCAGCGAGGGAGAGGAGATGGGCGCCGCCCACAATATGCTGGCCCCTAGAGAAGTGAGGTCTCTGACGCCTCGCTCCCCTACGACCTTATAGGTTATGGGACACCTTTACCTTTACTTTTCCTTTGATAATAAATCACACAAATATGTCCTTTCTTTTCAAAACATCTACTTAATTTACCCTGACCATCCACTCATAAAAAAGTGAAAACGGCCAACATCAAGACTAAATCAATCAATCTCTCTCTCTCTCTCCCACACACACACAGTGGCAAAAACTAGATTTACATCAGCCAAGGGCTATAAACAGTTTCTCTTCTCCAAACAGACATACAACAATTTCATGATCATCCACTTTTCTGTGCCTATTTAGAATGGAATGTTTAATAAGCCAGTTCTGATCAAATTTCACAACTTTCAATACTACATACCAGCCCCTTTGTTCCCTTTGGCAGTCTGCATGGGGTCTTTGTTCTCTTCCTTCTCTTCCTTAGCAGATTCATTTTTCTCTGCTGGCTTTTCATCTTCAGTGCTGTTGTCTGGTTTTTCCAACATAGGTTCTGTCCGTCCTTCTTTTTTCTCAATGTCAGTGCAGACTTCTTCCAAGAAAACAGAGAGCTGAGACTTCTTACCACCATGGCTCCGCACATGCTCATAGATGGTGGGGTGGTATGCTCGCTGAAACACAAAACATTCACTCAATATACGCCAGCTAAAGAATAACGCCCTTTTTCAAGAGTTGTGATCGTTTCTCTTTTTTAACACTTGATGTACAAAGTAAGAGCCTGTTCCTATCTTGATATGGTTCTGCGACAGAGAGAGAGAGAGAGACAGACAGAGACACACGAAGAGAGACAGAGAGAGACAGACAGAGAGAGAGAGACTTGATTTTAAATGTCAAAGGGCAACAGTCCAATACAATAGGGGTGGGAGAACTCGAACTTGAAAGATTTATTCACAAAAAGGCCAATGGCCCATACATGAAGGCGGGTTGCCGAACTGCTTAATATTTTAGTGAGAGAAATAAAGAAGCAAAAAAAAACAAACCAACATGTTATTGTACACCCACAAACACCACAATAAAAATCAGTTTAAAAAAATATGACTTCAGAAACCAAGATATCTCTTATTCTAAAGACTTTACACACATACAAAGCAAGGCTATGCACAATCTCAGGGTGACTAGATGCCATGAGTAAACAGAATCTAAATAAATTAGGCTGTCTACTATACTTTACCGGAATGTTATTCTGTCTAACATCTAATACTGGACAGCACAGCACAAAATGAACTTCATTTTCCACTGTTTGCTTACATAATGGGCATAGCAACCCGAGGTCATCATCATCATGTTCTCTATATTTAAATTTATGAACATTTATGTCTGATACACCAAGTCATAATTCTTTTCAAATGTATGAATAGGGGTGGGAGAGAGAGAGAGAGAGAGAGAGAGAGAGAGGAGAGAGAGAGAGAGAGAGAGAGAGAGAGAGAGAGAGAGGGGGGGGAGGGAGAGAGAGAGAGGGGGGGGAGAAGAGAGAGAGAGAGAGAGAGAGAGAGAGAGAGAGAGAGAGAGAGAGAGAATGACAATGACAAATTCTTTATTTCGAGGATAATGAATAAGCACCCATGTGCTTTTTTACATCCAGTCCCCACCCTTAGGTATATATATGATAATAAAATAAAATAAAGCCCATAGCAATACACTCACACAGTATACGGAAAAAAAATCTACACAAAAATCCCCACAAAAATCACCGGAGAGAGAGAGAGAAAAAGTAACAACAAGTAAGAAAGAAAGCAAAACAGAAAACACAGAAACAGAGAAAAGAGAGAGAGAGAGAGAGAGAGAGAGAGAGAGAGAGAGAGAGAGAGAGAGAGAGAGAGAGAGAGAGAGAGAGAGAGAGAGAGAGTCTTGTGTGTGTGTAAATAAATTCAACCAGATAACAAAGGTCACAAACCTTTCTGCTGATAAAGAACATTCTGCTCCACAAGGAGCAATTGCTGTTTCCTTGGCATACACCTATTTAAGCCGTGTATCCAAATGTGTATTCCTTAGCTTGAAACAATTTGTTCCTTAATACACTAAAGCACCTTTGCCAATATCAAGTTTCTGATATACAGTTATGACCAACCCCTTTTTCAATACATAATTCAACATCAATTGTTTAAAAAAACCCACACGCACAAAAACAAAAAAACACCCATCATATTGTTCAAATTTCACATGTTCCGCTTTCCAATATTCTGCAGCTCACAGACAATATCCATATTGCCAGTATTGTTTAACATCATATTTGCAATGCATTATATTTGCACTGATCACTCTCTACTCGTCTTGCATATTTCCAAACACACAACTACAGTGTTCATTCTAGGATTTCAAAATAAGGGGCCCATGGGCCCCCTAAAATGAAAAAAAGGGGGCAATGCTCCACCCCCCCCCCCCTTTCATATAAAAGGGGACAAGTAGTGTTTACTTACAGTACCCTCAGTTTCTATTTTTTCAAGGAAGAGAAACAAAACAGGCAGATACGTAAGCAGAAAGGATTAAATATTCACCTTAAGTGTTGCAGTTAATCTGTCACTTGTGACACAGGAGAGAGAGAGGGGGAGGGGGGAGAGAGGAGAAAGGGAGAGAGAGAGAAGGAAGGGGGGGGGGGGGGTCAAAGTCAAATTTGTATTTCCAGAGTTGGGGAGATAGATCTAGATGTAAAAGCCAATATCAAAGGGTTTTTTCTTGCCTAGATGATACACTGATAGAGAAAGAGATAACTATAACAAAGATTTATTCCATAAGGCCAGGGTAATTACAGATCATCATGTGCAACATAATAATTCATTACACCCACACAATCACACACATACACACAGCATGATTATAATTAAAAATAATGATTATAATCAAACATAATGTGCGTCTCAGCTGTTTGCTTTACCCAATTAAACAACTTTGTCTTTTGAAAGATTTATAAAGAAACATAGCAAAACTATGCATAACAGTCTGATTTGATGATGTCAAAAGCAAAACTAACCGATGAAACATAGGTCTTCTATAATATTTCAAAGGAATGTATTTCTCTCTCAGATCATCTAATACTGGGCAACATAATACAAAGTGAACTTCGTCATCCTTCGCTAATCTACATAATGGACATTCATCATTTCTTGCAGGAAGAGATTTAAATGTTTGTGCACAGCAATATCAGATACCCCTAATCGAAACTTAGTTGATGCATTTCTAACAAATCGGTTCATATTTAACACTAGATATGGTTAAATCAAATCATTTACTTTAAGAAGTCTAAAGAATGAAAATCTTTCCATCTGCAATCTATCATGTGTTGTTTAAAACACCCCCAAAAACTGTTTACACACCCAACCCCTTGATTAATCCATACAAATGAAAAACCACATCTACATAAGCAGCTACATACTTTTGTTACCCAAGTTGTTTTACCTTTCGCATCAAGTTCACATAATGTTTTGTAAGCTTTCTTAGGTAATCTGTGGTCGTTCCTATAAACTAACTTAAGCCAGTACTTAATATAGGAATTCAAATCAATTGGAAATCGACCAAGTTCCCCATAAACCAGGTCATTTGGTGTACATCGATCAACATGTTAAAATCGCTTCATGGCAAACAGATGCACCTTTTCAATTTCATATCCATATTCTAGACCCCAAATTTCAGCACCGTATTGAACTATGGCTTGTACGAGAGAGACAGAGCAGGAGAGAGACAGACAGACAGACAGACAGAGATTTTTTGAGAGAGACAATTGAATAAATTAGAGAGAGAGAGAGAGGCCAATTTGTATTTCCCACACTCAGAGAGATAGATCTAGGTCTAGATCAGTTAAAGCCAATGTCAAAGTCTTGTCTCCCCCCCCCCCCCAAGATCACACATTAAGAGAGAGAGAAAGAGCGAGAGAGAGAGATCAAATTTGTATTTCCACATTCACCGAGATCTAAATATACATAAGTTAAAGCCAATATCAAAGTCTTGTTTCTGTCCCCACCCCACTCCAAGAAATTCTGTAATTAGTGCTATCTCCTACAATGAATGCATCGTTTTTTCCATGTTTGATACACAGCCCAAAGCCTTCCACATGCCATGTTCACTGTTCTCAAACCAGGGCTACTTGTCTCGCCAGATCTACCAGCTGCGTCTGCTATCTCCTCAACGATCTCTGTCCTAATCACGTCACTTATTTCTGGAGTAGAGGGCTTCTTGGAAGATGACGTAAATGAAGAGGACAACAGAGCAGGACGAATCAGCTTTGTTATGAAGATGGCTTGTGGGCGCTGATCAGAAAATCTTGCCGCCTCTAGGGTAGCCTACCAACGTAATGACAGCCACAGGAACTGACAAGGACAAACTACAGTTTCTGTGATTGGTCAAAAGTGAGGCGCTTAGCCAACCAGAGCATCATCGGAGAACTTTGGCGGAGGTATAATTTTAGAGATTATAAAAACTGAAGTTGCGATGGTGCACTGTTTGTTCAAAAACGCGTTGTCCATGATTTTTTTTGCGTCTGTTAGGGCACACTGCCCGCATCATTTTGCGGCAATTTTGAGAAAAACGCGGGAATCCCGCAAGGGCGCTCTCTAGAATCAACACTGAAGCTATATACAGGGCAGTTTCATGGTAAACACTCAAGACTAACCAGATACTTCATGCGGTGCCTGGATCCAATGATGTGAGACAGGATTCCTGATGCATCACACATACTTTCACATATCGTACAAAAGAATGATGGCTGCTTCTTTGAACGCCCTTCTTTGATGAGGGCAGTTCCTGCAACAACAAAAAAAGGACATAAAACAGAACAGTTACTGGGGGGTGGTGGGATAGCCTAGTGGTTAGAGCAGTGTACTCAAGATCCTCCCCAAAAAGTCCTTCAGATAAAACTATAAACCAAGGCTCCCTGTGCAAATGCACACAGAACATCTTGCGTGTACATTAAAAACCCCTTCCATCTTTCAGAAAAGTAGGCCATTTAGCGCTGGTAGTAATGGATTCCAAAACTACAGGTGTTGTGTTTAGACACCGCCCCTGAAGCTGGAATGTGGCTACTCTAATAATGGTGGTGGTGGTGGGTAAAAACAGTCGTAGATGCAAAATCTCACCATAGGTGTGCCTTGGAGTTACTGATATATTGTCAACCAACAGAATTTCGTTAACACTTGTCCACAAAAAAGAGTTAGGCTTTTTAAAAAAAAAATCATAACAGAACTGGCAGGTAGAAAATGAACAAAGAAAAAATATTTGCCTAATCAATAATCACAACTAAGTGAAAATCTTATCCAAAGTGTGTCATGCCATCTGTGATGGCTATAAAAACAAAGAAAAATCCAAACTTACGGAAACTTCTTATAAGAAAAAATTAAAACAGGAAAACAGCTCTCTGAACTTAAGGATTCTTACTCCAGAGACATGTTTGCTTTTGAAAATGAAGGGATTTTTGTTTGTTTGTTTGGTTGATTGGTTGGGATTTTTTTCCTTAACAAGAGCTCCAAGGTTCACCAATAGCGAGATGTTTGCGTATGAGACCCTTTCCCCACCCCCCACCCCCAAAGTAGCCCCACTGCAACTTCGGGGACGGTGTCTAAACACAACATTCAAACAAATTCTGTCAGTGTTACTTAACTTCGCGGACGGTGTCTAAACACAACATTTAAACAAATTCTGTCAGTGTTACTTAACTATCAGTGTTACTTAACTTCGGGGACGGTGTCTAAACACAACATTCAAACAAATTCTGTCAGTGTTACTTAACTTCGCGGACGGTGTCTAAACACAACATTCAAACAAATTCTGTCAGTGTTACTTAACTTCGGGGACGGTGTCTAAACACAACAGTTAAACAAATTCTGTCAGTGTTACTTAACTTTGGGGACAGTGTCTAAACACAACATGTAAACAAATTCTGTCAGTGTTACTTAACTATCAGTGTTACTTAACTTCGGGGACGGTGTCTAAACACAGCATTTAAACAAATTCTGTCAGTGTTACTTAACTCAGACTTTTCTTTTTCTTTTAACTCAATGAGGTTGTGCCTTAAGATTCGGTGCCCCTTCCCTTCACTGTGACATATCAAAGCTTAAGATTTGGCAGAATTACTTTTTTTTAAAATACACTAGGCAACGTTAAACATTCAGCTCAATAGTATTGCTACTAAAAAAATTATTTAAAAAAAATTAAAACCAACAAGCTTTATTATCATTTCCATAACATAAAGGTGAATAGACACGTGCACATAAACACAAATGTGCAGGTGCGCATAAAGGAAAGATTGAAGGGGGGAGGGCAGGAGAAGCAGAAGCACCCACAGACAGAGAACAGCAGTTGCTGGATGCACAGTCCCTTCAATGAAGAATATGTGTACAAGTCACACATCCTCAATGATGACCATGTGTAAACAGGCTTGAGAGGCATTGTCCAACACTCTTTCCTCCCATTTTTCTTTGAAAATGGCACAAGGCACTGTCCAACACTCTTTCCTCCCATTTTTCTTTGAAAATGGCACAAGGCACTGTCCAATACTCTTTCCTCCCAATTTTCTTTGAAAATGGCACAAGGCACTGTCCAACACTCTTTCCTCCCAATTTTCTTTGAAAATGGCACAAGGCACTGTCCAACACTCTTTCCTCCCAAATTTATTTGAAAAGGGTAATATCTTTTCATCGAGTCTGCTGTGTACTGTGAGCTTGACAGCGATAGACATCAAAATTGACCACATCAAGCCGAACAAAGTGCATGTATTTCTGGTGCATCTTAGTACTGAATACATTACTATTTGCACTCTGCTGAAAGTCTGTGCAGTCTTCTTCCTGACATTAACAATAAATTTGGTCAATGGCCTTGCTGTTTTCCCCATTCTTCAGCACAAATGCTTCACTACCCAACATTTTGTAAACCCTGTCTACAGATGTGCATCAAAAGGTCATAGCTATTTACCACAAAGTTGTACTGAAAAGGAGACAAATCTGTGATAGCACTCAAACAGAAAAATGGCATTTTTTATAAAGCAAGGATAATCGTTTTTGAATCACAATTATAGTTCAGTAGTTTGATTTCAATTTTTGTAGAAACTGTGGGTGACATAGTAACAGGCAGCCCTGATAATATAAACAAACATGTGGTATGATAACACTTTGAAAAACAACAATTTACTGAGAAAAGTAGTTGTCCAGAGGTTAAGAAATGACATAATAGGGTGATCCCACCCACTTAAGAATTGTTGTTTCTGATGCATCTTCTGTTTGTACTTGGCTCTCTCATTCATTATGAATCAAAGGCCTCATTTTCGACTCAATTTTTTTTTTTTTTAAACGAAAAACCACCAAGAAAAATTGGGTAAGAAATCTCCATAAGAATACAGCTTTTCACTTAAGACATACCAACAACAGCAACAGGAACCTTTTCCAGCAGCTCCAGCAGTACAGAGGGTCCTGAGAATGGTTTCATTTCCAAGACTGCAGCTGTTGCTGGCTTCAGCTCCAAAGGAATTTTCGCCTTTGGCCCCAGTTTGTTGTACATGCGTTGCGACAAAGGAGCTGCAAATTACCCACAAACAAGTCACCCCTTTAATATCTATCACCAACACTTCATCAACCCCCCAAATTTATATGCATCAGTCAAGAGCTCCAAGATTCATCAATGGTGAGATTTTTGCGTATGCGATTATTTTAGCACCATTAACATAGCCACATTCCAACTTCAGGGAAAGTCAATACTCCAAATGGTAGATACTTCATATGCCTGTATTTCACTGTGATGTACTGCCCTACCCTAGGTCACAGCATACTTTTGGGTATGAAATTCAGGCTGCTCTCTCCTGGGGATGTCTCACCACAGACACAAGCCCAATGCCACCTATTCTTATTTCTTTTAAATCCCTGAAGTTGGAGTGTGGCTACCTAAACGATGGGCAAAAATGGTGGCATTTGCAAAAAGCTCTCTATTGATCAAACTCTGAACTCTAGCCCAGGTACAAACAAACAACAACAAAGTAAAAAAAATGACTTTTATGGGATCCATGTGGATGCTTCCCCCCACTGTAAAGGTGGGTGTTTTTTTAACCCTTTGCTGGGCACAGCAAAATCATTTGTTCACTTCCTGCTGGGCAAGCAAAATGGAGGTGGATGGCCTCTGTGTGGGTGGGTGTATTTAACATGCAATAACTCCACAATGGTTTAATGGATTTTAGTGAAATAAAAACAGCAAAATGCAGAAATGAAGAAAGAAACTGCTATTTGCTATTGTGTGTTGTTTTTGGTGTGTTTTTTAGAATTATAATGCATAAACACGCAAGGTCATTGATCGGTTTGTATGTGTCACAGTTAGTGTTGCAATAACTTTGGAATGCATGCATGGATTTTGATAAAATAAAAAGTAAAACATTCAGAAACAATTACAGAAGTGTTTTCAATCTACTCTTGGCTTTTTAGTATTTTTGATGAATGATGCACGAAAACATGAAACATTCCGACGGTCGCCATTTTGTTTGCCAAAGAACGCCGACGATCGCGATGCATGTTAACTTCACAGTTCGAGCCGCTACCGTAACAAAAGTCCCAAATAGCAATCAATTCACAAAATATATCAAGTTGTGAACCATTGCCAAACTCAAAATCCGCGATGATTTCCTCAATTCTATTAGCAGAATTCAAAACGAGCATCGGCCGAGTTAGATTTGATGATCGATTTACGTCTCGAACTTCGTTGTCGTCAAAGCCGTCTTTCTCACTTCAATCAACAAAGTCAAAAGTGCACACACTGCTAGGATCGCTTACATCGATATTTGAGCCTGGATGCACATCTCACAGCGTCATATTTTTGGCATGAAAGCCATAAAAACGATCGTACATGTCGGATTCGAAGATAGCGTCCATCTTGGGAAAAATTGCGATTTTTTTCTCCAAAACTTGCCACAAACACACTCCAACTGCCGCCATTTTTAATTTACATGCGGAAGTAACGTGGGCAGTCTCGTTGCTTCTATTTTCACAATATTTGAAGCGAGATTGGCGGGAATTTCGAATGTATGAACGCGCTGAAGTGACGGTCACGTCGTCAGCCGTTTTGGGCCGTTGTGCCCAAGGATAGGTTCAGTCGTTTTGGGACGCTATGCCCAGCAAAGGGCAGAACTTTACCAAGGGCAACTCTTTTGCCACTGTGGGTTCTTATACTTGTGCTGAATATCTTTTGTTTGATTAACTATATCATATGAAAGACCATACAGGTAGTCAAGGTGGTATCTTGGTCTACCATCACCCTAACCTGCACTCATGATCTAGTAGATAGGGGAAAGTCCAGCACCAGATGGGATCAAACAAATGACTGTTTCCTAAACAGACATATCACCATTAGAACCCCATCCACCTGTCTCACTATGTGTATCAATACAAAAGGAACGACTCAATAACGGCTATTGAGCTTTCCCAAAAACCTGCAGACTAGCTAGTTTACAGCATGCAGGCACATAGCTTCCAGAAGCTGACAATCAATATGGAAGTAAGCTGATGATGCCTTGGTAAGAACTACCTAGCTGAACAGTGAGAGAACAGAATGCCTGAGTTCAGTAAATAATGTCTGGCAAAAGAAAAACATGCAGTCACATCACTGTTGGTAATGCAGCATTCCCACACTGTTGTTACTGCCCTTTTTGCATTGAGCATAAGAGAGTACAGTCAGGGCCCTTGTCAACATTCCTGCAAATGAGGGTTGACCGATGATTTTTGTTTCTTGCGATCCAGGGAGATCATCTGTTGTCTGGTCGTCTCTGAGTGCAGGGGTGTTGCTGTTGCCAGGTGATCATGCTCCTGGTTCAGTATCATAGCTCCAATTACAATTTTAGCAAATATGAAGCTTTTCATAATCCACAATATGAGGGCCAATCTGAAAGTCCATATAATCTCAGAAACAATGAACTTCCCCTTCAATGTGATCATGGCAGTTTTTCTTAATATCCCCCCATCCCCCCTCGCCCAAGCACTTTGAAATTAGAACAGACCACAGCCAGAAAACATTAGCCTGCAAGTTTGTGTCAATGCCCTCAACAGCCCCTGTAAAAGCTCAAACTGCGTCATCTGGACCCTCATAATGGTTCTGTCTTCTGACATGTGGAAACTAATCAAAGCAAAAGCATGGGGTCTTGTCTAGCAAACAAAGAGAATAGTATAACAGCTGTGCACCCTCAGCCACGATAAAAGTTCCTTGAATCGACAGCAGTGTGCACCATGGCATTGTTGTAGTGTACAAGAGTCCTTGGGTGCCAGCAGTACCAAGCAATGGTACCAAGCTTCTGACACCAGTGGGAGGTGCTGATGGCCGAGCACTCCGAGGTAGCTCTACACTGTTCCTTAAGAGGTCCAAAAAGCCACCTTTTTTCTTCCCAATGTTCCAAGCTTTTTGGAACATGATGGGTGGATTTGTCAGATAACATCCAAACAGACAATAATTGCTTCGTGAGGGCCTTTGTGAGGGGATTGAATTAATGCACCCATACCTTTTTATCAATATGCCAAGTTATTATGTAACAATTTTTCCATATGAACTTGCTGTTTTTGTGTCGAAATCTGACAGCATTTCCATGCACCAGTTGACACATGCCCCTTTTTGGTTATCAGAAAAAGAATGGGGCACACAATATTTGTGTAGCCGAAGATGTTTGTGCAAGATAATGTCCACTGCTGTCAATTCCATTCCCAGTGTGTTCTTCATATCCCAAGTCATGATTCCTGTATCATCTCTGCTAAGTTTCTAACAATGTTTTCTTGAGAAACAGAATTCAACTGTCATCCTGAACAGGTGCTATCAACTAACCACTTTCTACCAAGTCCGAAATCTCTGAACCACATAAAAACTGTTGTGTCAGAAGGTACATGCTTCACAAATCCTGCATAATAAGTTCTGGATCTGTTGGCTGTACACATAACTGTTTTTAAATCAAAGAATGTCATGGCCTGAAAATCCTTCTCTTGACAGCTCTGAAATTAAGTTTTTTTTAAAGTAGTATGAAACACCTCCAGAAAATGGCTTTTAAGAGCAGATTCCTCAGAACCAGGACCTATCAGCAACGTCAACTCTTCCATAAGATTCTTTGAAAGATATAAGTATGCATATGTCAATCAGATTTTTATATTGCAATGCCAGAAGCTGGGATTATATGGACTTTTTGATCATTTCTCGTATAAGCTCTCATTGACAAGAACAAAAGGTTTGAGAACATTCTTAAGGATATTTCACAAACAGGAGGTTAGAAGGATGCATACATGTAGTATCCATGTCTTTTCTCCCAGTAGTGTGTCGGATCAAATTAGAAAACACACGGATCATCATCAATGCCTTTGTGCCTTATTGGCACGTAGGGCAGCAACAAATGTTCTCCACTCCTGTCTGTCCTGGGCCAGCTTCCGAATGGTTCCCCAGGTATGTTGGAAGGTCTTCAGCTCTGCTTCGACAGTCCGACGCCAAGTGTCCTCATTTGCGTTTGCCCTCTGGTGTCCAGAAAACACACGGAAGCCCGAGACAAAGATCGCCGAACAGCGACTGTAGAAATTTTTACAGTCACTACTCAGCGACTGAAGAAGCTACAGACACTCAAAAGTTCAAAGCACATTCTGAATTCCTTTTGCGCAACTTCTTAGTCATCAACAACAAAACACCCCACATCAAAGATTTTATTTAATATTTCATGTACTGGAATTGTAAAAACAAATCCTACAACCTAAAAAATTGGCATTCAATCTGGTGTGGGAGAGTATTGGAGTATTGTATATGCATGAGAAAGCCTTTGTATGAAAAACATTACATACTTGTGCACTTACACAGGGGTTTTAGGAAAGAGAGCTCAAACTCGAACTGGAATGATTTATTCACAAAAAGGCCATTGGCCCATACATGAAGGGGGTTGCCGAACTGCTTAGTATTTTGGTGGGGGTAAAAGCAATAGTAACGACAAAATGATACTGTATAACAAAAAGTCAGCTACAAAAATATGACTTTGGATAACAATATGAGAGAGAGAGAGAGAAGAGAGAGAGAGAGGGAGTATACGTGTGTTAGTGTGTGTGTGTGTTTCAGCATGCATGCTGCATAAATTTTTTTGGAAAAACCCCTACAAATCAATATCTCAATGCAGTATTGATACATCACAATCAAAAACTTCCTTTCCATGGAGCCATAGGGAGGCGGACTGTGCTGCACTTACTGTTATTTTCTATTGCCTCTGTCACCTGCAACAGAGAAAGCCAAAAAGAAAACCTCAGCATTGGATTTAATGACCCATTTTAACATTTTCTAACATTCTTTTCATTTCCTGCCCTTACAAAGAAAACCAAATTGTACACCTCAGACAATATCATAAAACACATAAACACAATAAAAACTCATGTGAAAAAGTTTCAAAGAGGACAAAAATATATCTTTCATTTGCTCTGTAACATGAAGATACTAATCTTTGAACAATTCATTTAAAAAATAACAAAAAGAACCCCAAGACTTCAACAAAAACAAATGCCTTATAATGTTCAATCAGATGATACAAATGTCCATAAAATATACTGACTAGCCTGTGTCTGAAACTTAAAAAACTAAACAAAAACCAACGCAAGCAGTAAAAACACCAACAAAAAACATATATAAAACTTTCACTTCAAGATATAAAAGCTGTTGATTAAAATAGAAATTCTCACCATGTCCTAATGTGTTTTCACAAACAACAAAAGAAAAATGTAATTCCTGATCCAGGTAAGCCTTCTTACCCGTAACGTTTTTTTCCATCCGCATCTGTCACCACACTGTAGTATCACATAACAATGATGAAAATCTGTGTAGCATTTTTTTTTATATTACAATGCTGACTTACCCTCATACAGACTGCACACATTCTTGAATACAGCTGTCTATATGAACACAGGGCCCTCTTGCAGGAAGCCTTCCTGCTCCGCCTGTTCTTGCTTCTTAAAATTCATTACTTCCTCTCCTTGCACGATTGACAGCGTCGACAGAGATGTCATTTGGAAACTGATGCATCACTATGGCTTTCCACCAAAGTTCATCACCATCATCCAGCAGCTAAATGAAGATGCCACCTGTCAAGTCATCCATGAAGGGAAACTGACGGAACCCTTCTCCGTACAGACCGGTGTTCGTCAGGGTTGTCTGTTGTCACCAACCATCTTCCTGTTGGTGGTTGACTGGATAATGCGGCAAGCCACAGCAGGCAGGAGAACCGGCATACAGTGGACCCTCATGAAGCAGCTGGAAGACCTGGACTTCGCAGACAACATCAGCCTTCTCTCCCACAGGCAACAAGACGCACAAGAGAAGCTTTGTCGTGTTGCTGACGAAGCTGAAAAGACTGGCCTCCAAATCAACATCGGGAAGACGGAGATCATGAGGGTGAACAACAAAACACATGACCCAGTGCGACTGCAGCAAGAAACCATCAAAGAAGTCACCAAGTTTATTTACCTGGGCAGTGTCGTCAGTAAAGATGGGGGAACAGATGAAGACATCAAGTGCCGAATCAACAAAGCCCGTCACGCCTTCAACACCCTTCGGCCAATTTGGAGGTCAACAGCCCTCTCATTTCAAAACAAGATTCAGATCTACAACACCAATGTCAAATCAGTCCTACTTTATGGCTCAGAAACCTGGCGAGTAACAAAAACCAACACCCACAAACTCCAGTCTTTTACCAACAAATGCCTCAGGTACATCCTCAACATCAGGTGGCCGGAAGTCATATCCAACAAACAACTGTGGGACAGGACCAGACAAACCCCAATTGAGTCCATTATTAAACAAAGGAAGTGGGGATGGATTGGCCATACACTCCGCAAGCCTGCAACAAATGTCACCAGACAGGCCCTTGACTGGAATCCACAAGGGAAGCGGAAAGTTGGTCGACCAAAGCAGACCTGGCGCAGAAGTGTTGACGAAGAAACGAAGGCAGCCGGAATGACATGGGCCGAGCTGAAGAGGATCTCCCAAAACCAAGTTCGTTGGAGGGGTGTTGTTGCAGCCCTATGTTCCCCAAGGAACCAAGAGGCATAAGTCAAGTCTCCTTGCACGAAACTGTGGACTAGCTTGTACAATAAATCCAACACAACTCTGTTCGGTGTAAGGGTGAACTCCCAGCCTTTTCTCTGCTTTGCAAAACTCTTTACTTTGTCTCCTTTCATAATAACAACAAACTGTTGCCTAGTTTCAACAAATTCTAATCCAACATGACTTTGTTCCAACATGACTTTGTTCCACATTATGGCGAGCTGCCCAGCCACGGCAACGCACACAGACACAACTATCCCCCTCGACCACCAACACAGGAAGATCATTAACTACTAACGGGAAGGAACCATATCTGTAATGGTGCATGTGTTTTTCTTGCAAAACAAATAACTATCTATTCCAGTAAATACAGTGTCTGCTCATCACTTTCTTTAATAAATTACAACACATATTTCTCATTTCCTCACAGATTAAAAAGTCTCAACAATGAAGACCTTATCCACTCCTCTCCAGTCCTCTATCCCACTGACTTCCAAAAGCACTCTTGTGCAGATTGATCAGGGCTAGCCGAACATTAGAGAAAGATGCATGAGTTTGATTTTTTTAATGTTGGTCAGGCCACCTCTATAAATGCTGTTCTATTTCAATTCATCCATCCAAGAGACAATGACAGAACATCATGATTGTGTACTCCTGTGCTTACTTTGAGAACTAAATTATTCAGAAACACCACCTTTGAATTTATAGGTATTTTTATAGCTTACACTTGAAAGAGATACCTGACACAACATATGGTAAAAATGCTGGATCATGAGGTTTAAGCTGGTCTTGACAAAAGAAAATGGTCAAAATCAGCCTTGCCAAAATGAGATATTCACTGATACACCACGAACACCTTATCCACATGGCCGGTTTAAGGTAACATCTAAAACTTCAACAGATGAAGTAATACTTTAGCCAACATTTTCTTTCACAAAGCACTTGTATTCACCATTAGGTCACCTAGTTTTCTACTGAACACCGTCTCCCAGCAGTTCCACATCTCAACCATTTTGGAATGCGATGCAAGCGAAGTTGTCACTGCTTGAAGCAGACAGCCCATAATGAAAACCACAGGCCCTTGATTCTGAAGACACTTCAAAGGACAAGACACCTGTACACACAGTACAGACATCTTATGCTCTGTTGTGCTGCCCACGCACTTAAAATGTTCTAAACAATGACTGTTATGGCCTATGTCATATTTGTGTCCTAACAGTGATTTTGCACCCTAACTAGGTCCTTAAATCACTGTTTTCTGGAGTTTTTACAGGACACGCTATTCTTTCTCTCCTTTTTAAAAAAAAAAAAATGTTTCGAGCTCTCGTGATGACCGTTTTCATTGTACAACATGACCGCTTTGCCAAATGTATTTCAATAAAATGCCCATTTCAGTAAATAAACCTATGTCATGAGCAGTTGAACAAATCAAATCAAATTCTCCTGTCTCGTCACAAGCTGTAGATAAGTGATCCAGGATAGGCTAAAAAAAATATCTCATAATCGACAGACAGTAATAGCCTAGCAAACCCGTCTTTCTCTTCATTGGTTTTTGGTGTGTTTGTGTGTGCATGTGTGTGTGTCTGTGTATGTATGTGTGCATATGTGAATGTATGTGTTTGTACATGTGTGAGTGTAATTTTTGGGAAGTGGGGTACTTTGCTTTGATTTATTTTAGGGGTTGGTAATAGTTTGTTTTTGTATTGTTTTCCTGAGCATATGCACACAAATCCTGTATGCAAGTAAACATGTTTTCTGTTTCTGATTAGTGCTGTGACTCTTAAAACTTCATTTGTGACTTGATACAAAAACATGACAAACTCCCGAGTCAAACAAAAGTAGAGCAAATGTAGACACACAGGAGTAAAGACAAACACTCTGTAATGACAACAAAATATGCATAGATGTGTACAGTCTAAAAAAATACAAAGAAATGTCAACAAGTGAGAATTTCATTTCTTTGACAAATTTCCAGCCACCTCCCTTTGTGCAAACCATTCCTTTGCCTGTTTATCTATCACTTATCAAGTGTTGACACTAAAAGATTTCCAACCTTCACAGTGATCGGTAAAACAGAATTCATTGAGCTTTTAATTTTCATTGCAGGGAGAGTACCTGTTTTGTATTCCCCCGTTGATGAGATTTAAAAGCAGATCGATGAAAGCGTATTCCGAAATCAAAACCATTCCACTATTTCCACCCTAGCAGTTTTAATGACTGCTTCTTCAAGACTTCGGGCCTTTGTAATAACAGTATGTACACTTCATCCACCATCAGTCAGAATACAGCTGCTGTGTGTGCGTGTGAGTGTGTGTGTGTGCGTGTGTGTGTGCGTGTGGTGTGTGTGCTGTGTGTGGTGGTGTGTGTGTCGTGTGTGTGTGGTGTGTGTGTGTGTGTGTGTGTGTGTGTGGTGTTGTGTGGTGGTGTGTGGGGTGGGATGAGGGGGGGTGTGTGTGTGTGTATGTGGTGTGTGTGTGTGTTATTTATTTTTAAAATGCATTCAATTCTTATAACGGAACAAGTACTCGTCTTTTTTTAAATTTAATGGGCATGGCGATGGTGGCTCAAACCTGGGCCGTCAGATCACGAGTGCAATGCTCTAACCACCAGGATATCCCATCCCGTATGCGTGTCTGCCTGTGTGTGCATGCATGCGAGACAGACAGAAAATATATACATGTGTATGTATGTATGCCAAATACTTTCCCTTCATTTATAAAAAACACACAAGCAATCTATACAGAATGAACTGACAAAACTCACCGCTTTATGGAATCGTCCATTCTCATGAGTAATTAGGGCCTTCTGTCCAGTTGTTCTCACATCACACAGCTGTTAAAAAAGAAACCACCACATACATTCTCTAACAAACAAGATCATGGCATCAGTCAAGAACTTTTAGGAGCTAAAATATATGCAAAAACAATCACATACATACAAACAATATCAGCACACAGATTTTCCAGAGTACAATACCATAGCATTTACTCACAACTTTGAACAATTCTGTCTTCAATATCTACACATATAACAGTGATATTATTGACTTTACCCTTTTTAAACATCAAATCAAAATTTATACTGTATGATCTATACTCAAGTCAAAATAAAACACTATTGCTACCAGCAGATGATCTGAATTCATGCACTAAACAGAGGGACCAAAATAAACCAAAAAAAAACTTGAATCATGGAAAGCCTCAATGGTGTGCAAGGCCAATGCTTCAGGTCGAGGCCATAGGGCAAAGGTCACTATTGCTGAAGCTTTGGCAGTAATTCAGAACTAAAATTGGCCGCACATTATACCTATAACCTTGCGTGAAGCTCTGTGTGTGCATTGTTGGCATGTATGTGTGTATGCATGCAAGTGTGAGATCATGCTGCTGCTTGGGGTTTCTTTCTTTCTTTGTTCTTTTTTTGGGGGGAGGAGGGGGGTTCTGTTGCTTTTCTTCCTTCAGTATATGGAAGAACGAACAGGGAGAATACCTCAATAATCAGAGAAATTAGAAAATCAGACTAATGTTCTAGAAAGTGCAAGTTTGAGTTGCCACTATGGTGTACAATTAAATGGGTTTTTCTATTAGTTCTGGCTCTCTTCTGAGTGACAATTTCCAGTATTTTTCACAGAACTTCAGTACTTTTGCCCATTGTTTGCGTTCACACTTTTTTGACATGCAGACAGGTAAAACAAAGAACAAGAAAGGGGAGGACGGATGGCACTGCTTTTCTGGTGGCACAGTCTCCCCAGGGAGGGTAACCCAAATTTCAAGGACAGAAATCTGCCCTGGCTGATAGCTGTATACAACACAATTCCTCCAAAGTAAAAGAACTGGTAGCTCTGTAAGCAGTAAAATTCCCTTTACATACCTCACATGTAAATTCATTGGATTCAGTTTCCTCTTCTTCCCATTCCTCTTCCCAGTACTCATCATCCTGTTCTTGACCTCCGCTGACCTCAGCAGCACCTTATCAAGAACACAGACACACAAAGGCAAAAAGATGAATACAAGATTCAAAACAAAGAAAGAAGCCCCCACCTTTCATCACTAAGAGTAAGACTAGAAATCATCAGTAAGACTAGAAATAGTACAGCACACCAAACTTCTGTTCCACTGTTCCGGTCTTTAATGGAAAAAAAAAGTGCAGGACAAAAACTATTTTGAAAATGAATCTGTGCTGTAGCTTTGATTAATTCAATGTAGTATCAAACATATTCTGTGGAAATATACAAATATGATAAGTGGAGGGCAGTATTTTGAAAACAAATAGACTTTTCAGCAAATGTATTGACTTAATTATATGTCGGTGTTCTGAGGATGATGGGGTGACATCAATATTCATACATGTCAAAGTCAAAGTCAAAGTCAAAAACACTTTAATCATCCCATGACGGGCAATTACAATACTGACAGGCAGATTGATACACATCAAATATATCAAAGACACAAAAGCTATATTTCATATTGGTTTTCAAATAAAATGTCACAAACACACACACACACACCAACACACACGCGCGCATGCGCACACACACGCAAACACCCGCACGCACGCACACACATCAATTGTGAACACAATTTAAAACCCATTGACTAGAAGACATAAAAACTTATTTTTACGCACGCATATACGCAGCACATACACACGCACGTACGTGTGTGTGCGAACACGCACACCCACACCATACACCAATATATGAATTTAATGTTTTAAGACCGTTGACTAGAAGACAGACTTATTTCACACACCAACGCACCTACCCACACACACACACATAATTATGTATTGACTACACTCGTGTAACAATGACAATCAGGCAAGTAATTCAGAGAAATGTAAAAACTAGGTAGTCAACATCATTGTGAATTCAGAATTCGAATGCTTACTGGCACAAAAGAATTTCTTTTTCTGTTAGTTTTGCTGATGGGACACTGAAAACGGCGTTCCGAAGGCAACATTTGAAATTCTGGAAACAAAGCATGGGAGGGATCAGCCAAAATGGCTGTGGCTTTGCGTACAAGCTGCTGATTGCAGAACGACATGAGATCTCTTTGTTCTTTTCCAATTATTTTTGAGCAGATTCTTACAATTCTCTGCAGGCCATTCTTGTTTTTAACACTAAGGTTATTGTACCAACAAATGAAAGCAAAACTTAGAACACTCTCTATGTAAGACTTGTAAAACAAGGAAAGAATCTTTTTGTCTACAAAAAATGAGTTCAGTTTCCTCAGAAAATACAGACGTTGTTGTCCCTTTTTGACAATAGCGTCAGTGTTAACGTCCCAGTTTAACTTGTGGTCAAAAACAGTTCCCAGATACTTATAGTTCAAAACGTTTTCAACTTCTTGATTATGGATAATAATATTCTTAGGAGTATGCCCTGATCTTCTGAAGTCGATAGGCAGGTCTTTAGTTTTAGAAACATTTAGCTCCAGATAGGCCTCGTCACACCAGTGTACGAACTCGGTGAGGGCTGGACCGTGGTCTTACATGTTATAGTCAATTACAACAGCTACATGTTTGCATCATTATCAAATATCCTCCCCTCCCCCCCCCCCCCCCCAAAAAAAAAACAAACCCCAAACAAACCAGTTTTTAAAAACTTATTACATCTATACTTACGCTTTTACTTCAGCTTCAATTACTAAACACTGCATCCCCAAAGTCAGACTGTAGCTACCTTCATGGTGGACAAATGATCAGATACCCAAAGTCCACTATAGCCAAGGAAAACAACGAAAAACCAACATTGTGGTTTGGCAGAGTGCAGTGAGATCACAAACTGCCGAACTACATTGCAAGTTCTGACCTGTGTTTGTTTCAGGTGGGATAGATGTGCCAGCCTGCTGTGGCTGCAAATTGTCAGCTTGCTGCTGTTTCTGTCCATCTCCTTGTTGAGGTTGTTGCTTTCCATCTTCTTGCTGATCCTGCCCTTGCTCATTTGCAAGTTCTTGCTTTGCCCCCATCTGCCGCTGGGTGTGCAGCAGCCCACGAGTGTGCATGAAGTATTTCTACAAACAAAACAATCATGTTGTTAATCCCTACCATTAGGTTCAGCGGACAAAACAATCAAATTGTTAATCCCTACCATTAGGTTGTGTGCCTCTGCCCTTTAAACAACAAACGCTTAAAAATAAATGTTTATATTGTACAGTTGACACTGTTTTGTTTTAAAGTAATCTCAACTGTTTCCTGGAATGTCATATTCATAACCAGTTTTGCTACCCTTTGAGGATAATGCTTCGACTTCTACATTTTTTCCCAGTTCCTCGGCTAGAACTATGAGATTCACCAATAGCGAGATTTTTTTTAGTATGCAACCCCCCCCCCCCCCCCCCCTTTCACCATTAAGGTAGCTACATACCAACTTTGGGGACACAGTTGGGAATTGAACCTACCAATTTTGCCAGGACAGTCCAGATGTACCTCCCTGCTCTTTCTCATTTTTAACTGTCAAGGGTTCTTTTGACATGCACAAGTCCATAAGCACACAGGCCCAACTGATTTAGAGTCTCATCTGAAAGACTTGACATTCGGTTTGATTTTCCCATCAAACTAGAAAGAAAGAGCAAGGCTAAGAATTGAGCCCAGACCCTCACAGTTTACTTGTTGGGCAGGCGAATGTCTAAACAGTCTTGCCACCTTCCTTCAAGACTCTTTTGTGTGTGTGTGTGTGTGTGTGTGTGTGTGTGTGTGTGTGTGTGTGTGTGTGTGTGTGTGTGTGTGTGTGTGTGTGTGTGAGTGTGTGTGTGTGTGTGGTGTGTGAGAGTGAGAGAGAGAGAGAGAGAGAGAGAGAGAGAACTCGAAAGATTTATTCACAAAAAGGCCATTGGCCCATACATGAAGGGGGGTTGCCAAACTGCTTAGTATTTTAGTGAGAAAAATAAGTAACACAAAAAACCAAAATGTTAATGTATACCCACAACTACCACAATAAAAATCAGTTCAAAAAAATATGACTTAAGAAACCAAGATATCTCTTATTCTATAGGCTTTGCACAAATATAAAGCAAGGCCGCGCACAATTTCAGGGTGACTAGATGCTATGAGTAGACAGAATCTAAATAAATTGGGCTGTCTACTATACTTTACCGGAATGTAATTCTGTCTTACATCTTCTAATACTGGACAGCACAGCACAAAATGAACTTCATCTTCCACTGTTTGCTTACATAATGGGCATAGCAACCTGAGGTCATCATCATCATCATGTTCTATATATCTAAATTTATGAACATTTATGTCTGATACACCAAGTCTAAACTTAGACATAACTATTTTCAAATGTATGTCCATATCAAGCTTTAGATAAGGTTTGACATCGTGTGAACCTATAAATTGTACATTTGAAATCTTTCACTGTTTTGTATATGACCACTCCACTGCTGCCAACAGCAGTCAATCAGTCTTTGCCTGAAAACCTTGATAAACTCTACAATTTCCGACACCTTGATTGAGCCAAACAAACCCAAGGCCAAGTTCACATAAATAGGTACGTATTTGTGAAGCCCAGGTGCTTTTCCCCTTGACATCTAGATCATAAAGCATCATGTAACTTGTAAGTCTTAAAAGGTAACCTGCACTCATCCATATGCAGAATCTTAATCCAATATCTAATGCATCTTACAGCAGCATTAATAGAGAGAGGATATCTATTGGTTTCACTATAACAAGATCATTAGGTGTACGTCTATCTAAGCCTGAGAGAGAGAGAGAGAGAGAGAGAGAGAGAGAGAGAGCGGGGGGGAGGGGGGGGGGGTGTTGCGAGCCCTTAGCACAAATTTCATCAACACACATTTGGATGTTAATTTTCCACATCAAGTATGACCCCAGATTTCCAGAAACTGGAAATAATGACCGCTGATCACAAATTAAGAATTTCAAGAAGCTGTCAGAAGAATCACATTACTCAACTGTGCATGATACCTGGGATTGATAATAATAGATTTTAGTGTCATTTCACTTTGAACCGAGTACTTATTTTCAAGAATAAACTCTTTCAGAAACTTGTGAAAGGAAGTAACTACTCATACATGTGTATGCGCAAACCAGAGTTAAGGCATCTCCCTGCCTTTCTCAAGTTTCTGAGTGACTGACATGCATGTACTAACTATTCATAAAGTATCAAGTAGCAAAAGCTGGTCTTGGTTACATCACACATAATCACAGTTTGTCACATGCCAGACCCCCCCCCCACTCCCCTCCCCCACCACAAAGCCTGAGAAGAACAATTACAAAACATGATCATGATATCAACAGGCTTAATTCTGCCACCTTTAGCTTGTCTAAGACAGCAGCTGAGAACAGGCAGGTCAAGTGGAAGAATCAGATCATCCAAGAGTATGAACTTATGAAGACTGAAGTATTATCAAGCACTGTCTTTGACTATCAGTGTGATAAACTACTACTTTTTCAAATAGTAAATAAAACTAAAAGTCAAAATATATTGTACCTGTGCATTTTCAAAGGGCACATTGCACAGCTTGCAGAATGACGTATCTTCATCACTGTCATCATCCGTCTCTTCTTTGTCACTTTCCTGGTCCTTTGTAGGAGCTACAAGGAAAACAGACAGGAAGACAATGAAAATAAGTTTCAGCTGTTCAGACTTGAAAGCAAATTCTGCCAAATCCTATTTGAATGAGTAAGGGCTTTTTTTTAAAAAGTCATATTATGCATAATACTTGTATAAATGTACATATTCTTGAAAGGACCTAAAAAAAATATTTAAAAGTTTGCTTACATGTAACATGTGCCCTTCCTTACAAAGTAGCTTAACAAGAAATCAACTTGAAATGTTCCTTCAGCCAAAAAAATATTCACAGAGTTACTTTCTAAAAAAAGAACCAAAAACCAAAAAAAATCCAGATTTGCATGCTTCTGGTAGCAGTGAATATATAATATAAAACAATAACATGTAATAACTAATATGTATACAGCACTGTATAGTCAGTATACAAACACATAACTTTAAAAACAAGTATTAACACACTGAGCACTTACAGTTACACACATAGACATGACACACACAGTGAGCCACACACACACACTTTTTTAAAAATCCCAAATGAATCAACCTATAGTACAAAGATCTTAAAGGATAAGTTAATCCTAAATCAAATGTGATAGACAAAAACTGGCAACATTTCACAAGATAAGCGAAGACCATCATTGCAGTAAATTGACTTGCTAAAAATGAAAAAGCAATATTCATCAATAAACTTTCAGTTAACATGAATCAGATAATAATTCTAACTATGTCTGCATGGCTGTGTTGGAGATCTGATGATGTTATTGATACTGTGACTTGTGGTTTTGTTTCTTTGCTTGTTTCATCATGTTTGTACCCAACAAGTTCAATGATCTCTTTTTCTTTACTCCCTTACTGGGTGGGGTGAGTAGTGTCTGGTCATGGGTCAGTCTCCAGAAAGGGGGTCAACAGAGGGGTACCTTTTTTTTCAAATATTGCTAATGCATAAACTGCAAAATTAATTATTTCTCACGACACAGGCACAAACATACATTGAAAAAACACCATGAACAGTCTTCAGTCTGTCTGACTTGTTTGTAGAAAAACAAAAAAATGTGACTGAAAAGCACTGTTCAGAGGACGCCATTTTGTGACATTGAAAAGGGTCATGAATGTATTGCCTATTGGTAATTAAAGTACAAAATGCTTTTTGCCTGTAAACTAAAAACTACATGAACAGCAAACATAAACTTGAAACTATACGAGCATGGCGGATTTAACTTGAAAGCATGTTGTGTATGTGAGAAAATCAAATTTTATTTTTTACCTGGACATGGTAACAGCTGGTGTCCACATGTGACATAATCAAGTGTGCCCCTGCTGACCAATATGCAAATGAGTTGTCCCTATTTCATCATACATGATAAAAGATTAAAGTATATTCAATCCAAAGAGCAATGTATTTGTTCATAACTTTGTGGAATGTTGATATTATGGATCGTTTTTGTAACAAGCCTTCAACGGGTTCCATGTTACGCGATGAGAGATATAAAAAACATCAGACTATATTTTGTGTGTTGTAGGAAGGATTGAGTGTTCAAATTTCACTTGGCCAATCACAAGATCCCACCAATACCACACAATGTTGATTTAAGTGCTCAATGTGTCAGTGGACAAACACCAGCATTTAAATTGGTACAGTGTCCTCATCATGGCTCATGTTACTATCAAGAGTGTCCATGTTACCATCAAGATTTCTACAAAAGTCAGATCTGCACTGTAAATACTACAATAACTTAAAATGACTATACACTCATTTGACTATAATAATAAAGCAAAGTGTAGACTACAAAAGCAGATTTTTGTGTTGTTTAGTGGGAATGGCAAACGGAGTCCATGTTACCATCAAGAGTGTCCACGTTACCATCAAGATTTCAACAAAAGTCAGGCCTGCACTGTAAATTCTACAATAACTTAAAATGACTCTCTGTACTCATTTAATACAGTGCTATATTGAACTGATCCAGTGACACCATTGAATGTGGCCACTGATGTCTTACAAATTTTTTTTTTTAATGTAATGTTTCACTTGCGACTTGCTATTACCCGTGTTTGTAAAAAAATTGTTTAAAACCATCTTTTAAATATTTTTTCCTCAGATATCCACAGAAACCCTGTATTTGATGTTTTTTAAACTAAATATTGTCATCTAAATGTAGAAATAACAATTAAGCATAGACTTGTACATGGCTGTAAGGGATCCATGTTACCATCAGGGAGTTTGACCCCCCCCCCCCCACACACACACACACACACACACACCAAGGCACACAAAGTTCTTGCTCTAAAAATCATAAATGTCATCAGGTAAGTAGTTATACTTAATGCTGGAAGTGATTTTTTTTTTTTTTACAAAACTGAACAGTTTTATTTTTTACCTCCTCTCGTCACACTTTTGACCCCCCTCTCCAGAGACTGACCCTCATCTCCAATGTTTGTGAAATTTTTTGCAGACCTGAGGTCTGCCCATTGGCCTCAGCTGACATATATATTGGACTTCAGAGCAGCTCATTTCATTGTACAGGTTGCATGCAATAA
This sequence comes from Rapana venosa, assembly GCA_028751875.1. Taxonomy (NCBI): domain Eukaryota; kingdom Metazoa; phylum Mollusca; class Gastropoda; order Neogastropoda; family Muricidae; genus Rapana; species Rapana venosa. The sequence continues at coordinate 12,253,590 of CM054136.1, read as the reverse complement.
AATAAATATATCATTTTAAATGTCCATGTTTTCCATAACCCACTGAACACAGACATGAATTATGGGATTTTTAACATGCATATTCTTCTACATGTGTACACAAAGGGAATTAAAGTACTGGCATGTCTATACTTGAAGTTGGTCATGGAGATCATAATCTCCACCCTAGTTAAAGGCTCAATTCATCAGCACCACCGCTGAGATTCAAACCCCATACTTCATGGCCCCACAGCCTAAGTGAAGTCAAACGCCAGTCTTAACTACTCGGCTACAGATAGCATGTTAGTTCAACAAGTTGTAAACTGTATGCTGCTTTACAAACAATACTCAACAGTTTTTTTGTGTTTTTAAAATTTTATTCTTTTATATCGAGAATAATGGAATCAGCACTTATGTGCTTTTTTTTTACATCCAGTCCCTGTGTGTATGCAGTTTTGCAAATTCTGTCATCTGTTCCCGCCGGCACACAATGGCCTACTTTTATGAAAAGCGGAACAGGATTTAATGTGTGCGCAAGATGTTCTGTGTGTGTTGTTCTGTGTGTGTTCGCACACAGGGCCTCGGTTTATAGTCTCATCCGAAGGACTTTTAGGGAGAGCGGAGTCTGCACTGATGTTAACTCCAGGGTAAAATATTCCTTGAACGTGAATCGAACCTGGGTCATCAGATTGCGCGCGCAATGTTCTAACCACTAGGCAATCCCGTCCCCCTCTAGTAGCACTAGCAGTGGCAGTAGCAGAAATACCACTGATCATCATCCTGTTTTCATAAATCTGGACAGTACAATCAGGAAAATTTAACATTGTAAGTAACAGTCAAACTAAAAAAGTAATATCTTTAAGTTTTATCAGTACTATTATTACCAAGAAACAAAAACAACTTGGACAGGAAACAAGGAAAGACTTCAGAAGTTCAGAGGCTTTAGTTTATATAATTTATCAAGTTCAAATGTATATATTATATATATATATATATATATATATATATATATATATATATATATATACGTAAATATACAAATCAAATGTTCTCTTACAAAATAATGTCTGAAACTGTGTAGTCAAACTAGTAAAGCAGTACTACTGGTACTACTAGTACTGTAGTAGTAGTACTTAGTGAAGTTATACATTTTCAATCTGTAAATGAACAGATTATTAAAGTTACACATCTTTTAAATCTGTAAATGAACAGATTATATATTTAAACTCCTCCCCCCTTCAGTCACAACACTGGGGCTGTAGACTGATTCCAGATGCCCATAGGCATAGGTATACAGTATCTTTACAGTTTATATAATATATACACATATTATCATATGTATACATGTAATGATGTATGTCATATGTATACATGTAATGATGTATGCAATCTTACCTGGTGTGCTGGAGGTACCACCAGAATCTTCTTGTCCTCTAGCAGTACTACTGAACTGCTCTGGCTTGCTCCCACACTGATCTGCAGCATTTGAATTCTGTGCAAAAGCTCCTCTTGCTTGCCTTGGTCTCTCATCATATGGCTGCCTGTCCTGAAACTGACTGTCACAGTGTGGCTTTCTGTCATTTACAGATTGTCTGTCATTAACACTAACTGGCGGTCTTTGAAACGGTGTAGGCCCTTGACTAGGCCTATCAAAGTTGTGATAAGGTCTTTCATACTGGCTTTGGTGGGTATTTCTTTGGTTGACAAAATTTCCTTCTCCACCTTGAAAATATTCATTGTTTTGAAGATATTCATCAGTGTAGAATGCATCTCCCCCAAAATCTTGCCCTCTACTATCAGGCTGGCCTAAGTTCCAGTTCGACTCTTCATTATAGCTTTCACTGGTGCAAAGAGGGCGAAATCGTTCAGGTCCACCACTGATTCCAGGCATGTCAAGCGAGTCATGTGGAGGAAGAGGGCGAAAACGCTCTGGTTCAGTAACCATTTCGGTCATAGGGGTCTTCCATCATTAAAATTTGGATTATGCCTTTGTTGCATGCCAGGCCAGCCCATCTCTGGCATCCGCATTTGTCTGTTGAGCGAATTGCCTTGCCTGGCCCCACCTCTACCTCGCCACATTGAACCAGCCAAAGCACAAGAAGCCTCACACAAAAGGGTTGCTGCTTTCTCCAAATCTAAATCTGGAGCATTTTCACTGGAGGCTGGATTTGGGTCTGATATTCTAAAATAATCTTCGTAACACGGTCTTTTTCGGTTCATGTAGGCTCTTGAAACGACAACTTCCCATACACAAAATATGGCGTCCAGTTTTGTCAATTTATCTTTTTAGAGTCACTTCACCGAACAGAGGATTTACTGCTTCTCTGGGTTTGTCACACGACAGCTCAGTCTCTGCAAAGAGGGAAGGCCTAGGCCTAGCCTAGGGGGGCCTAGTAGTCACTGACATCCTAGCTCAGTGGTAACAGTACACAACAGATCCTTAAAGTTGTTATTGAGCTTCTTGGCCATTGGGCTGGGGTCAGACCAGGGCCTTTTAGGCTAGAGCACTGCAGTCAAAATTGCTGCACTTCCACTAGCCTATCCTTAGGATAGCCTACTAGTCTGTGTGACTGCAAGTAGGCCGAAAGTTTTGTGTATTTCCACAAGGCACTGACTTGCCCAACCTGCCATTTGTGCCAGTGGCAATGGATGACAAAATTAATCAAATCGAATGCACACGGGACAGGGACTGAATATAGGCCTAACAATTTTTTTTTTTAAACAAACCCCAAAAAAGGCACAAGTGTTATTCTTACCCTTGATATTTTTTTTCTTCACAACTTGTCTGCCTTAATCACACCAAAGTTGGATGTAATGGGACTAACTTACTAGTGGCTTTAGGACAGTGCAACATATTTTCGCTCATTTTCATACAGACTACTATTTGCTGTTTCAGTTCTTTTTAATATAGATTAACATTGCCTTTTGTTTGCTTTTATAAAGCAACTTTCTTGCTTTTTTGGTGAGTGCAGTAGGCCTATGAAAAAACTCAATCTTTTACACTCCATAAGGATAATTTTGATGGATTTATTCCAGTACCTCTGAAATAAAAGAATGAAAATAAACAAAATGAAGCTAACAACAGCAATGCTATTGTGTTGTTGGCAGTTGTGAGATTCTACTGAGCACCACAGGATAAGAAATGAATTCTTTTGCTTATTCATTATCAAGGCTCAGATGGCAACAATTGCTGTATGTCATAAAGGTAAAAGGTAAAGGAGTCCCATAACCTATAAGGTCGTAGGGGAGCGAGGCGTCAGAGACCTCACTTCTCTAGGGGCCAGCATATTGAGGGCGGCGCCCATCTCCTCTCCCTCGATGCTTTACCTTCCCTGACCCTAAAGAGGGCAGGTACCCATTACAGCTGGGTGAACTGGGGGAACTGTACTGAAGCCAAGGCCCGCAAACGGTCACCCATCCAACTGGTAACCACGCTCGACGCTGCTTAACATGGCTGGGGGAAAGCGAGTGCTCCGACCACTGAGCTATCCCGTCCCCAAACTGTATGTCATATGAGCGAAAAAGCATTGCACACATGCTAAGCACTTGACAAGCCAGGCCCAGTGCATTCAACTATAGTGTGGGAGAGAACTGTCATCTTTGAAGACTTTCTGGGAAAAAAAGGCAGGATAATTTTTTTTTTATTATTCTTTTGTTTTGATGGACAATGGAATAAACACTCATGTACCTTTTTACAATCATCCATTCCCTGTGTGCATGCCGTTTTGTAAATTTTGTCATTCATTCCCACTGACACACAATGGCTTACTCTTCCAAAAAGCAGAATGGGTTTTAACATGTGCCCAAGATGTTCTACATGCGCTTGCACATGGGACCTCGGTTTATAGTCTCAACTGAAGGACTTTGGGGGCAGTGGATTCTGCACTGATGTTAACTCCAAAAGAAAAATCCTCTTGAATGAGATTTGAACCCAGGACAGTAGCTCATGAGCACAATGTGCATCAATCTAACTAACAGGCTATCCCAGTAAAGGAACAAGACAGAAACAAAGAGAGGGATAGTAAAGAGGGAATTCCTAGCACAGAATTTCTATTTACACTGACAGAAACCTGGTATTCCCACAAGGGAAAATGGATTCCTAACATGTTGAAGTTTAAATAAAACATTAAAGGTATCTAGTGTTTTAACTGAAAGTGCATTGCTTCTTTTCTTTTACCTACTCAAAGGATGTGTCAAATTTAAGTGAGATTTTGCAAACATTCCCAAATTTGGAATGTGGCTACTGTAATGGTTTGATAATAGTCACCACTTCTATAATAAGTGTATCACACACACTTTGTGGACTGTCTCAATGCATTTGCAGGTAACCAAGCTGATTTGCAGTTGATTCCCACAGTTAGGCCTACTGACTGCTTCCATTCACCAGCCATGAGAGTGTGGTCAGTGATGGGTGATTAGTCTCCTTCTTGATAGTGATGCAAGAATGGCATAAATGTACTCATCTATCTCTGTTTGAAGAAGTCACAATTAAATTTGGGTGGCTTGCACAGTAATTCCTTATAACATTGGTAGAAAACAGGCATGCTTGTTAGTCTTATTAGACAATGACAATGACAATGACAAATTCTTTTATTTCGAGGATAATGAATAAGCACACATGTGCTTTTTTACATCCAGTCCCCGCCCGTTAGGGATACATCTTAATAATAATAACCCAATACTTATACAGTCTCGCAATAAAAACAAGGGGAAATAACCCTTTTCAAAACAGCTCCCCCCCCAAAAACCCTCCCCCCCCCAAAGCAAGCAATTAAAAAGAAAATCCTAAAAAAAACCCCACCCCTACCCCCACCCCCCAAAAAACCCTAACCAAAACAAACAAACAAACAAAGAGAAGGAAAAACCAAACCAACAAAAAAAGATAAAAAAAAGAAAAGCAGACAAATAAACAACAAGACAAGAGCAACAACAAAGCCAAGAAAAATAACACAACCAAACTTAATAAGTCATAAAGATAAACCATCTACACATTGTCAAATGGTACACATACTTTTTTACACATAATTATAAGATATTGAAATAGGGCACTCATTAAACTTAAGTACAGAGGCAAGTCCAATAAAGTATTTAAAAATATAAAAATATGAATCCTTCATCAGGATACTTGACTATAAGCGGACGATAAAAGGTAGAGAGAGAGAGAGAGAGAGAGGAAGAGAGAGAAGAAGAGAGAGAGAGAGAGAGAGAGAGAGACAGACAGACAGACAGACAGACAGACAGACAGAGACAGAGAGTGTGTGTGTATTTCAGAGATAATATCCAAAATATAAATCCCAAAACAGTATGCGAACCCATCAACACTCATTTTAGATTATACTCGTTTCAAATTATATGTCATGATAATGAAATAAATTAGTAAACCCCTACATCCACACAATAAAAACAAGAAACAAACCAGAAGAAATTTAAAAATATACAGTCGTTTTGGGAGAGAATATGGGTGGTGAGTGGTGAGTGGGGGTGTGAATGTGTGGTGGGGGTGGTTGTGTTTTGAGCGTGTGTGTGTGTGTGTGTGTGTGTGTGGTGTGTGTGTGTGTGTGTTTGAGTGTTTGTGTGGTGGGGGTGGGGTGGTGGGGGGGTGGGTTTTAGGGATAATACTAAATTTTGTAATACTCACATAGCACACGATCAACACAAAAACTTTTTAATTATGTTCATGCAAATTGAATGTCATGGTAATAAAATAAGTGCAATACCCATACACTCTCAATAATAAAGAGGGGGAAAAAGCCCAATAAAGTCATAAAAAGAACATCTACACATTGTAAGTAATAGAAACAATTTTTTTTTTTTCCAGATAATGAATAAGTTTTTCATGTTCTTTTTTACATCCCTCCCGCCCATGGGGTCACATTTAAAAATGCACTCAGTACCATACTTTTAAGCAGAAGAAGCAAAGGGAAAAAACTTTTTTTAAAAAAAAGAGAGAAGAGAAAAAACCCAAACAAACAAACAAACAAACAACCCAGACGAGCAAAAGACAAAACATACCCCAGAACCCCCCCCCAAAAAAAAAAAAAAAAAAAAAAGCAAGCAAACAAACAAAAAAAAAAAAAGAAAAAAAAAAAAAAACCCAAACCAAAACAACAACAAACAACAACAACAAAAAAACAGACAAAAAACACCTTCCAAATAAACAAACAAAAACAAGAAAAACAAACTCAAACAAACAAATGAGAAAAAAAACCCAAACCAAAAAAACAAACAAACAAACAAACAAAAAAACAACAATAAAAAAAAAGAAAAAAAAGCACCGTTCCCCCCTTCACACACACACACACCACACACACACACACACACACACACACACACACACTACATACACCAAAACAAAAAACTAACAAGCGAAAAAACCAAACAAATCCCCCAACAAAGAACAAAGTAACAACTACGCAATAACAAAAAGAGAGGGGAGAGAGAGAGATGGGGGGGGGAGGAGAGGAGAGAGAGAGAGAGAGAGAGAGAGAGAGAAGAGAGAGAGAGAGAGTAAGCCAAACTTAAAAGATCATAAAATTGAACACCTTCATATTGTAGAATAGTACACATAGTTGTTACACGTGGTAATAGATATTAAAATAGGAGATTCACTGGGGCTCAAGTACAGTCAACAAGTCCAAAATAATATTGAAAATCGAAAGTATGAATATGCCCTTTATTAGAATACACAATAACAATAGAAAGGGGAGAGAGAGAGTGTGTGAGAGAGAGAGAGAGAGAGAGAGAGAGGGAGAGAGAAAAGAGAGAGAGAGAGAGAGAGAGAGAGAGAGAGAGAGAGGAGAGAGAGAGAGAATGAATTAATTGCATACGGTCTTAGGCCATAATACAAGAGAGGGGGAGGAGAGAGAGAGAGAGAGAGAGAGAGAGGAGAGAGAGAGTTGTGGTGTGCGTGCGTGTGGTTTTGTGTTGTGTGGTGTGGTTTTGTGTGTGTGTGTGGGGTGTGTGTTTCAGAGATGGTACTAAAGATAAAATTCTCAAAAATACATGGTCCCTTTGACACTTATTTTGATTACAACAAAAAAAGTTATGATAAAAAATTTTAAAAAAAAAAATTTAAAAAAAAAAAACCAAACGATCATTGGGCACTATTTTATTCTACCCAAAAAAAAATTTTTTTTAAAAAAAAAAAAATAAAATTACTCAAAAATTTTAAAAATTTTTAAAACCCCCAAAACCCCCCCCTCCTACCCAAAAAAAAAAAAAAAAAAAAAAAAAAAAAAAACCCAAAAAAAAAAATCAAAAACCCCCGGGGGGGAAAAAAAGAGAAAAAAAAAAAAAAAAAAAAGAGGTTTTTTAAAACCAAAATAAATTTTAACTACTCACCCAACCCAAAATTTTTTTAAAATCATCAAATATTCAAATAATTTAAAAAAACTAATACCCCAACTCCCAAAAAAAAACCGGGAAAAAAAAAAAATAATAATCATCATCATAAAAATTAAATAAATTTTAAAACCTCAATACCCATACTCTAACAATAAAAACAAGAAAAGAAAAGAAAGAGAAAGAAAAAAAAAAAAACAACCAACACCAGCTATATCCCTATAAGGTCATAGTGAGAGAGAGAGAGAGAGAGAGAGAGAGAGAGAGAGAGGAGAGAGAGAGAGCGTGTGTGTGTGTGTGTGTGTTTCAGTGATAACTCTAAAATATATAATTCTACAGACAGTGCAAACGATCCCGTCAACCACCAATTTTGATTATACTCATGCAGATTATATGTCAAGATTAATTAAATAAACCAATACCCGTATACTCATACAAAAAAACAAGGAAGACAGAAAGGGGTGGGGGGGGGTGAAAGCCAATCTATAAGGTCAGGGGAGAGAGAGAGAGAGAGAGAGAGAGAGAGAGAGTGCGTGTTTCGAGATAATGACTAAAATGTAATAATTCTCGAGAGACAGCACAGGACACCATCAATATTCTTTTCGAATATACTCGTACAAATTGAACGCCATGAAATAAAAAAAGCCCAACGTCAATACAACTCAAGCAATAAGGAGAAAAAAATCGCTAAAGTCCATAAAATGAACATCTAAACATTGTAAGTCAGAGAAGAGATGGGGGGGGGTGGGGGGGGGGGGTTGGGGGGGGTGTGGGGGGGGGGGGGGGGGGGGGGGGGGGGGGGGGGGGGGGGGGGGGGGGGGGGGGGGGGGGGGGGAGGAGGGGGAGGGGGGGGGGGGGGGGGGGGGGAGGGGGGGGGGGGGTGGGGGGGGGGGGGGGGGGGAAGAAATGAGAGGAGTGGGCGAGTGGGTGTGTTGTTTGTGTTGTGTTGTGTTTAAAGATTATGCTTTTTGTTTGTTGTAACCAAACAAGACAAATAAGACATAGGAAAAAATTCTGAATTCATTCTCAAAACAGCAGATCACACTGTGAACACTCTATTTCATATACACGAACAGATTAACACATATTATTGTTATGATAGATATATTTCTTATAACTAAAGTGTAGTTTAAAAAAAAAATAATAATAATTTTTTTTTTTTAATTAAAAATGTTTTTTTTTTTTAAAAAGCTTACACTTTGCTAGACTCACTTTCTCAACAACAATGAAAATTTGAAAGAGAGAGAGAGAGAGAGAGAGAGAGAGAGAGAGAGGAGAGAGGACAACAGTCTGACATTCATACAGGTGAAGGGAAAGGGAAGGCAGATAGGTAGATGAAAAGCAGATAGTAAGGGAGGATAAGCTACTTTGCTTATAAGGCTATGTGACTGTGGTTTGTTATTGTTGATAGTAACAAGTGAGTTGATCATTGAAGTTTTGTAGATTGTTATTGATTGTTTGTTGTTTAACGTGATATCTGGAAGGAGTTCCACAGCATAGGGGCCTGAGTAAGTAGACTAGATTTGACCAAGTCAATCTCGGAATAGGGACACGGGCTTATAGTAATGTTCTGAAAGGATTTGGTTTAGGGGGAATTAGACTTTTAATTATGATGGAACAGTTCCTGTTCATGAACTTGATCATCATGACTCCTTTGTTTATATTTAGTCGTTGGCGTAAGGGGAGAATAATTTAATTGAGTATAGTCAGCTTCTAGTAAGCTGTCATTTTTAAAAGGACCAGTTTGAGGCTCGTTTGGAACAGACTCAGTAACGGTTTCATAGTGTTTGCACTAGCAAATCCCATAGGGTAGACGCATAGTCTATTGAGGATTGATATTAAGATTGGAAGAATAGTTTTCCTTGGAATGAAATTCAAGAACGGTGCTTGATTTAGAAAGTTGGTATACTCTTTGGGACATGTATTTGCATAGTTGAGATATGGTGGGTAGAACCATTCTTGAGATTTTCATCAATTGTTACCCTAAAAACCTTGTGTGATGGTTTTGTTCAATTACTTCCTATTTAATTTGGGGGATGGGAGTAAGTTTTGTGGGTTAAGTTTTGACGCTTTTGTCTAGTGGTAATAAGCATGCATTTTGGTTTTTTTGGGGGTGTATAGACATATGGTTTGTTTCGGCTCCATTCCAATAACTGATCAAAACACTTTTTGTAATGCTTTTGCTAGAGAGATATGGTTATGTGGCTCGTAAGAATAGTGGTTGTCATCAGCACAAGTTCGCATTTGGATTTGAATGTGGAGAGGGTGGTCGTTTTTATGTATAGTGAGAAGAGAATAGGTCCTAGTATGGATCCTGTGGTACCTCCAAAATTGATGGCTTGTAGTGTGGATGTAGTTGGCCTATGAGCCACAACTATTGCCTGTTTTTCTAGATGGAACAAGTAGTTGTAAGTATTTGTAGAGAAATGGTACAGGTATAGTCCTTTTAAGAGAAGTGGGTGGTCCATTGGTGTCAAAAAAGCTTTTTTGAGATCTACAAATCGTACTCCACCAAAATTTATTGTCCATTAATTTTTGATAAGCCAGTGTCTACGAGCTAATCATGCAGTATACATGAGTGATTGTCTAAATCCATACTGATTAGGTGGATTAAGTTGTAGGAACTAAATGACGGACAATGTGTTATGTTATATGTTTGTTCTAAAAACAAAAATTCCAAGGTTTTTGGAAAGGATAGATAAGATGGAAATTGCTATAGTTTGAGGGGTCCTGAAGTGTCCACCAGATTTGTAGATGGTGGATTACATTAGCTGTTTTGAAGGCATGGGGAAAATGTTTTTTTCAAGACAAAGTTTAAGTATATATGGTTAGAGTGTCGAGATAACTGGAGCTGAGTAGCTTCAATATTCGCTGACCATTCATCAAGACCACGCGTTCTTGATTGTTTGAGGTGAGTTAGATAACTCATAGACCTCAAGACAGACATAAATGGAGTGAAGTTTTTGAAGGAGTATGCTTTCCTATCAAGAATTGTTTTAGTTCATTGAGTTTATTTTGGAATTTGAATTATCATTTTAATAAATGTTAGTAGTGACATTAATGAAATGACTGATAAGTTTGTTCAGCAGTACGTCATTTTGATAATATGTTTTGGAAGATGCTTGTTTGTTGGGGGGGGGGGGGTTTGGGGGGGGGGGGGGGGGGGGTGGGGGTTTATTATGATTTATATGGCTCCGCCATACAGTCTTGGGTTTTGTTTGTTGGATCAGTCCTGTTCAATCTGTTCTTGGAAAACATTATGAGAGAGACCCTGTCCATGACTTTCCACTCTAACCATCTCCATTGCGGCAGACCCCTCAACAACTTACGGTTTGCCGATGACATTGACCTCGATGGTCGGAAGTAACAACCGAGCTGCAAGATCTTACGACCAGACTTGAGAACAGAGCTGGAGCATATGGGGATGGAGTGAGCTCGAGAAAAGTAAAGTACTTGAACAGCACGAGCAATGCCCTGCTAAAATTTACATGAACGGCCAACAACGGAGGAGGTAACGCTTTTAAATACCAGGCGCTACACTCACTAAGGGCGGGCCATCGTACGCAGAAATCAAAGTCAGAATAGCCATGGCAACATCTTCCATGACAACACCACCACCATATGGAAAAGTAAAGAGATCAGTTGTCCCAATCAAAACTAAGACTCTACAAAGCCCTAATTCAGACGATCCAGCTGTACGGAAGGTGAAACCTGGACATTGACTGCTGAAACAGCAAAGCAATCCATCATTCGAAACAAAATGCCATAGAAAACTACTGGGCATATCCTGAGAGAACGAAGACCAATGAAATATGTCCAAGAGTCAAATAACACGGCTGACAGATCCACAGAACCTTCTCACCATCGACAAGAAGAAAAAAGCTGACATGGTTCGCCACGTCCCACCCGCCACAACAACTCTGCCCCAAAACAGTACTACAGGAACACCTCGAAGGTGGCAGAAGGAAGGGGAAGACAGACACAACAAGTCATGGATGGACAACACAGAGAATGGACCAGATGAATGAACTCGCACTACTTCGCAGAGCGAGGACCGAGATGGATGAGGAAGGCCTTTACCAGGCATCGTCTCTTCGTGTCTTCCCCCACGACCGCCAAGGTCACGGTCTGAATGATGATGAGACGTCATTGGAAAATATTTTTTTTTTCTCGCCGTTTTTGTGAGTTTATCATTTCTAAATGTTTTGTGACTCTTCATAATATTTATGTTCTTTTAAAAGGTCTCTAAATAGCATGCTCTTCTAGTTCCTTAGTGAGCCAAGGTGGTTTGGGGTATATTGATTCTAATGATTTTTTAGTGGGGCATGTTTGTTTAAATAGCAGTAAAAGTGTTTATCCAAAATCTATGGCTAAGTTCTGGATCAGTAATGTTTGAATGTTTTCCGAAAGAATGGAGTTACTTAAATCTGATAAGAAAAGATTCCCTTCATCAAATTTAGCAAAGGAAGATATGTTATAGTTATTGTGGCCAGGTTTGGGGATTTTTTGTTCGTTTTTTTTTGACCACGTGATACAGACTGGGTAGTGATTCGCTACAGTGATAGACTGGGATATCAATTTCGACAATGTTGTGGGGTTAGATATATAGATATGGTCATTCTTAGTGCTTTGAGTTTGGTGTGACTCTCGTGGTGAATAATTAGTTGGTGGAGGATGTATAAATTATTAATTGGGTCCATTGATTATTACTTTTGTTAGATCGATATTAAAGTCTCCTAATAAGATTATTTTCACTGTTGATTTCTAATAGGACTGAAATTCATCATGGAGTCAAATTTTTTTGTTTTTTTTTTTTTTTTTTTCTTTATGTCAGTCCAGTTTTTTCTTTCTTTTGGATTCCTATAGCAATCCCATTACAATAGGTTGGGCAACTTTTATAGAAATCCAATCCATATGGATTCAACACCATAATGTTCTAAATGGAGAAGGACGCTTGAATGTTAGACTCACTAATATAGATTTAGGATTCCTGTATCTTTTTGGGATTTTGTTGAGCTTTATGCAGGATTTTATATCCGGAATATAAATCTCAAGTGTCCAATTATGTGGTCTGAAGTCTCGACTCAGAGGCCGTAGTATTGAAATGGATAGCCTTGTTAGTGATAAGAGAAGAGATTTCGTCGAATTTATTAAATGCATGGTTTATATTTAGGTGGCAAATATTTAGGCCATCCTTAGAGGGCCACTTATTGGTGGTATGCATTTTGTCTTATTTGGTTTTGTGAGGAAGGGATTTGTGTAAAGGAAGAAAAACAAGAAAGGAACAACTGGTGGCAGTAAGTGGCAAATAAAAATAGATATTTGGTCGTTGGAAGAAGCTCACAACCTAAAGGGGGAAAATGATAGGTGGTGGTTGGAGAGTAAAATAAGTAGAACAAAACAAGAAACACTAGAACTGAGTGAGGTGAAGAACAAAATAACCAGAAAATTTGAAATCATCCTCACTGTTATAGCTTTCACAACAGACAACAAAGCTCAGGTAACATCGCTATCAACCCTGTAAGCGTCCAAACACGGGTTCCCTGCTTCAATTAGAGCTGGATCACAGTTTAGTCCTCTTCCTGCGTGAAGAGTCTCCCAAGGCCACACCAAATTACAAGGCCGCTCTCCTTGAAGCAACCCTGACATGGTGGCAACTGAGGTGTGTCCCGAGAATGGTCAAGCAACTTGTCACTAAAGGGTCCGCTCAGTAATATAGGGGGTGGGTGGAGGGAACTCGCAGCACAGCACAGTTTGTAGTCACTGAAAAAAGGGCCTCTCCAGCAAGTAGTCCAGGATTTGCTGCACGCTCAAATCCCTCACTGAATAATGTCACTCACAGTAACTGAATAAAGTCTCAGCTCAGCAGTCACAAACATGCCACAAACAGGGAATAGTCCACTAATCGATGCCACATGTTGCACACTTCACTGCACAGTTTTGTTTATTCACTGAAAAAAAGGCCACTCAGCAATTATTCCAGGGATTTGCTACACAGCTCATTCCCTCACGAATAATGGTACTCAGCAGTGACTGAACAAATGTCAATCCGGAGCAGTCACAGAACAATGCCACACAGCGAAAGTCCAAGTTGGATGCACAGTGTTGCAACACTTACCTGCATGGGACGTCATAACAAATCGGACCTGTGTTGCAATCTGGTCAAAACTGATGTTAAAAAAAAACAAAAACAAACACACAAAAAAAACAACTCCAACTAACAATAAGCAAACAACTACAACAACAACAACAACAAACACACAAAAAAACCCAAAACCAGAACAACAACAAACCGCAACCCACACACGAACACACACACACACACACACACACACAAAATAAACCCACAGGTTCTACAGTCTCAAATGTTCGTGGGGATGCACACTTTTTCAATGCACCATTCCGCAATCAATCTTGAAATAAGTCAAAAGGAACAATAAAACAATGTAAAAAAATATATATATATTATATAAAAATATAAATATAAAAAAAGTTTTTTTAAAGAAACTATTGATTGGACAGAGCAGAAGGAATACCAGGTTTGCCACACTTCCACGCGACCTTGCAATTTGGGGTGGGGGAAGGTTCTAAACATAAACAAAATAACAAAACAAAAACACACACAAAAACCAATACACACACACACACACACACACACACACACACACACACCACACACACACAAAACAATCAACAAAAAACAACGATAAACAAAAAAACAACCCCAACAACACCAGCAACAAAAATTAAGGATTACACACACACACACACACACACTACCACACACACACACACACATACAATCACACACACACTCACACAACACACCCTTAAACAAAATTTAAAAATCACATACTTACATACACCCTTGCACACTAAGCACTCTCTCATACCAGCATAAGTACACATGCAACACACACAAATTTACGCACACACACACACACGGCACACACATCGTACTAACATAACACTTACACCCTACAAATACATACTTACATAACACACTAACACACAAACGCATGCATAAACACATAGAGTACACACGCATACTCACACTAAACGCGCGTACGTTAGCTCACACACACAACACACACACCCACAACACACACTCCTCTCATTCTCTGTGCCTCTCCCATTCCTCTATAGATGAATGGGGGGTGTTAGGTCCATTGAAAGGGCTTGCCTGATGTATTCAGCAAGACCTCCGCAGCAGCTTTTTGGGTGTCCTGTAGAATGATGGAGTGGGGGGAGGCCCCAGGCAGGTTTGGGCTTTGGCTGTAGTAAGAGGGGGGAAAATCCTCCACGAAGCCCCTCCAGTGAACTTGTAGCCCTCTCTGGCCAAAGGCAGGTGACCTTGCTCCCAGTGTGGGGAGAAGCACTCTGCTGTTGCTCAGCGGTGACAGTTGATGGCAGATTGCCACTTCACTTCACTGTTGGTGGAGGTGTCTTTTTGTTGGCGGAGCCCTTTGCATCAGGGCCATAGTTGGTTGAAGTGCGGGGCAGAGGTTTTGGCAGCTGGTGCACAGGTTGTACATCATGGCTGCTATGCCACCAGCACATGGGTGGAAACGGTCATGTATTTATAGAGGGCTTTCCCTGGTGCCCCCACTCCCAGCTGAAAAGAGGAGGTTGATCGATGTAAATTACCCCCTCCTCCAGCACAGACCTTGTTGAGGTTGGTGTTGGACTCCTCACAGAACTGGTGGTATGCTCGCGTGTCGGCCGTAAGGAGGGATGATTGTAGAGGCTTTTAATGGTGGCATGGGGAAAAAGCCTGGCGTAGTCCTCTGACCACACTTTGCCTGTCGTGCACTCAACTGGGCCACTTTGTAGGCAGTGTTTGATGCCAACATGGAAAATATCTGTTGACGTGTGTTGAAGGGGGGGTGTTTGACAGCCACTTCAAGAGGTGTTGGACTGTCAGGCCTGTACTGGACAAAGTTTTTAGCTTGTCGGGGCCGTGGGGAGAACTTCTGTCTCCACTGCACTCAAGAGAAGTCACCGACTCATACTTCCTGGCTTGCTGTGGGGACAGACTTTTTAATAGTGCCTCAAAGGGAGTTGGGGAAGGGGACGGCGGAGGGGGGGGGGGGGGGGGCGGGGGGGGGGTTTTGGAGTTGATAGGCCATCTGGAACCTGAATTACTTGTCAGTATGCGTTTTGGTAATGAAGGAGGGAGGAAAGGAGGGGTGTTTGGGTTGGGGTTTTTGGTCAGGGTCGAGGAGTGAAAATCTATTTTCAGTGGGGATTGGGAAGATGATTTCTTCTTCTATAGGGGTGCTGGTGGGAATCTTTGGAATGGAGGTGACTGAATGATTGTTGGAGTGGGAAGGCGAGTATGAGGTATCAGTTGATGGTACGGTTTTCTTTAATGCGTTGATTTCTTTTTTCATGTGGTTTTGCCAGTCATGGAAAGCGGACAGGCTTTTGGCTACTGAAAGCATGGTTTTTGTGAAAGCGCAACAGGTTTGTGGCAATTATCAGATTTAACAAATCCTCAAGCAGGATCAATGAGTCAGTCACTACCCCTAACCCCATTTTGACTTTCAAATCAGTTAGAGTGAGGGACTGAAACCACTAAAAGACACATCCGTTTGAGTGTTATTTTCTATTGGATGTGCATATAAATAAACAGCAGTTTTCAGTGCATGAATATTGATATTGATATACCCCTAACCCCATTTTGACTTTCAAATCAGTTAGAGTGAGGGACTGAAACCACTAAAAGACACATCCGTTTGAGTGTTATTTTCTATTGGATGTGCATATAAATAAACAGCAGTTTTCAGTGCATGAATATAGATATTGAATACCCCTAACCCCATTTTGACTTTCAAATCAGTTAGAGTGAGGGACTGAAACCACTAAAAGACACATCCGTTTGAGTGTTATTTTCTATTGGATGTGCATATAAATAAACAGCAGTTTTCAGTGCATGAATATTGATATTGATATACCCCTAACCCCATTTTGACTTTCAAATCAGTTAGAGTGAGGGACTGAAACCACTAAAAGACATCAGTTTGAGTGTTATTTTCTATTGGATGTGCATATAAATAAACAGCAGTTTTCAATGCATGAATATTGATATTGATATACCCCCCCCCCCCCCAAACAACAACAACAAAACCAAAACAACTCAAGTAACCTGTTTGAATAAAAAACAACAACATATTAATGCCAGGAGAGGCGGGGTGATTTGGTGCCACTTTGTAGCTTAGGTGTTTTTATGTGAAATTCCTCACTTAAAACACATGTTTTTCCATTGGGGGTGTTCTTTTTTTTCATGTGTACAGATGTTCTCTACAGAGGCCTAGACTAATGAGAGCATATCATCTCTGAACAAACCCTGGTACAGCTAGACATAGAGGATGTAGCCTTTAATAAGAAGTTGAATAAATTCTACCTTTCACTGCATATGCAAAGTGTATGCAAAGGAGAAGCTTAACCACCATTCAAGAAACAGAGTGTTGCACAATTCGCAGGTGTGTCCTGCTTTAGAAACACAACACTGTGACAGGACTCTGATCCCATGGGAGGTAATATAATGACCACCCTGTCAAATCTACCACTGCACTAACGTACCATGTCCCAAGGTAGGCTACCTGACTAGCATACCTATTTTAATGCTGAAGCCAGTAGCCCTAATGGTTGCCACCTGCTGGTTGCATTCCAATGCAGTCTTACTAGCACCCAATAGGGTGGCAATCCCACTTGGGTATTTAAAATGTTTATTTTATTTTATTCTTTTATATCGAAGATAATGGAATCAGCACTTATGTGCTTTTTTTATATCCAGTCCCCGTGTGTATGCGGTTTTGGAAATTTTGTTATCTGTTCCCACCGGCACACAATGGCCTACTCTTACGAAAAGCAGAACAGGATTTAACATGTGCACAAGATGTTCTGCGTGCGTTCACACACAGGGCCTCGGTTTATAGTCTCATCCGAAGGACTTTTGGGGAGAGTGGAGTCGGCACTGATGTTAACTCCAGGGGAAAATATCCCCCTTGAACGGGAATTGAACCCGGGTTGTCAGATTGCGAGCGCAATGTTCCGACCACTAGGCTATCCCACTCCTAATACCATTGCAGGGGTTTGACATGGAGGGCTTCGCCATGGGTGATTTAGTCATAAACAAATTTATAATGTCAGTAGCTACTGTTAGCAATGACCATCACCTCTACACCGTTCACCAACAGGGTCACCCCACCAGAGATGTTTAATCTACCTCTGCAGAAACCCCTGGGTACAAGACAAAGTTAGGCTGTGGCCTCACTATAGAGGTTGCATAAATTCTATATTTCTCCACCCAGGCAAATTGTATGCAACGGAGAAGTTTAAACCATCACCCAACGAAACAGAGTGTGTTTAAACCATCACCCAATGAAACAGTGTCCTGCAATGCAGGCGTGTCCCAATTTAGAAACACAACACTGCCAGAGGACTCTGATTGCATGGGAGGTAATCTCATTACTACCCTGTCTCACACTCACACATCCGTTTTCTATAAAAAGGATCCCCAAACAGAAGGCACTAAGATTCACTAGCTGCTTATTTTCGCTTTTTTTTTTTTTTTTTTGGGGGGGGGGGGAGGGGGGCAACTATTATTTTCATATATTTTCCTTCTCTTCTTTTTCATCTTTTGCTGACAGCAGTGGTAGGCCACAAGAATATCTATTTATTCTTAGGGTGGCAATAGACTCTTCTAAATTATGGAGGGTGTCTTGCTGTTAGGTACCACAGAGGATGAAGGATGTTTCAATCACTGCCAGGACCTCTGAAGTGCACAACCAGGAGCTGAAACTCGAGTCAGGTCAGGCTAAAGGCATGTGTCCTTACTCAATTATTCCCTAAATGCTGCCTTCAAAGTTTTATCCTGTAGTGGAACTTTTTATCTTTTTTGAATCTTTGACAAACATCATTTTTATGACAAAATTGAGGTTATGACTGGTTACCTGCACTTGTTTTTTCCCACTATATTTTTTTCAAATATATATATATATAGAAAGAGGGGGGGGGGGGGGGGTAAAGATATATAGCCTAGATTGGTGCATGTGTGTGTGTGTAAGAATGAGAAATCACAAATTTAATCACTATTTGATCTCTGAACTTGTCCCCCATCCACTAGATCTCAGGTGGTGGTCTGGGTACTTGTCTTTGGATGAGACAATAAACTGAGTTTCCTTTTGCAACACACATTTAGCCCCTGCAAAATAACTCAAGACAACAAGAGGAGAGTCCCTTGCATGATTTGGTTTTAAAAAAAGTCACTCTCTCAGGGAAAGGCATGCACAAAAAACAAGAAAATATTGGTTTGAATGGGTGGCGCTACTCTTGTGGTGATTCACTCTCCCTGAAGAGAGCTGCCCTAATTTTACGCAGAGAGAAAGTGGTATGCAAAACAATACAATAATACATATACATGTATGTGTGTGTGTGTCATTCCTTAAGGAAATGTACCTAAACCCCTACCCATTCTACCTACCTTTCCCAACAACAAACACAGTAGAAACAGTTCCAGACTTTACTGTTCACATTTAATAATACAATCAAACATACAAATTCAACTTTAGACTCGCACTCAAGTTTTAACTTCATAATTCCCTCCCTTCTTCCCTGACAGTTCTGAAATGGCTTGGAGCAGTGTTCCTCCCCTCACGGTCTCAAAACACTGGCACTGTCATGTAGCTCCTGGGCTGCTGAGATCCCCAGGGCAGATTGCAAAGTGGATGGGCAGTGGGGAGAAGGGAAATGGGTCAAGGATCCAGCACACTTGAGGTAAGACCCTCACTAGACCAGATTCCACTGCTGGAGGCACACAGGAACCTGTCACTGGGAAGGAAATGGGAGCACTTCTGCACCCCAAAGAAGACACAGACAAGACAGACAACGAGGGAAACAGCATGAAGATACAAGGACTGGGTCCACAGTAGCCTCACCTTCTCCAGGGACGACCACTCTGCTTGCTCTCCAAGTAGAGATACAACGCTGCAAGGCGCCCAACAGCTGACGCTGGAAGAGCGACCACGTACCTGACTCTTCTAACCCAAGACTGACTCTCCTCCTCCTCAAGTTAAGACCTCCTATATAAGGTTACCACCACTCAGATGACCATCCAAAACCCGCTCATGTCCAGGCACTTCATGAGAAGCTAACATGCATGGAAAATTGCAGAGAAATGGGGAGTGGATGTGCAATCGAGCCTGAGTTCACCACATATGTAAAAAATGCGATTGTGCACACAAGACATATCCTAGCACCCATACACACACAGAGAATTAAGTTGGAATGCAGATAGCTTAGTGGTGGGGGAAAAACAGTCGGACACACAAATATCTCACCATTGGTGAACCTCAGACTTCTAGCAAAAGAATGGGGGAAAAAATCACATCTAAGAGAGAATATGTACACACCGGGAGATGAGAAGTTTGCATGTATGGCAGCTTTTAAAATACATCCCAAGACATATAGGCAGCTTCAAAGGATTTCTTTTTTCCTTTAATGAAGAATTGAGAGTTTAAGCTAAGGGACTTGTTGTGAGTGAAGAAAAATTCCTCATAACATTTCATGACATAACATTTTAACATGCCCTTTGAAACTTTCTTTTCCTGAACAACTGATGAAGCTTTTGGTCAATGAGTTGAGAGTTTCTTTCTTTCCTTGGGTTTTTTTTTCAGGCAACAATAAAACCTAGAAATGAATCCACATTTGAATTACTTTTTTGGTTGGGTTATTTTTGCTCGTTTGTTTTTTGCTCTTTGGCTTGAGCTCTGAGGTTCACAAATGGCGAGATTTTGCGTGTACTGTAACCAAGTTAACCATAGGCTACTAAATACTGCATTCCTACTTCAGGGATAGTGTCTAAACATGACACCTGTGTGCATGTGTTTTTGTTATCTGTCCCTACCGGCACAAAATGGCCTACTCTTCTGAAAGGCGGAATGGGTTTTTACCATGTGATCAAGATGTTCTGCCTGCATTCGCACATAGGGCTTTGGTTAATAGCCTCATCTGAAGGATTTTGGAGGGAGTGCAGCCAGTAGTTATGCCTTCTTTCTTCTTCTCTTGTTCACTTTTTACACCGTCATATGTGTTTGGGAGAAATAGTGGCTAATCCTTTCCAGCTCATCTCATGGGCTGTACAGCTTAGTTTGCAGGGTTGTCTCAATCGCCAACACAATCTTCCTAAAGTCGCTGAATAGTGTGCACCTTCTGAAGGCACACAGGGGAGAGGGAACGAGTTTCAGCTTTGTGGACATGTGGTGATTTAGTCTGTTTTTCCCAGTGCGGAGTCTTAGAATGATGACTTGTTCTTTTATTTGAGATAATGGTAGTCGTCCTTCTCTATTCTGGGTCGGGCCATTGATTTGATGATTTTTAGTACTAACGTTAACTCCAAGGTAAAATTCCCTAAATGGATGCCTCCATAGTGGCTTGATCTTGGGCTGTCAGATCACTAGCACAATACTTAACCTCAAGGTTATCCCTACCCCCACCTTTTTGGTTTCACTCCCTGAATTATGCTCAGTGAAAAGACCCCAAGATGTTGATGAGAACAACCACAGGACTGCAGGGGAATTACTCTGTTCCTTCTTCGTTGAATGTTGAAGACAGCAACTAATGTTGTTTGTCATGTCAGCAAAAATATGTTGCACTGCCTCTAAGTGCCTGACAAGTCAGGCCCCGCGTCTCTGACTTTGGTGTAGGAGAGAATGGTTATCTGCTAAGACTTTCTGGAAAAATGGCAGGAGAATGGATAACGAGAGCAGAAAATAGACAAGAAGGAGATGACAGGAAGAAAAGGAACAAGGCAGAAAATGGAAATCCTGGAACAGAATTTCCCAGAAGGTGGGGATCCACCCGGGGGAAGAATTACAACTACTTCCAGCATGAATACTTCGGGACCATCTGCAGTTTTTGCAATTGTGCAACCATGATATTGTAATTTGTAAAGGGGTTAAAATTATGTACAAAACATTTAATAAAGTACTGAGATCGAACTGAAATAACTCATTTCACGTTGTTCACAGCCCTACTGACCACAAAAGCCATATCAGGGCTGTCACCTCATTCAGTTTCAGTGGCTCCAAGAACATTCAATTCATGTTCAAAACCAACACCTCCACATCCCTTCATATATATCTAACACTATCAATCTGCAAAAAAGAAAACCCAACCCAAAACTGTTACATGACATAGTACCATAATCGTTTTATTCCTTTAAGCCGGTAAAATCAGACTGTGCTGAAGACACCAGCTGTACGCTTCATCCATAATCCCTAGGTTACCAAAAAGCATACAAAAAGATAACAAACGTTTCAAAGTATAAAATATATACATATTTAAAAAAATGTACTTGGGCAAATAACACCACAGAATGGACATCCTGTGCCCCTCCCAATGTTTGCAATATCACTGCCTGGTTGCCAGGACAAAACATTACAGACAATGTATGAGTAGAAAATATTTGCAAGATTTGCCTTGAAAAATGAAGAAAAAATGGACTGGAAAGGCAGAAGACAAGCAAAAGAGATGATAAAAAGGTAAGAAACAGAAACAGAGTAATAGAAAAGGGGAAATTTCTAACACAGATTCTCCAGAAGGTGGTGATGCTATTTCTATTGAAAAGAGCTGATGGCATCCCAAAGGGAAATGGGAAATTACTCACTCACACAAAAAAGTTTAAAACTATATTTGCTTTCATAGCCAAGGAAAAAATACAACAAAACCAACCCCCCCAAAACCAACCCCCCCAAAAAATGAAATAAGAAATGAACTAAAAAGAAGAAAAAAAGCATATCTTAGAAGAAATATTCTCCCAAGTTGTTTTACAAACAAAATGGATTAAACTTGAAACATAACACCATCAAATAACCAAAATAAATAAAAGATTTAATGCTTATATTACATCATATACAGAAACAGCCTTTCTTTTTTCTTCCATCACAAGAGGTGCTTTCTCTCTATGTAACAAACATGTTCAGGGATTCATAATTATGCCCAAGTTACATATGAATGTAGAACACCCATTAACACACAGAGACAGACAGACAGACACACCAACGGCCATTAGAACTGATTCACATGTCGCAAGGTTGTGTAATTTTTCTGTGAGTATAGATGACTGTGTGTACAAAGGGGCAGCCCCACTCCCAATCCAACACATGCATTCACAACATGTTGTCCTTATAAATTCTACATCAGATATTTTATATCTATCTTTGAAGTGATTTGGTCCTTTATTTTTTTCTTTTACTGCCATTGAAATTTATATCTAAAACTTTGTAAACTTCTACTACATGAAAATAAAACTACTACATAAAAATGAAAAAAATCATATCTATTACCAAAAAGAAATCTGATAGGATTATAAAGCCTCAAGAATCAAACAAGTTTCTTATCTAACAGATAAATTCTGGCTGTTGCAACAACACTGATAGCAAAACAATTTTTTCATAAAAACTCAACAACAACAAGAATGACACCACCCCTCCCCCCAACTGCACATCCCTCTATTACATACAATACTTATCTTCTGAGTTAAATAGCACTGGTACTACAATAAAATGTTCATAAAAAACGGTCAGGGATTGCTTGAAAACATAATGAGAATGGACTGAGAGAACTGAAAATAAATCAAGAAAGAGATGACGGAAAGAAATAGGAAAAAAACACCCTGTGCAACAACTAACCACAAACCAACCCAAAGCTATGAGAAGATTGATAAAAACAAAATGAAAAGAAAATTTCTGGAAAACATGTTTCACAGAGAAGAGTGCATACTTAACAAGTGCCTGGCACTAGTGAACACAAAGTAAAAGAGTCCCTGGCACTAGTGAACACAAACTGAACGAGTCCCTGGCACTAGTGAACACAAACTGAATGAGTCCCTGGCACTAGTGAACACAAAGTAAAAGAGTCCCTGGCACTAGTGAACACAAACTGAACGAGTCCTTGGCACACTGCTGCATCTATCTCATGCATTCTGGCTACAGCACACAACCATATTGTGCTGTAAGTCCTAACTGTGCTATTGACATTGAAAGAACTAAAACCACAAACATAAAAAATCCCTTTTGATTATCATTACACAATAATTTTACTGAAGAATAATGACCGTGACAATTTTAGTTTTACTCTTTCATCTCTAAAAATGTAGAAACACTTACTATCTTTCAAGCCGCCGGCTGGCAGCTTTTCTGTGGAAAAGTTGTGGAAAGTGAATGGATGCTGTTTATCCTGTATATCAATCGTTACTCTATATACTGGACCTGCTATGGCTGGCGTCACCTGTGCATGTTATTGTTTTGTTTGTTGTGACACAATACTATCAACTGTCTTGTCTCCCTATGCAGCACCAGAAACACACAAGTCCATCAAACTGTACTACTGTTACCGCCAAATCAGTTCCTTACTCTATGGCATATGGCACGTCATGTTTCTTATTAAACACTACAGCGTAAAGATATAATAACCTTTTTTCACAGTTTCTCTCTCTGGAAACCCAGGAAACCAAAGGGAGAGTAGCTGTACAAACTCAGGCCTCGGCAATAAGACATACTCTCCCCCAAAAGCCATCAGCATGGGCAAAAGAAATCAAAAATTTTTAATCTTTTCTTGTTGTTGATTGTCAGTTGACAGCGTCAGTGTCTCACAACTTGTGTTTGATACAGAAGCTAAAAATGCTTATGAAAATAAAATTAACAACTGTTTTGAAGTACTTCTAAAAGAATGGAATGAAAATGAAGCCCACCAGAAGATATGAAATGACATGAAGAAACTACATACACAGAGGCTCCCCAAAATTACTTAGGAAAGAAGGAAAAGAAGCATCCAAAGCAAGAAAAGACAACAGAGAAGATGACTACAGAAAACTTTTAAAAAAAGAAATAACAACAAAGATCACAAGAGACAGAAACTAATGGTTAGAAAATAAATGCTAAAAAAACAAAGCAACTGCAGATGCTCAGAGAATGACAAAGGAGCTTTTCCAGCAAATAAAAAAGGTAAGGAAGTAACCAGTCATTTCAAAATCAAAGTCTAAACGACAAAGGTGGGAAAACTCTCACTGAAATTAATAAAATGTTAGACAGGTGGCATGAATATGACAAAAACCAAACTGTTTGACACCAACAAAAACACTACAAATGAGTTGATCTGCAATGTAGATACACAAGAGCTGGAACCCTTGCCACTAAAAAATACTGAAACCATCGAACAACAAAAAGAAGGAAAATCCTCTGGAATGGACACCATACCAAGTGAACTTTTATAGAACTCAGGTCTTTCCAATTTTACAGCTTTACAACATCTATGTAAAAGAATTTGGGAGACCTGCCAATGGCCCAGCGAGTGAAAGCAACAAGAATCCATCATGCTCCACAAGATCAGGATACTAAAGACTGGCAATTACAGAACAAGTGCCTTGAAGAGCAAAACTCTTTTGATCATCATCTTCAACCAAATGAAAAATAAAATAAAAAGAGAGATATCTGTCAAGCAGAATATAGACATGGAAAAAGAACAAAAGACATGCTTTTTGTACATCAAATACTGTTAGAGAAAATGAGGAACATTGAAGACGAGGCATTCCTAACTTTTATAGGCTATAGTAAGGCTTTCGACAGTTGGCTGTCAGGGCCGGGATTGCGAGTGCTTGGAAGAGATGGAGGGAGTTGGCAAGTCTGCTCGGAAATCAGAAAATCCCACTGGAGAGATGCTGTCTGATATATAAGGCCTGCATCAGACCTGTTCTCCTGTATGGTTCGGAGACGTGGGTTTTCACCAAAACCGTCAAACCTTTGTTGAAGAGCTGTGAAAACCAAATGCTACGCTACATGACAAAGATCAAATGGGAAGACAGGATCACGAATGAAGAACTATGGAGAATGTGCAAAGTTGATGATCTGAAGTCTGTAGCTGGTACCAATGGACTGCGCTGGTTTGGGCACGTTCGACGGAAAGCAGACCACCACATCGTGGTGGATGGTGAGAGACCAGAGGGAGGACCTGGCAAAGCCTGGGCTGCCTGTGTTGCAGATGATCTTGGAGAAAGGGGCATAGGTAAGGAGGAAGCTCAAAACAGAGACAGATGGAGGAGGCTCATCAATGTCAAACCTCCCCAGGGAGAAACATGACAAAAAAAGGAAGAAGAAGAAGTAATGCTTTTGACAGTGTCAAACATCACCATCTGTTTATCACAATATTAGAATGGGCTTTTCAAAGCATCTGGTCTCATTGAGTGGAGCTCCTACTGTCCACAGCAGTGATAGAGACATGTGAGGTACCCATTGAGAAACAAGCATAACATGAAGTTTCAGTTGGGGGGTGGGGGGTGGGGGTGAGGGGAACCTACTATAAACCCAGAACTCCCCAACTCTTATCCAGTCCCTGGAATTGTGAGGTCATATCCATGAACAGGCGGATGGAACATCAGATTTTTCTGTCTCCTGTCAATTCCAACTCTTCTTTCCTCTTCTCTTTGGAGAGCTAGACACACTTCTTTCCCTCCTCCCCTTTTTCTTTCTGTGGTCATACTGAGGAGATTTTGCCTTGTAGTATTCGGGTGAGCTACTTCCACTTCTGTCTCTTGAATGGTACATTTTTCTGTAGCTAGGAGATGGTGAGCGCCTGCCTTTTGGTCTTCTACTTCGATGATGCACAGAACTGGATCTTGATCTGGATCTTGATCTGGATCTTCTCTTTGAAGAATGACCATGGCAATCTCTGCTTCTACTTCTTGCTTTTTTGTGCTTGAGACTGTCAACTGAAGATCCTGCTTTGCTAGGCTTGTTCACTTTTTGCACTGACTGTTCATCTCCACTCATGTTGTAATACTCCATAAACATTTTGAAAGCAACACTAGGCCTTTGGTTTGAAACAAACTTCTTTTCCTGTGTGAATGGAAAAAGGCTCTTTCTCAAATTTTCATGTTGCTGAAAAAAGTCCACAAACCTACTCTTTGCTTCCACAGCACCTACATAGGACTTGCGCATGTCTGAAAGCAGGCTTTGTATTTCAAACTGACTAAGCTGATCAAACAATGCCAGCTGCTTTTCCCTGTCCACTGGATCAGGGCCTTGCTGATCAATCTGTAGTAAGGCATGTAATTTTGTCATGAACATCTTGATTCGCTGCATGATATCCTCCTTGGTGCCCACACTGGAGGAACTAGCAGGTGCTGCACTCTCCACAGAACTGGAAGAGGTACTTGTTTCAACCTTATTTTCTTCAACATCGGCATCTTCAGGAATTGGCAGATCCTCTATCAAAACTTTTTTCTTTGCTTTGCCCACAGAGAGATTCTTCTTTTTGTGTTTATCGAGAGAATCCAGAGCCAGCTTAATGTGCACTTCTCGCAAGGAGGACGGCAAGTCTAGCTCATGAAAAGTCATTTCAATAAACCTTTCTAGGTCCTCACCAGCTTTCATCCAAGCACACAGCTCTGACACCTGTCTGTTTTTGTCTGCTTCTTCTTTGGCCATTCGCAAAAGTCTACTGAGTTCTCTTTCAATCCTCATAACCTTGTGACTGGCCGACTCTTGTGAAAACCCCTTGTAGTGCAGTCGCTCCAGCATCCAAAGCCTTTTCTCCACATGTCTTTGGGCATGATCTCGTGGCACTCCCAAACGCTGAAAATCTTTTCGGAAGTCACGAATAATTTCATCATCAAGCACCTTTTTCCTGGCTTCTTCTTTAGGACAATCATTAACAATGTAAGCTTTCAGCAGGTCCATTCTGTAACTGATTCTTTCTTCTGCCTCATCAAAAGACAGTGTTTGACGTTCAAATTCAAGCAGTAAATTCCACCTGTCTTCATCTTCTATGACCCGTTCCTTTGCCAGGTCAAAAGGAACGCCTCGCTTTTCGTACTCTTTCATCAGCTGTAGTCGTTCCTCCAGCATCTCCTGAATAGTCTTGTCGTCAAGGTCGCGACTCATGAAGTCCTGCAGCAGTGTGCGCTTCAAGTCTTCCATTGCCATCCTCCTCTCTTCTGCTGACCTACAAAACATAGAAAAAGAAAACTTTTTGAAGCAATCTTCAACAATTTCAAGTAAAACACACTCTTTACCAAATGTCATTCGATCTCCTCACAGCTTTACTGTTACAGAAGATAATGATCCCAAAGCAAAAGTAGAAATCTGGTACAAGGTCAGGAAAGGAAACTCAAACCAGGCATGGTACTGAAGGGAAAGTGTTTTTCCCTAAAATGGTTTGGAGGTCCAGGGGGCATTTGCTCCCTGGTGGGGTCAAGGGGCATTTGCCCCCTGGTGGGGGTCTGGGGGCGTTGCCCCCTACAGCTGAAGGTTTTTCAGTAATTCTAGGCTGTAGAAAAGCCTCTCCTTGAATTGATTTCAGTTCTTCATACTAAGTAATCTCTGCCATAAAATAAGCTCTCCTTTATCAGTCATTTCTTCAACCCAAACGAGGTTTTATACCCAAGTAATCACATAGCAAAAGTATGGACTTATCTAGACAAATGTGTGTGTGTGTGTGTGTGTGAGAGAGAGAGAGAGAGAGAGAGAGAGAGAGAACTCTGTGTGTGTGTGTGAGAGAGAGAGAGACAGACAAAGTCAGAGAGGGATAGAAGTTGCATGTGTGTTGTATATGTGTGAGAGAGAGAGAGAGACAGGGAGACAGAGACAGAGAAGAGAAAAGGAGAGTGTGTGAGAGAGAGAGAGAGGAAGAGAGACAAACAGAGAAGAGAGAGAGGAAGATAGAGAGAGAGAAGAGAGAGAGAGAGAGAGAAGAGAGAGAGAGAGAGAGAGAGAGAGAGAGAGAGAGAGAGAGAGAGAGAGAGGCTTTCTCTCATTGAAAAAGAAAGGAAGCTGGTTGGCCTGCTGATTGTTTTGTAAACAGTGCTCTCTGTGGGTGCCACAGCTAAAGTGGAACAGTCATGAAAGCCCCCCCCCCCCCCCCCCCCCCCCCCCCCCCCCCCCCCCCCCCTCCCTTTCTGGTCCATTCCTTTCATGAGAACCGATACCTACTGTTGATACACATGGTCCCTTCTTTGA
This sequence comes from Rapana venosa, assembly GCA_028751875.1. NCBI lineage: Eukaryota > Metazoa > Mollusca > Gastropoda > Neogastropoda > Muricidae > Rapana > Rapana venosa. Next base: position 12,225,253 of record CM054136.1, on the reverse strand, counting down.
AAAGAGACAGGCCACTTGCTACCTAGTGATGACTCCAATGTCAGGAAGAGAAGGGAAGTACTCTGAATGGAAGAGTTACGTCCCTTTAGGCCTAACCCGGCTTTTCCTGGGTTTCATTTTTTATCTCCTTTATTTTTATTTATTTTATTTTTTTTCCCTTTTCGCGGATTTCCGCGAATTCGTGGAGATGTACCATGCCTGCAAAGTAGTTTTGGACACTGATCTATTCACTTAAATTTTTTACAGCCCAGCCAACTACAATGACCTTTCTTTTCTGAGTTGACAGATGTCAAGGAAGAAAAGTTCTCACAACAATTACCGATGTAAGCATGATAAGATTCAGGTACTGGGGAGTTTAAAATAAGCAAGACAGGCACCTGAAACCTAAGACATCAGGTCACTCAAAGCAAAGTAATTCACTTTTGTCCTCAGACCAGCCGCATTGGCACAGTGGTTAGCACCTTGGGTTACGGGTTGGAAGGTTGCAGGTTCAAATCCCATAAGAGTCATAGGGACTTTTTTGGACTATGGTCGGCTGCTGCCCAGAGTGAATGTGCTGTAGGCTCAAAAGGAAGACTGGGACCACACAGTCAAGCTTCATCCACTTTACCAATGCCATTTTGAGAGTGTTGCTCAAATTACCTGACCAACACTGTGGGTGTCTGTTATCTCTTGGGCCCAGTTCACACCAGGATATATTATGACAGAAAGCATTGAGTACAACCCGGTTAAGTAGTTTCAAAGTATATGCACTTCCATAGCAGCAGCATTTCATCATCCTCATTATCATTGATCATCATGCAATAAAACAAAATTGCCTCTGAGTCGGTGGCCCCAGATGCTCTAGTCTCATGGTGACCTCAGATCTGGTTTCCCCATACACTTCTGTGCAGTTGCTACCAGCACGAAATGGCCTACTCTTCTGAAAGGCGAGTCAAGTTTTTAATGCCTGCACAAAATGTTCTCTGTGTGTCTGCACACGAGGTCTTGGCTTAGAGCTTCATCTGAAGGACTTTTGCGGAAGTAGTCAGTATTGATGATAACTCCAGGGAAAAATTCTCTAAAATGGGTGTCTCTGTGGTGGCTTGATCCAGGGCCATCAGATCACAAGCACAATGCTCAAACCACCCACCCCACATATATACCTTCACTGACTCTGTCAACCTTTTAAAATCTAACATGATAAAACATGCTCTTAAAAAATGCAAAAAATAGAAGAAAATGGTGGAAACTAAAACCGTAAACATAGAACTACAGATTTCTAGACACTTTGATTTGCAAATAAAATTGCACACATGATTGTTGGCCAAATGCCTCCTCCACATGAACTGTCAGTTTTGATTTTACCTTGTTGACAGCAGATAAGTTTTCTTTGCTTTTTTTTACCTATCTACAACCCTTGTTCTAAATAAAAGATGAATGAATCTCTCCAGACATAGATTTGGGAAAACATTGTAACTACTTTTCAAATGCATGCGTCCACTTCTTTTTTGTACATTATTTTCTGTTCTTTGTTTTTCTCCTTCACAACATTGCTGGACTCTTACGACATATTGCAAAAACAAAAGCTCCTCCCCCCACCCCAAAAATTTTTTTTTTTTTTTTTTTTTGGGGGGGGGGAGGGGGGAGGGGGTGAAGAAATCAACTTTGACTTTCACACACACATGCACTTGGACACATACATTCACTGCAGAAAGAAAAAAAGTGCTGCAAATAAATGACTGAAATACTGGAAAAATAAGGCATGATGTGGCTGTAATTCTTGTGAGGACTCACAAGGCTCTTTTCTCAAAGCGTGTGTCATCTCTGTCCCAGTCTCTCTGTTTGGGACCCCTGTATCGTGGTCGGCCACGCCCAGCTGTACTCTCCACTTCCTTGCAGAGTTGCCGCGTGTCTTCTGTCAGCTTCGACCGTTTCTGTGTCTTCTTCAGTCGATTGTAACGGTCAGGGTCAACCTTTCTCTGTGTGCATAAAAAAGGTACACATCCTGAACAATCATAACTGGCTTGCTATTTAGAACAGAAGGAAAAGAATCTGAACAGCTGTACTGAAATTACTCAAAGAATTGTGACACATCCATACACACATCCATACACACACACATGCATTGCAGAGGGGTTTTTTTTTGGGGGGGGTTGTATAGTTTAGACTTCATGGTCACCTTGTACATCAAGTTGACAATCTATGACTGTAAAAGAAGGGGCACATGTAGGTTTTTCTGGATAGTTGTCCATAGGAAAAAAGTAGCAGCGTTTTCTGTTGGTGTTTTTCTTGTTCCTTGGCTAGAGCTCCCAGGCTCACTAATGGTGAGATTGTTGCTTTATTTGTGACCATTTACCCACCATTAAGGCAGCCGCATTCTGACTTTGGGGAGCATCAATGTTGTAAAAGACTGAAGTGGGATGGGCTTACTCTACTGGGATGGAAGCCGACTCTTCAATTCTTCCTGTAAGGACACACAACAAACCCATCTCCATGAAATGACAATGGCCAAAGGAAGGAACTAAGAGCACTGACATTTCTCCAATGAGAAAAAAAAAAATCAATGGTATCTTTTCCCTGAAGTCAGAATGCAGCTACCTCAATGGTGGATAAAATTGGGCACACATGCAAAATCTCACCTTGGTGAACCTCAGAGCTCTAGATGAAGAAGAAGAACAACAACAACAAAAGCACTCAACATTCCTAGCTTCTTTTTCTCTCTCTCTCTCCTAAAATCAGCCTACTAGTTATAAGCTCTTGTATATTTACAACAATTTCTTCTGCATTGATTGCTCAGACAGCAGTTACTATTGCCTGTCATATGAGCGAAAATGCGTTGCACTGCTATTAAGAGCATGATAAGTCAGGCCCAGCACATCAGACTTCAGTGAGGGAGAGAATTTATATATTTTTTTAAAGTCTTTCTGGTATAAAGGCAGGCAAGTTGACCAAGGTCAGGAACCGGGGGAACCACAGGGGCAGGCAGGGAGGCAGGCCGTGCCGGTGGGGCGCGAAGTGCATAGCCGGGCCACCACGTATATATACCCTGTGGGGCAGAGGTGGGTGTAACACCCACAGCAGGAAACTGCCAGGGTGCCATGTAGGGTGCTGTGGGGGGCACCATGGACTGGGCCCATGGAGCCGCCTGATTCTGGCCCCATGTAGCAGAGGGCCCCACCGGCTGGCCAGGGCCCCCACAGGTCGGGGGGTACCCCATGCCTGAGGTGCCAGCCTGCTGTAGGTCGCCTGGCATTTGCCATGTACTCTGTCTGGAATGGGACAGAGAGGTTGGTGCAGGGGCAAAGGCAGGCAGTGGGGGAGGAAGGGTGACAACTGGGGCAGCCTCAGGGTCTGAAGACCGCAATAAGGTTGCCATCTCCCTTTATTCACCCTGCAAAGCAGTGGACAAGCTTTTTTTGCACCAAATACCACCTCTACAAATCCCTTGTGATATCTATCCTCCTATATGGCTGTGAATCATGGACTCTGTCAGCAGAGCTAGAGAGGAGAATCCAAGTATTCGAGAACAAGTGCCACAGAAGACTCCTCAAAACATCATACAAAGAACACAAGACCAATAACTATGGGAAAGAAGAAATCAAAAAGCGTGTGGGCCCCCAAGAACCTTTGCTCTCCACCATAAAGAGGAGAAAACTGATGTGGTTTGGTCACACCACAAGACACAACACCTTAGCAAAAACCATCTTGCAAGGAACAGTCGAAGGCAAAAGAAGAAGAGGCCGCAAAAAGAAATCATGGGTTGACAACATCAAAGACTGGACCGCCCAACCCCTGCAACACCTTCTACTAGCCACACAGGATCGTGAAGCATGGAAAAAGATCTCTGTTGCGTCTTCTCTCATGTCTTCCCTACGTCCTTTGGGACATGGGACTGAGTGAGTGAGTGAGCGAGCTAGTCTTCCTGTCTCCCGTGTCGCCCTTCAGCCATACAGACTAGAGTGTGTGTAGCAGAGCCGCAGCTAAGCTGTACACTAGGGGCAAGTACAGAATCGACAGAGCTGTAGCTAGGTCAAATACCAAATGGGGCTATGGGAAGACTGCACAAAGTTGAAAACTCAACAGAACCGCAGCTGAGTTGAGGGCTTGTGGTCAATGCAACAGAACCGCAGCTGAGTTGAGGGCTCAGGGTCAATGCAACAGAACCGCAGCTGAGTTGAGGGCTTGTGGTCAATGCAACAGAACCGCAGCTGAGTTGCGATGACACTTCCACAGGATGGAAGGAATGATACAGAAGACATACAAGGAGGGAGAGACAAAGATGAAGAGAGAGAGGGTTTTGGCGCGCTAGGTGAAACACGGGTCTGTGGGTAAGAGAATTACGATGACGAAATCTCTTAACCATCACTTTGCCACCCAAATGCTTCATATAAGTTTCTCCCTTAAACGAAAACATACGTAAGACATCAAAGGCAAACCAAAAAAATTGGTTGAATGCTAGAAAGAAAAAATATACTTATCCACTCAGAGAGCAAGAGGCGAGCGGGCAAATGGCTGCCGAGAAAAAGAGGAAGGTTCTACGCATGCGCAAGGCACTAGTACTCTCAGAGTTACGGTCCTTTTGGACTTTATTGTTTACAAGGCAGAAATGGCAAACCCCTGTTGCTATTGCATAAGTGAGCCACCGTACAGTATGCCTAATTAAACAAGAATTTTACCTGTCAGATCTTAAACTATCAATCTTTGCTTCACCAATATTATATATTTAAAAAAATTGTAATGGGTAAAAAACAAAATGCTGTGTATTATGCAATGTTTTTTGCTATTGTTTTGTTTTAAACCAGCATGAACAGAAGAGAAGAATGTATGTAATCTACCTGAAAGCAAAAGTAGAAAAAGAGAAAAGGTGTGAAACTTTACCAGGTAGGACATTCTGTGCTTCAGGCCGAGGACATGAAGTACCATGTTGTTCTGATTGCATTTTGCATCACAGAGCTCACACACGAACAGATCGTCTTTCTCACTGGAAATTTCTACCACAAATCCCAGACCTGCAACAAAAGTCATTATGGCAATGTTTCAACACAAGACGTAAAAACCACTGTAATTTCCATTACTCCCTATATCAAAATGAGTATTTGCTGTTTCAAAGCTAAAACTTCCATAATTTTCAAAGAACAGACAATATACACACAGTGGAAAGAGACTGCCTCTTGACAACAGTACTGGTTCTTCTTCTTCTTCTTCTTATTCCTTATAGCTCCTAGCGGAGCATAGGGCCTCAACAGCGTCCCTCCACCTTCTCCTGTCTCTGGCAAGGGTCTTGGCCTCTTCCCATGTCAGGCTGGAGTCTCTCAGCTCACTATGCAGGCTTCTCCTCCAGGTCTGTTTGGGGCGCCCTCTCTTCCTTTTCCCCTGCGGGTTCCACTCGAGCGCTTGTCTGGTGATGTTGCCAGGCTCCTTCCGTAGGGTGTGGCCGACCCAACGCCAGTTTCGCCGCCTTACTTGGACTTCCCTAGGCTGTTGGTTCGCCCTCATCCACAGGTCAGTACTTGGCACTCTGTCGAACCATCTGAGATGAAGGATCTGCCGGAGACATCCGTTGATGAAGGTCTGGATCTTGGAGGAACTGGTGTTGATGACCCGCCAAGTTTCTGACCCGTAGAGAAGCACAGACTTCACGTTGGAGTTGAAGATCTTGAGCTTGGTGGTTGTGGAGATCGCATTTGTTCTCCATACAGGTTTCAAGATGGCAAATGCTTGGCATGCTTTCTTTATTCTTGCCTTGATGTCTTCGTCTGTGCCTCCTGTCTGGCTGATCTTACTGCCCAGGTACACAAATTCACTGACATCCTCTACTGCTTTCCCAGAGATGGTGACAGGAGCCTCTTGCTGGTTGTTGGTACGCAGTAGCTTGGTCTTCTCTTGACTGATCCTGAGGCCAACACGTCTAGCTGTGGTATCTAGGGCAGTGACTTTGCTTTGGATGTGCTGCAGGCGGTGGGATAGCAGAGCCAGGTCATCGGCAAAATCGAGATCTTCCAGCTTTGTCATGAGGGTCCATTGGATACCTTTCCCGGAACTTGTGTAGGCCGTCCTTGTCACCCAGTCCAGCACCACAAGGAAGAGGAGTGGAGACAACAAGCAGCCCTGTCTGACGCCGGAAGAGATCCCGAAGCTGTCAGAGAGTCTTCCACCATGGATGACCTGGCAGGAGAATCCTTCGTAAAGTTGTCTTATGATGTTGACAAACTCTGATGGCACACCATAGTGGAGAAGGATGTTCCAGATTGCTTGTCTGTCCACGCTGTCAAAGGCCTTCTCAAAATCGATGAAGCAGGCGTAGAGAGGTGACTGCCATTCTATGGACTGTTCCACAATGATTCTGAGGGTCGCAATCTGGTCGGTACAGGAACGTTCTTTTCTGAAGCCTGCCTGTTCATCTCGAAGAGTCTTGTCGAGAGCATCTTTCATTCGGTCCAGGATGACTCTTGTGAGGACTTTTGCTGGGATGGACAACAGGGTGATACCTTGCCACTTTCCACACTGGGAGAGGTCGCCGTGCTTGGGGAGCTTCACAAGCAGGCCCTTCTTCCATTCTGCTGGCACGTCCCCAGTTGTCCAGATCAGGTTGAGCAAGTGGTGTAACTCGTCAACGATGTTACTACCCCCTTCTTTCAAGGCTTCTGCCGGAATGTTGTCAATGCCAGCAGCCTTGCCGTTCTTCAAGCTGCTGATGGCCTTTCAGATCTCTGTCTTGGTGATCTCTCCAATGTTGATGTCGAGAGGGTCCCCTGGCTCCAGCTGAGGTCGTTCCTCTGGGGCTGGTCGATTCAAGACCTCCTGAAAATGCTCTTTCCATCTTGTTAGCTGGTCTTCAATAGAGGTGAGAAGCTTCCCTTCCTTGTCTCTGACAGGTCTGTTTGGGTTGCTGCGACGCCCACTGAGAAGTCTGGTGGTGGCATACAGGGTCTTGAGGTCTCCCTTGCCAGCAGCCTCTTCTGCTTCATCTGCGATGGCATTGATGCGAGCTCGTTTGTCTGCTCGTAGCTCATTCTTGGCTTCTTTGGCAAGTATGGAGTACTTGGCTGTTGCTCGCCGCTTCTGTTGGCGGGTCGTAGCTCGGTTCAGCTCTTGTTTGGCTAGCCTTCTTTCCTCGACTTTCTTCCAAGTCTCATCCTTGATCCATGGCTTCCTATTTGTCTGTGGTTGTCCCAAAACCTCATCACAGGCTCCCACAATGGCGTCTTTGAAGGTGGTCCATTTGTGTTCCACTGTTTCTGTCTCCTCTGACTGGAGCACTTGGAAGCGGTTGTGAAGTGAGATCTGAAATGCCTGCTTTGTGTCTTCTTGTTTCAATCTCAAAATGTTGAACTTTTTCCTTGGATTCTGCAGAGTCTTTCTCGCAGACAAGCACATCTTGATCTTGGTGACCACAAGATGGTGGTCGACCCTATGTCTGCTCCACGTCTTACCCTCACGTCTTGTAGGGAGCTCCGGTAGCGTTGTCTCACCATGACGTGATCTATCTGGTTCTCTGTCTGGTGGTCGGGGGAGACCCAGGTGGCTTTGTGGCAACGCTGGTGTGGAAAAAGCATGCCTCCGATCACAAGGCTGTTGGCAGCACAAAAATCAGCAAGCATTTCTCCATTTTCATTTATGTTTCCAAGCCCATGTCGTCCCATCTCCCGCTCTCTATCAGTGTTGTCAGTCCTGACCTTGGCGTTCATGTCCCCCATGAGGATGAGCATGTCCCATCTCGGAATCTTGTCTACCACCGACTGGAGCTGGGTGTAGAAGTTGTCCTTGTCTTCCTCCTCCGCGGTGTTAGTAGGGGCGTAGCACATGACAAGGGACACCTTCTGGAAGCGCGACTCAAACTGAGCGGTGATGATGCGGTCCGAAACAGGCTCCCATTCCAGCAGGCTCTTGGCTGCATGCTTGGACAGCAGGAGACCTACTCCAGCTTCGTGACGGTCTTCTTCACTTTTACCGGAGTAGAGCAAAGTTTCTCCTGACTGTAATCTTGTCACGGAGACTTCAGACATGCCCAGGAGTGTGAGGCGGTATCTGTTCATCTCCCTCACTGCCTGTGCACACCGTCCGGTTTCCCAGAGGGTCCTCACGTTCCATGTTCCAAGTAGGACCGGCCGACATGACAACAACCTCGGGGACTTCATCAGGGGCGTCTCCGGTTGATGAGGGGTCGTCAGCCCTGCAGCTTCCTGACGGGTTTGGCTGCAGCGCGTCATAGGTTTCCTTGAAGGATCCCCAGATCTCCCAAAGACTGAGTTGGCAAGAGTTTTTCTGTTTAAGGTTTCCGTAACAGGACTTGTTTTACGGAGCAGGGTTGTTAGCCCTGTGTCCAACCCCCTTTACCTAGGGGGAAAGGTGCCTCCTTAGTCGCCTTTTACTGACATGCCTGGATGGTGGGCAGGGTTCCTATTCTTGCAATGCTCGCTTTGCAAGCATACCCCGGGAAACCCACGGGGGGTACTGGTTCTAGGATTTCATAAAAAGGGAAATAAAGGGTCCTCTCAAAGATGGAAAGTGCCCCCCCCCTCCCCCCTCTTCCATCACCCCACTCTCCAGCTGTACAGTCGATATATATCTTCAATCAATTAATGTTATCAACAGGCAGCCTAGTAGGTGCTGCCATAAGCATTCTTATTTCTGGCAGGGACCAGGCAACAGAAGCACAAAGTTATACATGGCCTCCCTAGTTAGTGGTCTCCAGGTGACCTAACTGTGGTTGTTTTGTCTGGATATCTGGCATTAACAATTTGACAGGAAAAGCCCGCCTCAAAGAGGCCATGCACAGAGCTATAGGATACTAACACAGTAGGGCATCTCTCACACACAATTTTATATCATTTTTTTTGGGTTCCACACACTCACCAACAACAGGCTCATCTGCTGTCAAGCTGGCAAAGGACTTCTCAAAACTGCTGATCTCCTCCCTGCTGGAAGAGCTGGGGTTCTCAGCCTTGCGATCTTGAATTTTTTTGGACAAAGGTCCTGCCAAAAAAGAAAAACACATGAAATCCTGCACCCCAAGTTTACAGAACATAGAAAACTAGATAATTCTTTTCTTTTCTTTTACAAATGCATGTATCAAAAAGCATGGGAAGGAAGAATATGAGAGTCAATGCAAAATCTGAATTGGTCTATTTATGTTCATTTAAGACACACATGTTTGAGTATGCATGGAAACATATTTATTCCTTATTTCTATGGTACAAGGATGTTAAATGTATATTTGATATTTATTTTTTAACTATCATAATTGTGTTCGTTCGTTCTTGTATTTACCGTCTGTTCACTATAAGTGATATTAGACGGGAAATAAAGACCTATAGCAAAAAAAAAAAAAAAAAAAAAAAAAAAAAAAAAAAAAAAAAAAAAAAAAAAAAAAAAAGAAGACAGAGGGAAAGAGAGTCATGTGACAGATTGGTATTCAAACATCAATGTAACGCCTAAATATGCAAATAGGGAAAACAATATCAAAGAACTTTAAAGAAACGCGAAAACTGGGCTATGTACAAGAGACTTCGAAATAGCAAAAAAGAATGTTTACATCCGACAGAATTACGTCTACATTTTCTTCAGAAGCATTTTTGTCTAGAAAGTTTTGGGGTAAAAAAACAAGAAGCTTCTGACAAAACAATAAGCAGTGTTCCAGAGAAAACTTCATAAATGCACTTAACATTTTTACAAAACTTTGTTCTGAGAGCATTAAGTCGTATTCTGTAAGAAATGGTTGTAATCAGTCTTGGATAGAATATTGAATACAATGTCTTTTGTCTTAACATATGATTTAAAGATGCTTTACATTTGTACGATCATGAAATCACTTTAAAGAAGTTTTCTCAAACAAAAGGAAGGATTCCTTGATTGAAAGACTTACAAAAACTTCAGAATACTGTTCTAAACTTTGTGCGCCTTTTTTCGCTGTTTTATCAACTTTTTTGCTACCATAAAGATCAACATGAGAGGGCACCCAACAAAAACTGACATCTGTACCTTTAATTCTCAGGCAGTGTATCAAATAATTTATATCAATAACCAAATCGGGTCTTGTTTCTACATTAAAAGATTCTAAGGCTTGTAAAACAGATTTTGAATCAACAAAAAAGGCCACTTTAAACAAACTTTGAGGCAGACTAATCAAGTATTCTAAACCCAAAAAGATAGCAACAAGCTCCGCTGTAAAGATTGACAAATTGTGTCCAACAAAAAAAGATTTTTCAACTTTCAGTGCTGGAATGGTGAAAGCTGCACCAGCATCTTTATCATTTAGAACTGACCCATCTGTGAAAATGTGGAGATGACTGTGGTAGTTTTTAGCAATGTGCTCTCTAATGGTCGCTCATAATTGTGTGTGTGAGTGAGTGTGGTGTGTGTGTGTGTGTGTGTGTGTGTGTGTGTGTGTGTGTGTGTGTGTGCATGCTTGCATGCGTGTGTGTGTGAGTGATACTTGCATGTGTGTGTGTGTGTGTTTCTGCACCTGTGATTGAATCCACCTGCATGTGTTATTTCCGAGACATAGCTAGCTAAATACTCACTGCCAGCATCCAAAGCTTTCAGTGCCTGCAAAACAAGAAATTCCCATTAACTGCATGCAAAACAAGATATGACTTTTCAGTTCGCCTAAAACATACTTTGCCCACAGATTTTATGTTGGGTAATGTCTTACTCAATTGATTCCTTTTTGACACAATTGTACCCTCTCCCCCCCCCCCCCCCCCCCCCCCCCCCCCCCACCCCCCAAACACTAGTAATTTTTTTACTCATCATTTAAAAATCTTGCAAGAACATGTAATCCTATGACTTCTTCTTTTAATTATTTTTAAAAACTCATACAGATATGGACTGATCATGATAAAGCAAAACATCTACAAATGCACGTGTATACATGATGATACATTGTGTATTTCATATTTAAATAATTTTTCATGATAAAAAAGACTTTGATGGATTTAAAGAGCAAGTGAAGAGACCACTGTAATCTGTTAATATGTATTTGCAACAGCAATGAAACAGTTCTTGTATTTTCAAATAAAGCAATGTTTTAATTTGCTCTTGTCATTTTACTTCTTTTATAAAAATTTCCTCCACTACTATTTCATCAACAATACTGTTATAAAGATTTAAGAAATTGTGTTTTGAAAAAATCAACTACTAATATTCATAATCTGCAGAATAGTATGATGTTCATAACAATAATAATAATAATTTTATTAATAATACATGGAATTTATACAGCACTATATCTTGCAAGAAAAAAACAAATCAAAGCGCTCTCATTCATCCTAGTCTTTCACATGCAGCCAGTTACAATTAATAGTTTTTACAAATTCAAATACACACACAAAATCCTTATTGTGTGCAGTGTGACGGATCTGTTCGTTGAAGATTTATGTCATTTTTTGCTCATATGCCCAAAATATGCAGCTTTGCGTAAACGTTATATACCCCTTTACTATCACAGGTTTCCATCATGCTTTAAGGTTCAGATGCTGCGTTTAAACCCTTCTGAGAAACTGATTGTGAACTTGGCAGATTATGTAATTGAATGTCTAAAGATCAGAACCATGTAGCTCTTTCCCTGCCTGCAACAAAGACTATGTGCTTACTGTATTATATCACCTCGACTGCTCCATGGTTGCTTTTCATATTGTGTTCATATGGGTCTTATGGCCTGCAAAAACTGAATGTGATTGATTCACACACACACACACACACACACACACACACACACACACACACACAGGTTGTACACTCCGGCAGGGTGATGGAGGGTTTGGTTGTTGAGGGCAGGGACAGAAATGAGATGAAACAAGAGGAGAGAATCTTAGGTTTTAAATAAATGTCTTGAGGCTGGATTTAAAAGCATCATAAGTAAGCTTTTGGCGAAGAGAGAGAGGGAGGTCATTCCAGATCGATGGACCAGAAACAGAAAGAGTGACGGCCAATGGTGGACTGGTTGAATCTAGGTATTCTTAAGCTCATACACCTATATACATTTTTCTCTGGCAAAAAACAAAAACAAATAAATCTGGTTTCATTTTCAGTTCTTTTCTTTTTATAAAATGTACTTTTCATATCACTCATTCTCATCATAAAACATTGCACACAAGCAGGAAAATAAATATTCCTATCAAAAACACCATAATCAACAAAAACAACAACAGCAACAACAAAAATACCCTCATATGTTTCTTTCCGGACATGTGCCTCCATAACAACTGTTCACTTGGAAGATAAAGCTCGCACACCTGAAACAACAGCACACATAAACACTGTAGCTCCAAACAACACACTAAATTACTGACAATATTTCATACAGCCATGGCTCAGGTAAGAGAGAGAGAGAGAGAGAGAGAGAGAGAGGAGAGAGAGCGAGAGCGAGAGAGAGAGAGCGAGAGAGAGAGAGAGACTTGAAAACGGTTTAATGCGGTAGGCTCCTGTAAGCCCATTCACATGGGGACAGTGGGGAGGGGGCAGTAAAGAAAGAAACCATTTCAACACATGACATATACAAAGCATTTGAAATAATCAGCATGGCATAGCATCCACATCATGGAACAAATTCATGTTTTACAATGTCTCAGTGCTTTCACTCACACTATGATTACACAATGGACTGAGTGAGCAACAGAGCAGCTATGACATATCTTTAAATGGAGTTCCACTCGAACAAGTTTTGGTAATGGCTACAATTTCTTTCAGCTCATGACTGACATGATCCATTTGTTTATTTATGTTGTCATTAAATCGTTCAAAGCATTTCAAGACATTACTGTAAGTCAGTTCTGATTTTGCACCTGTGTTCTTGGACTCAGTATTGCTCCTTGAATGTTCAGAATCATTTTTACAAGCTACATCACAGTCTACATCAGAATGATTCCCCACAAGGTCTGACACACTCCCACCCCCCTGCTCCACATCTTCGGTGCCCTCCCACTTGCACGACATTTCCTCATCAATGTCACAGACTGTTTCGTTATCGGAACTGATTGTTACTGTCTGTTTATCCATGTCACATGATGGTATGTTTATTTGTGTTTTACCTTGCTGACTGTCACTTGACAGTGGTGCAGAGGAAGTACATGGCACAAAAGGGGAAAAGTCAGTCACAGCAGGGGAAGGTGTCTTCTGGTCAGCAACATAGCAGAGACTAGGTGGTGTTGGCATGAAGAGTCCTGAAGGAGATGAAACACTTGCCTTCTTCTCATGGTCTGCTCTGTAAGCTTCAGCCCTCCTTCTGTCTCTGCTGACATGTGACGGGCACTTTCGTTGATACGTAACACTGCTGTCTGCTGTCTCAGGGTGATGAAAGGAAGTGTTTGTAGTCAGTGGCAAAACGACCATACTTTGACTGCCCCTGCCGTCGATTTTGAAAGACGACACTGTATTGTCATGTAACACAGCATTCAAAAGACATTCTAGAGTGGTTGGGAATCCTTCAACTGGCATACTGACTCTGATATACACGAGAAACAGTAATATTTACAACAGCTGCTGAGTAATGCATCTTGCTGGCAACCAAGCAAGGGAAGCTACCGAGAGAGAGAGAGAGAGAGAGAGAGAGAGAGAGAGAGAGAGAGAGAGAGAGAGAGAGAGAGAGAGAGAGAGAGAGAGAGAGAGAAGAGATTACTGAAGTGCATGAGTAAAACAAGTTTTCCAGATGATCATCAGACAGCTAATCACCCATGTCAGCAGTGTGATTGTGTGCATACATGCCTGTATGCATACCTGCCTGCTTGGTTACTTGTGTGCGTGTGTGCCTGCTTGTGTGCGTGCATGGCTGTATTGTGTATGTGTGTGCAGAAGAAAGTGAACAGATGGGAGGCGTTATGTATACTCCAGAATCCCATTAAGAGGTCTTGATAACTTGACAACCTGCCTCACAAAAGTTTGACTTATTGTTGACTCTCTTGACCAAAGTTCATGGTTTACAGGTTCATTTTAATGGCATTCACTTACAATGAACAGATTTTCTAGCTCCTGACAAAACAAAGAGTTGTATGAAGGATGCATGTAACATCAATAGAACAACTAACAACAAAAAACCCAACCCACAGTTTGTATCCGTTTCTCACTATTTTGCTCCAAACACAGGAATTTATTTCTATGTAAAAAAACAATCTTTATCTATTATGTGTAACTATCTCCCACTGTCTTAAAGTTTAAGAAATATTCCAACACTTTATACCTTCAAAATTAATATTAAGACTTACTTGTTCCAAGAAAGCCTCAAATACTGTTCTGTGTGTGTGTGTGTGTGTGTGTGTGTGTGTTGTGTGCACGTGTGCTATATGTGTGTGTTGTGTGTGTGTGTGTGCAATATGTGTGTGTAGGTGAATTTGTACACTTGAGGCACTTTGAGCCTATATTACTGGGTACTGCACTATACAAGGGTGATTTTAATTATCATTATTAATATGATTATCAATATTATCATCTTGTTCTTAAGTAAATACACAATACCATTAAACATGTATGCAGGAAGGTACTTGAGAAGGCTACCTATACAAACTTTGCCATCAGTTACAGCCTCTAGATTCTTGTGACAGCAAGTGACTTTGGTTACTCTTGAATGCACAATGAATTATAGTGATTTTTTAATTTACTTTTTAATTTATTTATTTTTATCTCAGTGTAAATGCTTATTCACTGGCATGAGAGAGGTAGCCCTGAAAATTACCTGTCAGATGTGTGTGTACATTACAAAGCAATAACAAAGCTTTTGCATGAAACTTTAGATGATCCATCATATAAATATGCTCCTTTTCTCTCTGCTTTTTCTATATTTTCAATTGTCATAACAATACACAGCTACTGCTGCTCTTCATTCTGTTACACATAAAATTATCAATAACATTAGCACCAAAAAGAATTTTAAAAACAACCAACAACAAAAACTTTGATAAAGAAAAGCTAAAAACCTTGCAAGCACAAACCAAGGTGAGACTTACTTCACAATAGGGGCCAATCTTATATTCCCAGTCTGCTTCCTCTTCCGATTCATCCTCCCTCCCTTTCCCGTGCCTTTTCCCTGGCAAATAACAGAAACCAATGCAACATATTGTTATCATTCTAGCTTAAAAAACCCAGCTGTGTGTTGTGGGCTATAAAAGGTAATCTTCTTCCCATTTATAAGAGCAAGGTGTCAAAGACCTCAGCTTAATTCCTTTGGCTAAAAACAAAACAAAACAACCCCCACTGACTATATCAGGACTAAAACTAGAAATGAAAGTGCTCAACAACAACAAGAAAATTAGAAACACTAGTATACTGAATTCTAGCCAATAGACATACTATTCTTTGTGTGAGTTTACACTAATAACATGATGAAAAACAAAAATCCTTTAGATATTATCATTACAATAAACAATATTAAAGAAATAATCATATGCATTACATACATAATTTACAAAATCTACATGCAAATTCAAGCATCATAGGCACAACACATTTTTGAAGAAAATTAGGATAAGCACAATGATTAATGCCCACAGGGACCGAGAAAGAAAGAAATAGAAAAAATACACACAGCCAAATAGCTAATGTAGTGAACAAGCAAGAAAAAAGTCTCACACACACACACACACACGCACGCACGCACACACACAGAAGCATCACATTAATGTAATAATGAGAGACAAAAACAAGATTTAATAACAAAAATTATATAAAGAACACTGACATATTTTCCATATGGATGGTGGATTGGTGGTCTAGAGGTAACGCACCTGTCTAGAATGCGAAAAGTCCGGGTTGGAAGTGTGCGGTGGTTTGTATCCCGTTTGGACCCGAAATTTTTCCCCATCCATTAGACCATGAGTGGTGGTCTGGGCGCTAGTCTTTTGGATGAGACGATAAACCAAGGTTCCATGTGTTACACAAAATTTTCAGCGCATGTAAAAGAACCCACAGCAACAAGAGAGTTGTCCATGGCAAAATTCTTAGAAAAAAGCCACTCTGATTGGGAAACAAATACAGGTGCAGATCAAAAGAAAAAAAAAGGGTGGCGCTGCTCTTGTGGTGACGCACTCTCCCCGGGGAGAGCAGCCCAAATTTCACGCAGAGAAATCTTGTGACAAAGTGGTATAAAATAAAATATAAAATAAAATAAATAACAATAGTACAGCTTATTCTGTATCTTAAAACCCCTACCTTTTACAAAATTTAGAAATCAAATCAAGCTTTGCTCTGAATCAGTTTATAATTAAACTAAAATTTCACAGGAATCTTTCCTTCCTCTACATGGTATTCATACTGATTGTAATAAGATTTGTAATATGAGAGTGATTCTTTTCTCTTGATTAAAAAAAAAAAAGTTGGAAGGAGGGGTTAAATACTTCTTTACATCAAGTATTTTCTGCAGTATAACAGCCAACCCATCCGAGATAAAACAGTACTGTCACTTGCCACAATGTCCTGCCACTAACTCTATACTGTGGTCAAAATTAAATAAACTGAATTGCCAGTTAAAAAGCTGAATTGCAAAAAGTGTGCTGAGAGAATGAAACAATTATATTATGCAGCATGCCAGAAAAAAAAGAATGTTTTTGGTTCTACATCTTAAATTTTGGTTAGTTGGCTATACATGACACCAAAACAAAGTTGACAGCTGGTGAGCATGCTCATACAACTTCTGGAAGTGCAGGGTTTTAACATTTTGTTATTTCAGTTTTATACTCCATCTGTCCTGTGTGACTTGTGTGTGCTTGGTAAGTGCATGTCTGTGTGTGTGTGTTGGAGGGGGTTGAGGTGATTGTGGGTCGGGGGAGAGGGGTGTGTGGGTGTGAACAAGGTTTGAATTTTTTAAAAAGGTATTAAAGGCATCTTTTAATTTTCAAGGTCTTAAACAACAACAGCACATAAACCCAAAACAACAGAAACCAACAGGTAACCCCCCCCCCCCCTCCCCCTGTCTTTATATTCTTTTTAATCATGAAAAAAATTTAGGAGTGAGTCCAATGGACTTCCATGTTATAACTTTAATGCATCCTTGTTTCATTCAAGTATGAAACACACATATTAATATAGATCCATTGAAATAAACTGCTGAAGAAAAAACAAACAAAAATGTTGCAGCCAACTGAAAAAAAAAGTCAAGCATACATTACTCACACATGCAATCTGTTACAATTTCACACACACTCTCAAGTTGACACATTTTCTTTCTTTCTCTTCACCTTCAAATGAAGTTGAACTATCTGGTTCTTCATAATTTCGTGTGGATTGCTGTTCACCTAGTGATGACCACCTTGCCTTGGTTGTGCTGCTTTTTGAATATGATGGCCCAGGGTGATCAAACTCACTTCCTCTGCTTGGTCCAGGGTTTGCTTCCATGTTTCCGCAGTTGTTCATTCCATTGGGCATCATCTGACCAGGGTTAGGGAACTGGTTCCCCATTCCCTCTGGCTGTGTTCCTGACATATAAGCTGGTGGATGGAAATTCCCCCCTGGTCCTCCCCCATCTAAGCCCATCATTGGTGGCCTTGGATGTGGAAATCTCTCCCACATTCCACCTGGACCTGGGCCCATCATGGGCGGGGCATTTGGGCCCATCATGGGCGGGGCATTTGGGCCCATCATGGGCGGGGCGTTTGGGCCCATCATGGGAGGGGCATTTGGGCCCATCATGGGAGGGGCATTTGGGCCCATCATGGGTGGGGCGTTTGGGCCCATCATGGGAGGGGCATTTGGGCCCATCATGGGCGGGGCATTTGGGCCCATCATGGGCGGGGCATTTGGGCCTATCATGGGCGGGGCATTTGGGCCCATCATGGGAGGGGCATTTGGGCCCATTATGGGCGGGGCATTTGGGCCCATCATGGGAGGGGCATTTGGGCCCATCATGGGAGGGGCATTTGGGCCCATCATGGGAGGGGCATTTGGGCCCATCATTGGTGGCCTTGGACCTGGACCTGGGCCTGGGCCCATCATTGGTGGGTGATTTGGGCCCATCATATGCCAAGGAGGTGGGAACCTCTCCCACATTTCTGGATCTCACTGTTTGCTACCCCCAAAAAAGTGTCCTTTGGTCAACTTTCCTCCAAGTTAGTCCAAGCAAGATGAAATGTAAATTATGTCATTACACCACATCAGATTTTCACTGTCAAAGAGCTGATCTCATGCCTGATGGCTAGACTGATGCCAGTATTTCCAATGTGGCTTTGGCCATCTGCTACATTTCTGAAATAGAGTTAAGGGAGTGAGTTAGTGATGCTGATCTAGTGCATGTTGTATCATAAATGAATCCAAGTATTTTGATTTTGTGCATGTCAAACAAATGAAAGGACATCACCAAGACTGATCATTTACTTTGATAAGATAAGGATGGACATATGGCATAAAACTGTATACCAGCTCCAGTTTCTCTCCCATAAGGAGTCAGTGAATTTCTCAGCTGGCAGTGGCAGTGCCTATCCATTTCTCAAGAGGTGGGTGCTAGTGGTATGTTCATGTCAATTTATACTACCAGTAAGGAGGAGGGTTGCAGGATGGTTAAGATGTTCATCTGCCAACAAGTAAATTGTGAGGTTCTGGGTTCAATTCCCAACCCCGCACTTTCTCCCAGTTTGACCCCAAAATTGAACTAATGTCAAAGTACTTCTGATGAGAAAATAAACCGAGGTCTCGTGTCTGAACACACGCAGAACACCTTGCGGATATGTTTGGAATGGGTAACAACAATAAAAACAACAACTGCATGCATACAGGTGTCCTGCAGGTGGACAAAAAAACACGAAAAGTCTTAGGTTCAATTCCACCCCAACACACTCTCTCTCTCTCTCTTATAATATCCCTAAGGGTGGGGACTGGATGTAAAAAAGCACATGTGCTTATTCATTATCCTCAAAACAAAGGAATTTGTCATTGTTTAGACACCATCCCTGAAGTCAGAATGTGGCTACTTAAATGGTGGGGGAGGGGTGGGGGGAATGGTCGCATATGCAAAAATCTCACCATTGGTGAACCTCAAAGCTCTAGCGAAGGAACAAAACAAAACAAAACAAAAAACCTACCTGTAATGGCCAACCTACTTTCCTACAACAGTGATGACATGATCACATCTTAATGAGCACGGCATGTTTTCTAGATGCATGTTTGTGCATGGAATGTTAATCTCATCTAAGGGTTTTGAGGAGTCATAAGGCATGTTAACTCCAGGGTGAAATATTCCCTCAGAGGGACCCTCAGCGGAGACTGGACCCTGTACCTTCAGATACTGTCAGCTCACAAGTTCGATGCTATAGTTCTAAGTGTATCGGTTGTCTAGAGGTCACGTGCCTGCCTAGAATTAGAAAGCAAAAAACTCTGGGCTGGAAGTGTGTGGTGGCTTGAATCTCATATGGGCACGAAACTTTTCCCTCATCCATTACACCATGAGTGGTGGTCTGGGTGCTAGTCTTATTTGTAAAAGAACCCATGGCAACAAGAGAGTTGTCCCTGGCAAAATTCTGTAGAAAAAAGCCACTCTAATAATAATAAATAATAATAATAATGTATGGAATTTATATAGCGCTGAATCTTGTAAAGCAACAAATCAAAGCGCTCAGATTTCATTTCATACCACTTTAAGTCATGGCAGATTTCTCTCCGTGAAATTCGGGCTGCTCTCCCCGGGGAGAGCGGGAGAGCACGTCGCCACAAGCGCTGCGCCACCCTTTTTTTTTTTTTCTTTCCCCCCATGTCTGCAACTGTATTTGTTTCCCTATCAGAGTGGCTTTTTTCTAAGAATTTTGCCAGGGACAACTCTCTTGTTGCCGTGGGTTCTTTTACGTGCACTAAATAATTACGTGTAACACACGGGACCTCGGTTTATCGTCTCATCCGAAAGACTAGCGCCCAGACCACCACTCATGGTCTAATGGATGGGGGAAAAGTTTCCGGTCCAAACGGGGTACGAACCGCCGCACACTTCAGATCCGGACTTTTCGCTTTCTAGACAGGCGCGTTACCTCTAGACCACCGATCCACTCTGACAGGGAAACAAATATAGATGCAGACAGGAAAAAGAAAAAAAATAATGGGTGGTGCTGCTCTTGTGCTGTTGTGGTGACGCACTCTCTCCAGGGAGAGCAGCCCGAACTTCACGCAGAGAAATCTGCTGTGACTTAACCACTAGACTGCCCCACCCTGGAAATTTTCCGGGGCTAAATGTGCACTCTATACACCTACAACCCGGACAATTTCTGGGGTGTCGAACCGAAGTAAACAAGCCAGCTTCCCTGACTACAGTTAAAGGGAAAGAACTCCAAAATTAGTGGAGATCACTCTCCTGTTGCTTGGCAACATCTAGCTACAAAAACCTTGGCAAAAACGATCGTTTTTAAGCTCATATTTTGTGTTGTTATGCATGACTGCTTGGGCACTTCTTGTTCAAATTGGCTGACACTTCTTCTTCAAGGTATCAATAGCTTTACACAGCAGAAAAAGTGGCAAATAAAACTTGAATTTACCTGACAGTGACGAAAACGATCGTGTATGACTGAGGAGATAGTGCATTAAAAAAAAAAAAAAAATTGAGATTTGGCCTGGACTTATGTTTGATGTTATTGAGATGGGGGGTACTCCGAATGACAGTGATGGTGAAGAAAGTGTATTTTTGTGTCGATTATTTATATTTTAAATATATTTTCGCAGTGAAATATCATGCTAACTAATTTGAGCTTTCCTCGAAGTAATATACGATATATATAATAAACAGTCATTGAGTAGACTATCACAGTTATTCATGTAGTAATTTCTGAGTAAGAGGGATATGAACATAGAAGGTGGTACATAGGAATTTTATTCCCCGGCATATAGGGTGCACTTGCACTGGGCGGTTAAGAGGTTAAAGTGGTATAAATAAATAAATAAACTATAGTATAGTATAACCAAGAAGCTGTCGCACTCTGCGTCTTTGTTTTTTCATATATTATATATTAAAATGGTGTATGCTACCTTTTGTCTGTGTAACAATTTTTAAAATATGAAAATGACAGTAGAAGTAATTTTTTAATATGCAAATGACAGTAGAAGAGCTTGATTTTTTTAAAAGCCGATTCAGAACCATATAATATACATTTCATCTAATACTATCGTTATTATTTTATCCAAAGAATAATACTTAAAAAAAGAAAAAAAAGTTTTCCCCGTTTCTCAGCTACAGTTCCAACTCCAAGGTTTGACCAATGGTGATATTTTGCATATGCAACCATTTTTTCTCATAATGAGGGTAGCCACAGAACAATAAGTGAATACTCATTATGTAACTTACTAACTGTAAGTAGAAAATAATACATGTAATATTCTGTGATGGTTTGTTACATATATATATATATATATATATATATATATATATATATATATATATATTATATATATAACACTTACAAATGGTCTTGTAAGACATGACATATGAACTTTGTTTTTGAAAACAGCCCAGAAAGTGTAGAGGACTGACTGAAATTGCTTTAACTGAAATGTAGAAAGTTTCCAATACTGCTAGACTCTAGTGCTACAGATCTCTCAATGGATCACTTCCAAACAATGCACAAGTTGACACAGGAGTCCAGGTTTACTTCTTTAATTCTGTTGATAAATATCTCCACAAGTGAAAATATGGTTTTCAAATCTATAACTACTTCCATGAAAACATGATGATAAAAATTAAAATAATAAAAAACAATTAAAAATATATAAAATTTACAACTCTGTGATTGTAGTCTCTAATCACAAGCTAGTACTATCTGATAAATAAATCACTACCTCTTCCAATTTCTTCATTCCTCATGACTGTAACTCTCTTGACTAAAAAAACTCTGTTATTTGTTTAATGATTCGTTACTATAAAAATATACTAGATTATACTTCTATTAAACTAGTTTTAATAATACATTAGTTGTGTAAATAGCAATTGATGCTTCTGTGTAAGAATGGATTCCTTGCTTTTGCCAATGTTTTAAATAAGGCGTTGACTGAATTCTAACTGAAATAAAAGTAATACTCAGATAGAACGTCCCTAAGTCCAACAAAAACGTTCATTTTTTTTTTTTCAAACTTACTTTAGCCGTTTATCTTTGAACTGTTCCCATAAAACCACATGAAAATATTGCCAATTTCAAGTTCACTACAGAAACATTGGAAATTACAAACAACTAAGTTCTAAGTACATTATATTTTAAACACTCTTGTGCATTCGTTTCTAGCATAAGTAAAGGTTTTCCAAATAAATAAAAACTACCTAATTTTTTTAAAGACTACCCCTGACATACAACAACATCTTTGACATTACGAAAATTTTTTACTTAGTTTTTAAGCAAAACCTTACCTATACTTCTATAATTGTAATACCTACACGTTGTCAAATACAATTGATGGGGGGGGTCACATGAAGTATTATGAGGCCTTTGCTCCAGCTTGTTGTCTAATAACGTAGACCTAATCCCCATCTAGCAAGAACTCAAAAGAACAGCCATAAAAAACTTGAACTTCATCTTTATACGACTGTTCCCCTCTTGTCTGACTTCCACAGGACACTTTTCAAGTAAAAGTCGAAAACCCTGGCTATACGTTATCTACTCCTCATATCACTTTGAATCTGGTGCACTAAGTAGGTTCCTAAATGAGAATTCGACAACAAGCCACTGTTTATGTAACAAGCCTGAGCATCAAAACCTGGACATTCGAACATATTGCAACAGCCACACAAGCCGGTCATAGTGCTCTCCTTAGCTTCATGTGGGGGGTCAACACTGTAGGAGCACAAGCAATCCTCATTTTATGACAATTTCCCACTTTCTCATCACTTCTGGTGTTAATCTAACCTATAGCCTCAACCCCAGCTGAGCCCCAAAACAATTATATAGAGCGTTTTATCATACTAAAATCAAAACCAGCTTTTTTTTCTTTCTGATAGGCACTCTATACTACATGACCTGCAAGCTAACCCTTATGTGTAACATTTGGGGTGATCAAGAGCCCCAAAGGATTCGGAATCTGAGGGATCGGTGACGGTGACAGTGACGTGACTGTCCCTAAATCGGATAGCTCCACTGGGACTATAAACAGTCAAACCAAAAACCAATTTCCCGAGAAGGTAAAGCCTGGTAAGTCCTAAATGGTTTTGAGGACTGGGTTTGTGCACCATTGGTTTCTCCCCAAACACAGTGTCTTATCTAGTGATACTGCATGCTGGAAGATCAACAGAAGTAAAGGTTACGAAAAGCCAACATATTGACTTTTCAGCCAAAGTATGATTATTAAATTATTTCCCTTTAACAATATCATACAGTACAACCAGAAAGGAAAAGAATTTACGTAGATTTAATAGTCGCATTAATGTAATGGTTGTTGCTGTAATTGTTGTAGGGACTGGCTTGAACCTAAGTTTATTTTTATGGCTTGTAATACTGAGTAAAGGTAAAGGTGTCCCATAACCTTTAAGGTCATAGGGGAGCAAGGTGACTGAGAGTGAGACCTCACTTCTATAAGGGCCAAGCATATTGAGGGCATCGCCCATCTCCTCTCCCTCACTGCTTTACCTTCCCTGACCCTAAACAGGCAGGTACCTATTTACAGCTGGGTGAACTGTGGGACTGTACTGAAGCCAAGGCACCAAACAGTCACCCATCCAACTGGTAACCATGCTTGATGCTGCTTAACCTTGGCTGGGGGAAACAAGTGCTGACCACTGAGCTATCCTGTCCTCTGTCATATACAGAATGCCCCATAGACCTATTAATATTATTCATCAAGTTATAAATTTTAGTCTGCTTTGCATAAGGGTGATAAATGTTCCTTCACATTAATGATAAATGTAGTAATCAGCCATCAACTTAATAAACTGTTTTAAAAAGGTTGAAATATTAACTGGTAATCTCCACCAATCCCCCCCCCCCCCCCCCCCCCCCCAAAAAAAAAAGATTTAAAATTTTGTGCTACTTTAGTGCAAGGTAAATAATTACATATTTGGCAACACTTACTGAAAGTGTGTTGGTCTTGTATGATCTATGAATAAAGACTATCTGCTTGTTGGTTTGGGGTGAGACTACTAAATACCAAGACCCATGGATGTAAAACTTGTGCTGCCTTTTACAAGAGTACAGTTGACGAAATTTACAAAATTGCATGCACACCAGGACTGGATGAAACAAAAAGCCCATCAGTACTTATTTCACGATCCTCATAATAAAAGAATGAATGCATTAAATTATGATCAAGTCAAACTAAGGAATATTTCAGCGCTAAGGACTACGGCCAACCGCACCATTGAATAGGTAACGGTAAAAGTCTCAGTGAGGTCTTTTCTTCCACTTCAGCCTTTTAAAGAATTCAAATAATACAAGGAATTCTAATCTGTCTTGGTAGTTCATATATATATATATATATATATATATATAATATAATATAATATATATATATATATATATATATATATATATGATATATATCCTTGTAATTTAATTTGAAAGATATCTTGACTTTTCTAATCTGAACCAGTACATGCTGACTATCTAACTACCTTTTTAAGTGTGGATGCCAACTATTAATATATTCAAGATGGGACCTACTCAGTTCAGTAATTGTCTTTTGTGTAAGGTCTTTATTGGTTAATGTAAATTCTAAATGCTCAAAGCTGCTCATGATTATTAAACTTAAAGTTTAAACTGAGCACTTGGTTTGTAATGTTGACACTAATAACCATCTGGGTGGGTCAAGACTCTAGAGACGCTGCCTGATATATAAGGCCTGCATCAGACCTGTTCTCCTGTATGGCTCAGAGAAGTGGGTTTTCACAAAAACCGTCAAATGTTTGTTGAAGAGCTGTGAAAACCAAATGCTACACTACATGACAAAGATCAAATGGGAAGACAGGATTACGAATGAAGATCTATGGAGAATGTGCAAAGTTGATGTTCTGAAGTCTGTAGTTAGTACCAATAGACTGCACTGGTTTGGGCACGTTCAACGGAAAGCAGACCACCACATCATAAAAAGAGCAATGAACTTTGAAGTGGATGGAAAGAGACCAAAGGGAATACCTAGCAAGACCTGGGCTGCCTGTATTGCAGATGATCTTAGAGAAAGGGGCATAAATAAGGAGGATGCTCAAAACAGAGAGAGATGGAGAAGGCTCATCAATGTCAAACCTCCCCTTGGAGAAACATGACAAAAAAGGAAGAAGAAGAAGACTCAAAGGATAGGACATTGTCAAAAGTTATCTCCAAATCCATCTCATCATCACATAGCATAGTTTATTTGGTGTTTTCCCCCATTATTTTCAATCATCATCGTTTACTCAAACTTGGGGCTTCTTCCAATGTACACCACAATGGGTTTAGAAATAAAGGATAATTGCCAGTCATACCTTACTTTTTTGTGCACATATTTTGCATTCACTGAAGTCAGTTTGTCACTCGGACTCTATTCTTTTTCCATAACTTATCACTTGACTTCCACCATACTGAATTCACACAAAGAGATAACACTGTAACTGTGATAGTGTAACAGGGCTGTAATCATAAGCTTACAGATCAAAGGGGGCGGGATAGCCTAGTGTCAGAACATTGTGCTCGCAATCTGATGTCCTTTGGATGGGACTAAACTGAGGCCCCATGTGCGAACACATGCAGAACATCTTGCGCACATGTTAAATCCTTTTCCGCTTTTCCTAAGAGTAGGCCATTGTGTGCCAGTGAGAACAGATGACAGAATTTACAAAACCGCATACACACGGGGACTGGATGTAAAAAAGCACATAAGTGCTTATTCCATTATCCTCGATATAAAAGAATAAAATATATTAAAAAAATAATAAATCAAGGTGAGCAAACTGCAAAAAAGAAGATGACTGTTGTATCATAATTATGTGAAGTTCGCCTACAAATGTCCTTACCTCCTGATCAGGTCAGGTATCATCACTATCATGATATGATATTTCACATCCATATTAGGCCTTGTAGCATAGTCTTGTATACATGTATAGTTTGTAGTCACTTTTCATGGATAGTTTGCAGTAACAGCACATCTGTTTTGGCAAGCCTCTTTTTGCGCTGTGACAGCACACAGTGTATCTCTGGTTTTGAGTTGTCACTTATGACAAAGGTTTGTCATAAAATCAACATCATGATAGTAAAACTGGTATCACTGAGGTATTTGTTATATTTTGTAAATATCTACATTATGCTGCAGTATTCAAGATTTAATGGTTTGAAAATGTTCACTTTTAAAAAAAAATCTCTATGGTGGACAATATCTATTTTGTTTTGAATCATATGACCACTAATTCTATGATATTCTAGACTCAACGATTTGAAAATCTTCACTTTTTCTTCAAAACGAAGGTCATATGAAGACTGGTCTCACATAGAGATATGGAGAAAGCACCATATTGCCGCTTTTAAAAAAAGTAAACATAGAATAGCATATCATTTTCATTCTGGCTTTCATATCCACGAATTTCAACCCTCCAGAAATGTGGTATTTGAAAGTGGCGTTATTGGTGAAATACATAACAAATCTTTTCTTTCTTTTTTGAGGGGATGGGAGTAGTAAGTGTTTTTGTATGTTTGTAGTATTAGTGTATGATTATACTTCTCTGCCAATGAAAAAATCAGTAATACTTGCCTCCACGCTAACAAGGTTTTAACACAATCTCTCACAAAACTTTACGCCATTCAGTACCAGGAAAGGGGGAAGAAAGGCATCTCAAGTGCCTGATGAGCCAACAGTTTCATTTTTTTTATAAATCCAAATCGCCCTCCCCCCCCCCCCCCCCTCATCCACAAGACCATGAGTGAAAATGGTAAATCAAGGTCTCTTGTGCAGCATACAGTCAGCACAGGTTAAAGAATCCACAGAACAAAAGAGCCATCCTTGGCAAAAATCTGTAGGAAAAAAAGCCACTCATATGGAAAGAAGAACACTTCCAGACCAAAAAAAAAAAAAAAAAAGTGGCACTGCTCATGTGGTGACATGTTCTACCCTGGGATAGCAGCTAAAGTTATACCCTGTGAGGTCTGTTGTGTCTGAATTTGGTATGCAAAACAATACAATACTGGTCAATACAATGCAACATAATACAACATTTTATATTGGGAAGAATTATTGTACTTGAAATCAACTAATTACTTGAAGGGAGTTAGGATCAGTCTTGATATTTCTATATAGATCTTTGACTAAGATGGATATAAAAAAGAACATGTATCACAGATAGTGTAGTATTCTATTTTTTTTTTTTTTTTTCAAGGATAATGGAATAAGCGTGTGCTTTTTTTGTACATTTATTCATCTGTTCCCACCAGCACACAATGGCCAACTCTTCCAAACAGAGGAACTGGTTTTAAGATATTCGCACACAGGACCCCAGTTTGTAGTTTCATCCATAGGACTTTTAGGGAGAGTGGAGTCTGCATGCACTGATGTTAACTCCAGAGGAAAAATCCTCTTGAACGAGATTTGAACCTGGATCAGCAGATCATGGGCTCAATGCACATCACTCTAATCACCAAGCTATCCCATCCACCTAGTGCTGTGTGTGTGCATGCGTGTGTTTGTGTGTGAATGCACCTGTGTGTGTGTGCACATGCGTGTGCATGTATATGTATGTATGTATTTATGTATGTACATATGTGCGTATGTGCACATGCAAGGTGTATTTCTAATAATAAGAACTAGTGTCATAATCATTTTAAAATTTAGTTTGCTTTTTTTTCCCCATTTGCATCTAGGTGACTCAATCTCTATCAGACAAGAGGGATTCTCCTACTGCCCCTCCTCCAAGAGACAAGGCAGCAGTCAGAATGATGAACAGTGCCCAAGTCTCTGCAGCAGCTAGGCTGTGCTTCAGGTGTGCCTGCAGGCTGCCTGCAACAAAACCAGTCACCTTGTCATGGCACCGAAGCTATGCAGTCGTGACGGGCAGTTCCCCACAAGTGCAAGGCCCACTGAATTTTGTGGCTGGCAGACGAGTGGATCCTTCAGACTTGTGTGGACAGTATGAATTGTGTGCTCCTGCAACTGGTATGGGTTTGTTTTTTTTAAACCTTTAATATGCTTGGTATCAGATATATGTAAATGCGTACATACATGCGTACATGCACGCATGCACATAATTATAACTTCTCTGCGTTCGATGAAGATATGATAACTTTATTTAAGCGATTGTGCCTTTATTTTTCAGGAACCAGAAGAATCCAAGATTGATTTTACACTATGTGTAAAATTTAAATTAGCATCATTGCTCAAGCTAAAGGGCTAACTTGTCTAAAGGCTAACTAAAATTGTGTATTGCTCAGAATGTAAGTACTGACAGTGAGAAAAGAAGCCGAGAGAGAAAATGGCCACTGAGGAACTATGTCCATTGATTAGTATCTCTGCAGAACTGAAAGTGCTGATATGGGAAATTAAGTTTTGTTTCCTTCATACAGGCACTGTTTGAAGATGAAATTTTGTTTAAATCATTTTGGCAGCGTTTGAAGGTGAAAGCTTTTTTGTTTTTTGTTTTTGCTGCCTCATCTTTTGTGACGTCCCCCATCCTGCTGTTCCCATTCCGCTCATCCCAATCTCCCCGCCACAGCCATACCCAGATTTGTTATGTCTCATCCTCGGGGTCAGAAGTCCACAGGGAGCCCATCAGTATCAGGCCACGTGGGGCCACCAGCCAGAGGGGCCCTGCACTACTGCTGGGTCACTTTGGTGGTGTTCAGTGGTGCCTGTTCTGAGCTAACATATGCAGGACACCACCTACTAAGCCCCCTACTAATGACAGTATTAGCTCAGTCGCGGAGCCAGACTGAGTGAGTTGCCCACCCAAGGTGGCAACCACCACAACGTCCCTTCAATGACAGTCCCCTGTGATCTCCAACCCCAAAGGCTGTGACACAAACACACCACAGGCACAGAAGTGTTTGGGCAAACCAAATCTGAGGTCACCATGAGACCAGACCAATTGGGAACACCGAATCAGAGGCAATTTTTTTACTGCATGATGATCAGTGACAATGAGGATGATGTAATGCTGCTGCTGTGGAAGTGCATATGCTTTGAGACTACTTGACAGGGTTGTACTTTACACTTACTGTCATAATATATCCCGGCGTCAACTGGGCCCGAGAGATACAGACACCTGAAGTGTTGGTCAGGTAATTTGAGCAACACTCTCAAACTTGCATCTGTTAAGTGGATGAAGCTTGACTGTGTGGTCCTAGTCTTCCCACTGAGCCCACAGCACACTCACTCTGGGTAGGAGCCGGCCAGAGTCCGAAAAAGCCCTATGACTCTTATGGGATTCAAACCTGCGACCTTCCAGTCCGTAACCCAAGGCGCTAACCACTACGCCATGGCGACTGGTTTGAAGATGAAAGTTTGTTTAATTCATGTTGGCAGTGTTTGAAGATAAAATTTTGTTCAATTCATTTTGGCAGTGTTTGAAGGTGAAATTTTGTTTAATTCATTTTGGCAGTGTTTGAAGATGAAGTTTTGTTTTATTCATATGGGCGATGTTTGAAGGTGAGAGTTTGTTTCATTCATATGGGCAATTTTTAAAGATGAAAGTTTGTTTCATTCATATGGGTGATGTTTAAAGATGAAAGTTTGTTTCATTCATATGGGTTATGTTTAAAGATGAGAGTTTGTTTTATTCATATGGGTGATGTTTAAAGATGAAAGTTTGTTTCATTCATATGGGTGATGTTTAAAGATGAAAGTTTGTTTCATTCATATGAATGCCTGTCTAGAAAGCAAAAAGTCCGTGTCTGAAGTGTGCTGCGGTTCGTACCCCGTTGACCGGAATTTTTCCCACCATGCCATTTTAGACCATGAGTGTTTGTCTGGCGCTAGTCTTTCGATGAGACGATCAACCGAGGTCCCGATGTTTACACGTAAATTATTTAGGCAGTTTAAAGAACCCACGCAACAAAGAGTTTGTCCTTGGCAAAATTCTTAGAAAAAAGCCCTCTGTTTAGGTGAAACAAATCACAGTTGCAACATGACAGGAAAGAAAAAACAGGTGGCGCTGCGCTTAGTGGCGACGTCTCATACCCTCTGCCACATCCCGGGAGAGCAGCCGAATTTCACGGAGAGAAATCTGCCGTGACTTAAAAAGTGGTATGAAATGAAATCTGAGCGCTTGATTGTGGCTTAACAAGATTCACGCTATATAATTTCCATACATAATTGTTTTTAATAGTGTTAAAAAAGATGACAAGTTTGCTTTACATTCATATGGGTGTGTTTAAAGATGAAGTTTGTTTCATTCATATGGGTGATGTTTAAAAATGAAAGTTTGTTTCATTCATATGGGTGATGTTTAAAGATAAAAGTTTGTTTCATTCATATGGGTGATGTTTAAAGATGAAAGTTTGTTTCATTCATATGGGTGATGTTTAAAGATGAAAGTTTGTTTCATTCATATGGGTGATGTTTAAAGATGAGAGTTTGTTTTATTCATATGGGTGATGTTTAAAGATGAGAGTTTGTTTCATTCATATGGGTGATGTTTAAAGATGAAAGTTTGTTTCATTCATATGGGTGATGTTTAAAGATGAAAGTTTGTTTCATTCATATGGGTGATGTTTAAAGATGAAAGTTTGTTTCATTCATATGGGTGATGTTTAAAGATGAAAGTTTGTTTCATTCATATGGGTGATGTTTAAAAATGAAAGTTTGTTTCATTCATATGGGTGATGTTTAAAGATGAAAGTTTGTTTTATTCATATGGGCGATGTTTAAAGATGAAAGTTTGTTTTATTCATATTGCCTGTGTTTGTTATTGTTGGGCATTTCCCAGCTTAACACTCTGGGGGTCACCCAGAACTTGCAGCAGTCTGACTCATTCATCCCACCTGGAAATGAATCACTGTGAGATTGGAAGCACACTGGATGAGAAGGTTGCGTGTATGACGGTTTCCAAGTACCTCGCCGCATAGGCAGCCATACTCTTGACTTCAGATAATTTTTTCTCCTTTAAAAGAGAGTGCAGGTTGTTATATTAAGAGCTTGTTGTGGCTGAAGGCAACCTCACCATAACATTTTACAACATAATAAAATGTTCTTGTAGACCTCAGCGCTTAGCTTACATCAATAACTGACAAAGCTTTTGGCCTGGACCGAAGCGGTGTTTGAAGGTAAAAGTGTGTTTCCTTCCTATCGGCAGTATGTTGAAAGTTTCTTTTCACTATAACTACGAGGAGCTTGCAATACTGTGGTGACAGGGGAAGTGTTACGAAAAATGGGAAGCAGTGGGGAAAAGGATGTGACTGCAGCGGTGCAGGCGGCGAAAAAGGCCGTCAAGGCGTGGTCTCAGACACCGGCCTTTGAACGAGGCCGGGTCCTCACCCGTGCTGCTGACCTCATCAGGGTGAGTGGAGTGTCATGTCTTACCCTATCCCTTGTGTTATTTCGTGTAGAGAGAGGTACATCATAATTGTATGGGTGTGTACAGATTATTTCATTGAGAGAGGTATATACAAATGTGTATGTACATCATGCATCACATGTAGGTGCACACACACACATGCACACACACACACACAGAGTTAATATTTACACAAATCATTCATGTACTTACGCACACACTACTGCACATGTGTTCACACTCACACGCAAAAACACATACTCTTATGCAAACACATACACACATACATACATACATACATACATACATACATACATACATACATACATACATACATACATACATACATACATACATGCATTCACGCACAGAAACTTGCTTACACATTATTTAGTTTGCATTGGCAATCATGTATTGAAATCACGCACCATAAAAAAAAGCATATTTTTAATATGAATTTTGTAAGACTTGAGAGAGTTCATTTGTAAC
Source organism: Rapana venosa (assembly GCA_028751875.1). Lineage (NCBI taxonomy): Eukaryota > Metazoa > Mollusca > Gastropoda > Neogastropoda > Muricidae > Rapana > Rapana venosa. The sequence goes on along the minus strand of CM054136.1, from coordinate 12,193,461 downwards.
ACTTACAGTGCACACAAAAGACAAACCAGTTGATAGTATTGAACTACTTTGGTCATCAAAATATGTGAATCTACTATTTCTTTGCATGGGAACTCTAAAATTGTGTGTGTGCGCGCGCAAAAGTGTGGACATGCACATGCATTTGTATGTGGTATTGTGGGATGGGAGCTGTTACAGCTAAATCACAAGTCATGTCATACTGTTCCAGGAACGAGCAGAAGACATAGCACGGACAGAGGTTCTGGACACGGGGAAGCCCATATGGGAAGCCCGCTTTGATGTGCTGGGGTGTGCAGACACTATTCAGTACTATGGAGGTCTGGCGCCCTCTTTGGTAGGTAGGTCATTGCACTTCTGCCTCTGGATTTTGTTGTACATCTAAGGATTGATAAGACTGTGTGTGTGTGTGTGTGTGTGTGTATTTGTGCTTACGTGTGTGTTTGTGTTCAAATTCATTTAACGTCTTTTTACAAGCTATGATATTAGATGGGTTGTGGGGGAGAGAGAGACAGACAGAGAGACAGACAGAGAGAAGGAGGGTGTATGAGTGTTGGGGGAGGAGGGTGTAGTTGGTAATGTATATGAGAAGGAATTTCAGGGGATCAGTGCATGCGAAATGATAAAAAAAACAAAAAACAATCTTTACGTTACTAACCTACTGAACTACACTAAACAAAAGAAAAATGCAGTTCTAACAGTTCCTAACAAAATCAGTAATTCCAATGAAAAATGGAATTAAAATTTCAACTACTGAATTTCACATGAGAAAAAAATCCTATCATAATGTATGTGTGTGTGTGTGTGTTTTGGGGGGAAGGGTGAGGTGGGAGTTGTATGTGTGTCTGCTTGAGAGTTGTACATATCTCAGTCTCAGTTATTTTTATCAGTGTATTTGTGTGGAACAAAACTACGAAGGATGGCACAATACTCCTGAGTTGTTCCGCAAGATTTTAGTGCTCAGTAATAAAATTTTATTCACTGACAGGTGACACACAAAATAAGATATGCATGTATGTATATAAAAAAAATATTTACAGATTATGGGATAGGATAGCTCAGTGGTTAAAGCACTTGCTTTTCCTTTGCAAAGATTAAGCAGTTTTGAACATGATTGCTAAGTTGAAGGGTGACCGTTTGTCTGCCTTGGCTTCAGCACAGTCCCCCCAGTCGCTCACCTGTAAATGCATATCCACCCTCTTAGGGTACAGGGAAGGTAAAGCAGTGAGGGAGAGGAGTTGGGTACTTCCCTTAATATGCTGGCCCCTAGAGAAGCTGAGGTCTCTGACATCTTGCTCCCTAAGGATCGCATAGGTTATCAAAACACCTTTACCTTTTGAAAAATTTTATTGATAGTTTACATTTGTATATTTCTTCATTCAAATAAGCACTTGTGAAAAAGATCTGCATTGACAGATATTCAATTCTGTTCTGTATTCTCAGTTACTGCTTTCCAACCTAAACCCTTTCATACTATTTTTATCATAACTTGGACTTTCAAGAATGGAGAGCATTTTTCACACTGTCATCAAACATGGAGTGTTGTGGACAAAACTGGACAGGTGAGCACATACAGCTGGCAGGTGGATCCTTTGCCTATACGGTACGCGAAGCGCTGGGTGTGGTGGGGGCCATCGGGGCGTGGAACTATCCCTTCCAGATGGCGGCTTGGAAGTCATCCCCTGCCCTGGCCTGCGGCAACAGCATGGTGTTCAAACCTTCCCCTTTGACCCCGCTGACTGCCGTTATGCTGGCAGAGGTCTATAAAGAGGCTGGCTTGCCAGATGGCTGTTACAACATTGTACAGGTTAGAGAGATGCTATTTGATCCTCCTTTTGTTTGCTTCTCTTTTGTGTGTATGTGTGTGTGTGTGCTTTGACCGAGCAAGAAATTTGGTCACTTCAGCGTTTTGTTTTTCTTAGCACCATATTGGTATATTCTTCAGCAGCAGGGTTCAGACTGCTGTGTTGATGCTCGTAGACAAATTAATTGTGTTCATGGTTTTATTGGTCTACAGATAGAGGTGATTTGTGTGCCACTCTTGGATTTTACTCAAGTGCAGAAGTACTTGCACTCCACAGAGGCTTTCAAGAAATAGTAAGAAGCAACGTGATATCCTATAGAATAATGATGAACACTTGGTAAAATTTATGCTAGAATGGCTTTGTTTTGGATACAATAATATACTACTTTGCCATGTGCTGTACTTGGTGTAGAAAATCAATCTGCAGGAACAATAGAATTGTCCCTGATGAAATTCTGCAGAAGTCAAGTCAAAAATACTTAAAATCATCCCATGACAGGCAGTAACAACAATTTCATGAAATATTAGTAGATCAATCTAGAAAATAAACACACAAGAAAGTAATAATTGACGTGTATAGAACATATTAAAAAATAATCCACTCTCAAAAATATGCTTATGTTTCGATGATTTAACATAAGAGCCACAAAAGGATTCGTGTTGTATCATGGCAACCAACTCTCCTGATGGAAAAGCTGCCAGAATTTGCTATATCAGAACTGTTGTTCTTAATACTTGTGACGTGTCATACAGCTGCTGTTGTTTCCAGCAGTATTGTTTGTATACATTGTGTTCTGTTGAAAGTTTTGTTTTGTCCTTGATAGCTAATGTCTGTTTTTCTCCAGCAATAATAATGATAATAATAAATGGAGTTTATATTGCGCTGTATCTTGCAAAAACAAATCAACGGGCTAATATAACCTGTAAGATTTCCTCCTTCCCCTCTCCCACCCTTGCCAAGAGGTAGCTAGTATCTGTATAATTATGATCTTATGTTCAGAAATGATAACAAAACATTATCTGCATGTTCAAAATATTTAAGGCAGTATCAGGACATTTGGTAAAAAAAACAACAACCCAACAACCCCCCCCAAAAAAACCACCATTCAGTTTGCTTGATGAAATTGATGGGTCCTGTAATTTACTAGCAAATAAGAAAGAAAATGAATTGACTACTAGTGATCCATCACTTCTCTTCTTTTATGGCTGTGATTGCAGGGTGAGGGAGAGACAGGGCAGATCCTCAGCAGCCATCCTGATGTGGCCAAGATGTCCTTCACCGGCAGTGTGGCCACTGGCTCCAAGATCATGGCTGCCTGCGCTAAGGTGAAGACCCTCTGGTGTCGTATTTACATTGTCAGTCAGAAAATGGAAGTCAGGATGTATATATCTGTTTTCCTTGACAAACCACACTGTGATGTGTACACAACAAGTATATCAGTAATTTACAGAATATTATAGCTGTGATAGTACAGTATAATAGAATAGAATAAAGCTGTTCATTTTCAGAATATCAAACCTGTGATAACCCAGTGCAATACAAGCCATGCTCGTAGGGACCAAACACAAACTCTCTTCCATTACAACAGCTTCAATAGAACTCGGCAAGACATCAGTCCCTCTATCCACTGCTGTAAAGTATCTAGGTGTTGTTATCGACAACACACTCTCTATGCAAAAATTCATCACCCAGACCTGTCAGTCATGCTACTATCAATTACGGTGTATTAGTGCAATTCTAAAGTACCTGTCCACCGATGCAACAGCCAAACTTGTCACTTCTCTCATTCTTTCACGTCTGGACTATTGTAATTCTCTTTTGTCTGGTCTGCCAGCATCATCTATCCACTCCCTTCAACATATACAAAGCTCCACAGCTTGACTAGTTCTCAGAAAGAAAAAATCTCTCCACTGGCTGCCTGTGCCACAGAGAGTAAATTATAAGATCAGTACCCGCTGTTACAAATGTTTCCACAAAACTGCACCCTCCTACCTCTGTGAATGTCTTAACCTGTACACTCCTTCACGTTCCCTCCGCTCTGCTGCAGATATGCCTATGAATACCTAGATTCAACCAATCCACCGTTGGCCGCCGCTCTTTCTCTATTTCGGGCCCATCGACCTGGAATGAGCTCCCTCTCTCTCTTCGCCAGAAACCTAGTTATGACACTTTTAAATCCAGCCTCAAGACATTTATTTCAAACCTAAGATTTCTCCCCTCCTGTTTCATATCAGAACTATCCCACCTTCACTAACCCATGTCCTATCACCCTGCTAAAGTATACGACCTGTGTGAGTGTGTGTGTGCTATTGAAAAACATTTGACTATTGACATTTTATTTCATAGATTTTGTCTGCAGCGCACCATGTTTGTAATATCTGTTTGTTTAAACTATTGATTATTTATCATTGATTGCATGACTGTGTAAGATTAGGTTGAATGTATGCGCTTTGATTTGTCTTTGCAAGATATAGCGCTATATAAGTTCCATTTATTAGTATTATTATTAATACAATAAAGCTGTTCATTTGCAGAATATCAAACATGTGATTGTAGAATACAAAACAATACAGTAAAGCTGTTAATTTTCTGAATACAAAACCTGTAACAATACAAGATTATACAATAACCCCCCAAAATACAGCAGTTCATTTTTAGGATATCAAACATGTTACAATACAATAAAACATAATGCAATGCAATACAAAACAGCAGTTAATGTTCAGGACATCAAGGATGTGACACTACCATACAATGCAGTACAGTACAGTACAACCCAGCAGTTCATGTGGTTAGAGTGACGCACTTGTGATCTGCTGACCCAGATTGAAATCTTATTCAAGAGGATTTTGCCTCTGGAGTTAACATCAGTACTGACTCCACTCCCCCCAAAAGTCCTTTGAAAGAGACTATAAACCGAGGTTACGTGTGCGAATGCACGCAGAACATCTTAAGCACACATTAAAACCAGTTCCGCTTTTCAAAAGAGTAAGCCAATGTGTGCTGTGGAAACGGACAACAACATTTACAAAACTGCATACACACCGGGATTGGATGTAAAAAAAGTACATGAGTGCTTATTCCATTATCCTCAAAATGATAAAATAAATGAATAAATAAAATAAAACATGGCAGTGCAATACAATACAGTACAGTACAGTACAGTGCAGTACACTACCACAGTTCATGTTCAGGACATCAAGCATGTGACCTTGGAGCTGGGCGGCAAGTCCCCGCTGATCATTTTTGAGGACGCTGACCTGGACAACGCTGTGAAGGGAGCCATGCTGGCCAACTTCAGCAACCAGGGGCAGGTAACACTGTCATTTGTCTGTGGTTTGATTGAAACTACATCATGACATGGAGAAAGTGTGTGTGTGTGTTTGGTTGTGAGTGTGTGTGTGTGTGTGTGTGTGTTTGGTTGTGTGTGTGTGTGTGGTTTTGTGTGTGCTTATATGCGAGCATGCTTATATGCCTTCAGATGCTTTACAGAATGCATACATTTTCTGTAATCATGGTTTATTAGTTCATGTAAAAGTCTGATGGTACTCAGGCAGTCACACACACACACACACACACACACACACACACACACACACACACACGTATGCACACATGCATGCTCATTCACTTGCTTACACACACACACTCTCACCACTCCAGAATTGAAAAATTTGCGCAGGTGTGCTCAAACGGAACGCGAGTGTTTGTTCAGAAGAGCATTGTGGACAAGTTCTTGAAACGCCTGGTGGAGAGAACGCAGAAGATGGTGATCGGCAACCCCAACAAAGAGGAGACCACTGTGGGCGCCACCATCAGCCCCCAGCAGGCTGCCATCGTCTTCAGCTACGCGACAGCGCCCGCAAAGAGGTCAGTCCTTTGTTTTCCTTGTTTTGGGGAAGAAAGATTGTCATCACTGCCATCGTCGTCATCGCCTTCTGTAGCTGGTCTCTTTTTGTTGTACCAGCTGTACGTCTGAAATAGATCTCTTTTTCCAGTGTGCATCATGGTGTTTTTGGTTTCGTTGTAGAGTAGTGGCATTGTGTATTGTATCTGTAGTTACAGACTCAAAAATGAACCAGTCTGTAGGCTTTAGTTTGTGTATACACATACATGCACACATGTATGTATGCATGCATGTACACATGCACTCACGCACGCACACACACACAATCACTTACACATGCACACAATCACACACATGCACACACACACACAATTCACACACATGCACACACACACACACACACACACACACACACACACACACACACACACACACACACATGCACACACACACACACACACACATGCACACAACACACACACACACAGAATCTCTTACAGACACACCTTACATATTTTATCACAGACATTTAATATACAAACAGAATACCCACCCACCCCTTTAAAAAAAAAAAGCAAAACAAAAAACCCAAGCTATGTCTATCCAAATCATCATGTGTTTACTCTCCCGGAAGTTGGAACATGGCTACTGAATGGTGGACAAAAAAGGTCACATACACAAAAATCTCACCATTGGTGAACCTCAGAGCTCTAGCTGAGAAACACACACACACACACACACACACACCACACACACACACACACACACACACACACACACACACACAGAGAAAAGTCATGTTCTGTATCCTGCTTCAGGGGGCCACTGTGGTGTATGGCGGAGAGAGGGTGACCCCCAGCGAAGACCTGGCAGGGGGGTACTACCTGAGACCCTGCATCCTCAGTGACTGCTCCGACGACATGACAGTGGTGAGGGAAGAGGTCTTTGGCAGTGTCATGTCCGTCCTGTCCTTTGACACGGAAGAGGAGGCAGTGCGACGAGCTAATGATACACAGTTTGGCCTTGCCGGAGGAGTTTTCACAAGGTGAGTTTCCTCTGAAGCCGGAGTATGGCTGCCTATGTGGCGAGGTGCTTAAAAACGGTCATACACGCAAACTTCTCATTCGGTGTGCACTTTCATTCTCACAGTGATTCCTAAGAGGGATGAGTGAGTCAGAGTGCTCATTCTGGGTGACCCCCTTAATGTAAAGCTGGGAAACGCACAACAAGAGGAGTTGGACTTTTGAGCTTTTTTTTTTTTTTTTAGTCTTTGTTGGGCTGTAAGCTTTTGTGTCCCTTGCTGTTGTTTTTACTCAATAAGAGTTTTTTATATGAGTAAGACAACATATTTATTATTGTTAAATTTTGAGGTTGCTGGTTTGTTGTTATTGTGTGTTCCCAGCCTTGCGCCCCAGGGGTTACCCAGAGTGTGCACTCTGGCTTAACTCCTCCCTCCTGGGAATCACTATGAAACTGAAAGCACCTTTGGGATGAGAACTTTTTTGGTTTTGGTTTTTTTGCTGCCTCATCTTCTGTGACGTCCACGTCCTACTGTTCCCACACCGCTCATCCCGATCTCCCCGCCACAGTCACACCCAGATTCGTTATGTCTCATCCCCAGGGTCGGAAGTCCACAGGGAGCCTATCAATATCAAGCCGCCATAGGGCCACCAGCCAGAAGGGCCCAGCACTGCTGCTGAGTCACTTTGGTGGTGTTCAGTGGTGCCTGTTCTGAGCTAACATACACAGGACACCACCTACTAAGCCCCCTACTATCGACAGTATTAGCTCAGTCGCAGAGCCAGACTGAGTGAGTTGCCCACCCGAGGTGGCAACCACCACAACGTCCCTCCAACGACTGTCCCCCGTGAACCTCCAACCCCAAAGGCTTTGACACAAACTCACCACAGGCTTAGATGTGTATGGGGAAACAGAATCTGAGGTCACCATGAGGCCAGACAGAGTAACTGTGACCACCAGATCAGAGACAATTTTTATTTTATTGCATAATGATCATTGACAATGAGGATGACATAATGATGCTGCTGTGGAGGTACTTGTGCTTTGAGACAACTTGACAGGGTTGCACTGTACGCTTACTGTCATAATAATCCTGGCATCATTCGGACCTGAGAGATACAGACACCTGCAGTGTTGGTCAGGTAATTTGAGCAACACTCTCAAACTCGCATCCGTGAAGTGGATGAAGCTTGACTGTGTGGTCCCAGTCTTCCCACTGAGTCCACAGCACACTCACTCTGGGTAGGAGCCGGCCAGAGTCCCCAAAATCCCTATGACTCTTGTGGGATTCGAACCCGTGACCTTCCAGTCCGAAATCCAAGGCGCCAACCACTGCACCTTGGCGGCTGGTTTCCTGGATGAAAAGGTTGCGTGCATAACTGTTTCAAGCAACTTGCCAGATTGGCAGCCATAGTCCTACTTTAGAGGATTTTTTTCACTTTTGAATAGAGTGGATGTTGTTATGTTAAGAGCTTGTCTTGACTTAAAACAATCTAGGATTTTTTTCACTTTTGAATAGAGTGGATGTTGTTATGTTAAGAGCTTGTCTTGACTTAAAACAATCTCAACATAGCATTGAACAACATAAAAACACTTTAATGTAGACCTTGGCACCTAGCTTACATCACTAACTGACACAGCTTTTGGCCTGGGTCGAGAATGAAAGCTTCTGACAGTGCTTTAAACACAGATGATGCAGACACACAGGAGTTGTATCATCACATGTAGATTTTGTTGGTTCCTCAGCTGGAGGTCGGAGGTTCACCAGTAATGAAACTTTGCATAGTCAGCTGCTTTTGCCCACCATTAGGTTGCCACTTTCCAACTTCGGGGATAATGTCTACACTTGACACCAGTGTGCATGCGGTTTTAAAACGTTGTCACCCATTCCAATCGGCAAGGATGGCCTACCCTTCCAAAAGGTTGGAAAATTTTAATAATTTGTGCACAAAATGTCTTGTGTGCATTTTCACGCGTACTTTGGTTTATAGTCTCATCATGACTTTCGGAGGAGTGCAATCAGTATTGATGTTAACTCCAGTAAAATACTTCCCCTTAAACAGGTGTCATGGTGATAGCTCTAACCCTCACATAAATTATTTCTTTCAGTATTTGTGCATGTCGTGAATTGATTTTGTGAGTGTGGTGGTTCCTTGGCTAAATATCCAAGGTTCAGCAGTGGTGGGGTTTTGCATAAGTGACCATTTTTACCCATCATTAAAATAGCCACAGTCTGACTTCGCAGATGGTTGTGATTGATTTTCACTTTGTTAATTGCATGTTGTAATTTTTTTAAAATTATTATTTTTGTAGCAATATGTGAAGTTTTGGAGTTTCCATTTTTCTAAGCTACTGTGCATGTTGGACAGAAATCTGAGCAGGGCTCACCGAGTGGCCTCACAGCTGGAAGCTGGCTCCTTGTACATCAACAACTACAACACCCTACCTGTGGGTGTGCCCTTTGGAGGCTACAAAAATCTGGCATTGGCGTGAAAACGGTCCAGACACACTGGACTACTACTCCCAGATCAAGTCTGTGTATGTGGAAATGAATGACGTGGATTGTCCTTACTGAGCAGCTGTGGACTGGAGCAACAGATAACTTGACGCAAGGACAGTTTTGAAATTGTATGATTGACTGATTGCAGCGTTTAGGGGTTTGAGTTGAATTTGTCCTTTAGATGGAAAGGTATTGGGGGGTGGGGGGGGTGTTTCTTTTGTTGTTGTTGTGTAGTATCTTACACAGTGACAGTTTTGAAATTTAACGATTGGCTGATTGAAGTGGTTAGGGGTCCTGAGTTCAATTAATTCTTTAGACAGAAAGGGGGTGGGGGTGTTGTTGTTGTTATTGTTATTTGTAATATTTAGCAGAGGACAGTGTTGAAATTGTAGATTGTCTGAGTTGAGTCATCTTCAACAGGTAAGGATGTGGATGGGTTGTATATTATTTTTATCCGTTTGTTGTTGGTGTTTTTGGTGGGTAATGTATAAAACTTTGAGCACAAATAATTTCATGAGGAAATGGGATATTATGTCACGGATTTGGTTGTGTAATCTGAACATGACCATCTCAAGACATGTTAATCAGGAATGTTGATGGAAAAAGCAAGCGATGATGCTTTCTTTATACCGAAATTGCAAATTGTGGCCTTTTTTGGCAGTACACTACATAACACGTGTTACATGAAATAGGAGCACCTGTCGAGTGTTAGCGAATCAATTCTGATCCAGAGGTCGCGGGTTTATCCGCTCTGGCTCGGTTTGTGTCCTTGGAAGACACTTACTCCTATTTCTCCTCACCAGGTGTACATGGTACACCTGTGGAAGTATCTGTACAACTAGCGTCCTGTCACAGGTGGGAAAAACATCATGTCGCTTAACGCTAGAAACCGAGATAAGCTCCGGCTCTATGGGCCTTCTGGCTCGAAAGAACATACTTTTTTACTTTTACATGAAAATGAGCCACAAGCCACAGGATGAAGTGCCAACATTCCTTACATACATATAAAGTGGTAGAAAAGTGCATGAACTTGCCAGGCCAAAGGAAGAAATGTTATCTGTATAATTATATTCCATGCCAGTCATTGTGACAGTGTCATATATAGTTCAGTGGTTCATTTAGATATTATATTGGATGCTATGCTTAGATAAAACTCATGTAGTACCTATGTATGTTTGTGTTTATCTGTGATTCTTGCATGAATTGTTTTGTGTTTGTTTTTGTTGCATGCATTGTATAAGAATCCTAAACGCAGCAGTCCAGTTACCACTTAAAATTAGAGCTATTATGTAATTTTACACCATGATTAAACCATTTATTTTTATGCAGTATAAAATTTAATGCACACACACACACAATAGGCAGTTATTCACCAACACAGTGCCAGAGTTTCATAAGAAATGGGCTTCAAACAAAAAAGATATGATGATTTTACTATGATGACCCAGTGCACACTGCACTCAGCTGCTGTAGGGCTGGTCCACAGAGACTACAGTGCAGCTGCACTCTTGGGGTACAAAGTGTTAAGACCTTTCGACTTCAATCCCACAGGTCATGAAGTCAGTGCTTTGAATCTTGGCAGTGTCCGGTGAATTAAGGGTTGGGATTTTTATGATCTCCCAGGTCATTTCAAGTTCAGACCTGCCAGTGCCTTAATTCAATTTGTATACATACGCATGCAGAAGATCAAATATGTACATTAAAGTCCCTGTAATCCATGTCAGTGTTCAGTGGGTTACGGAAACACAAACATACCAAGCATAATAATAATACATGGAATTTATACAGCACTATATCTTGCAAAAAACAAATCAAAGTGCTTTCATTCATCCTAGTCCTTTACATGCAGCCAGTTACAATTAATAGTTTTTACAAATTCAAATGTAAACACACACGCACCACACACACATAAAGGTTGTACCTCTCTGGCAGGGTGATGGGGGGGGGGGGGGGGGGGGGGGGGGGGGGTTGGTTGTTGAGGGCAGGGACAGAAATGAGATGAAACAAGAGGAGAGAATCTTAAGATTACACCCTGGAGTCGGAATGCAGCTGCCTTTACGGACATATATTTCCAAGTTTTGTTTGTTTGCAGAGAAGTTTCATGATTTTATACTTGTTAACTGGTGCTGAAGTTTTAAGTCGTTCAGGACGGTGGTACTTACTTGTTTGGGCACAAGTGCATAACCTTGCACTTGCATGTTTATGATTTCTCTTGCTTTGATCTTGTATAGGCAGGGAGATAGGTAGTAAGACAGAAATCCGTTGTCATGATAATGCCTTCGAGTAGTAAAGGGTTAAAGATTGTATGATGATTGCTCAAACTCAGCTTTTTGAAAATGAAATGGAAAAAAATATTTCACACAACTGTGTAGTGTGAGGAAAGAATTCACTAGAATATACTTACAGATGTTGTTGACTGGGTAAAAGATATTCAGTATTGTGTGTAAAGAATGTAGATAGATGCCTTTGTTAATCAGTAGTATTACTGACACTTCTTTCCCTGATATTGTCACTCTGTTTAGTTCTCTTCAGTCACTTCCTCTAACACAGTGTTTTCAATCATGATATTATATTTCTCAGTTGCCATCTTTTTTTCTCTATATGATTTGTTTATGACTATTGATGAAATGAGATCAATACTTTTGATTGCAATGAATTGTGGCGAATACTTTTGATTGCCATGAATTTTGGATGAATAAATTATTTTTAATTAAACTTTGTACCAAATGTCCTTGATCTGTGCACAAGTTGTTTTTTGACCACTGATGTATTTTGTTCAAGTAACAAATCAGTTACCTCATGCAGAAGGCATGGAAGGATAGAAAAAATTGTGATATACATACACATGTGCAGTACACACACAAAATTGTCATCATCATGTTTGGCCTTAAAGGTGAAGAGGAGGAACAGAGCTGCCTACATTCTTTCTGTTTCTTCTTCGTCAAACGTCAGACAGCAACTACTGTTGTCTGTCATATAAGCGAAAATGCGTTGTGCTGTTGTCAAGTGCCTGACAAGTCAGGTCCAGCGCATCCTACTTCAGCATGGGAGCAAGTTGTTATTTTCTAACTCTTTCTGGAAAAAAGGCAGGAAAATGGACCAAGAAGGCAGAAAATATGACAAGGAGGTGACAAGAAGAAAAGGAACAAAGCAGAAACAAAGAGGGTGATAGAAAAGAGGGAATTCGTAGCACAGAATTTACAAAAGGTGGAGATGCTATTTATACCGACAGCCCCCACTCCCGCCTCTTGGCTATAGGGGGTTAATTTTTTCTAAACATACTAGTGGCTGATGATGAAGTCAATGTGAGTTATTACACTGAGGCCTTTCTTCAACAAGATGTAACGAGTGGTCAGAAACTTTCCAAGTTAAGCAGCTGTATTGAACATTTATTATTATCATCAAAGATTCATGCTTTGGATTCTGGATTCAAAGATTCCCTCATATTGGTTGTAAAGTATTATTGTGTGAAGATGTCAAATACTCCAAAGGTTGCTATGGCTCTGCATGATCCATTTTGTGTCTTCTTTTATGATCCAGATGGCTAAGCGGATTTCTTTTCTTCTTCTGTTCCTTGGCTAGAGCACCGTGATTCACCAATGGTGACATTTTTGCGTATGCGACTGTTTTTTCACAACTGGTTTCCCCCCCTACCATTCAGGTACCCATATACCAACCTGAGGGGTGGTATTTAAACACAACACCTGTGTGCATCTTTTTTATGTATAAAAATGTCATCTGTTCCTACCGGCACACAATGGCCTACACTGAAAGGTGGAATTTCTTTTATATATTTATTCTTTTTCAAGGATAATGGAATAAGCACTCATGTGCTTTTTTTCCATCCGGTCCCCCTGTGTATGCAGTTTTGTCAATTTTGTCATCTGTTCCCACTGGCACACAATGGCTACTCTTCTGAAGAGCAGAACGGGTTTTAACATGTGTGCAAGATGTTCTGCTTGTATTCGCACACAGGACCTTAGTTTATAGTCTCATCCAAAGGACTTAGACATTCAGTTTGATTTTTCCATCAAACTGGGATAAAAGGGCGAGACTGAGAATTGAACTCAGAACCTCACAGTTTACTTGTTAGGCAGGCAAACCTCTTAACCATCCTGCCACCTTCTTGAATCTGATTTAAAGGAAAGAAATAATGCAAGGGAGTACAGTAATTTTTTAAGACACATTCCAAATCCATGCAAACCAAGCATAAGCATGCTCACTCAGAAATAACACAATAATTCACAAAAGCTGAAATAAGCATCAGTTGTGTGTTGTTGTTTTTTCTTTTATTTGAATCAGCATCATTAATGGCACAGTGGCATGATTAAAAAGAAAAAGGTGGTTGAAAATGATGCAGACGATGTCATATTGGATATGGATGGGATACTTGATATTATATGACCTGATGCACTGTCAAATGGTCACAGCTAATGTACACAACCAGCACTGGGCAGCCAGTAACAGGAAAAACTGATGGAGAAGACGGCCAGGTATTTTCTTGACAAATATAAGCATGGGTCTAATTTTGTGTTCAACTCCCTGACAATGGTTTCAGTGAGGGCCACCAAATAACTGTCCCAAGTTCAGCAGCTGAATTGGGTTTAAATGACACAATGAGACATTCACATACTGACCTTTGAGTGGAAAAGTGATCCTTCATTGTCAAGTATGACTGAGTGTGTGAACTTGACACTGAATAGCCTCCTTTCATTTAAAAACGAGTTTCTATCTATCTATCTGTCCCGTAGTCTGACGACCGTGGGGGCACCCTCAAAGACTCAACAACCAGTTCCCTCCATTCCTCGAGTTTAGCCTTTAAAAAAAGACTAACACATGTAGCAAGGAACAACTGACAACTGTTTCTGTCAACTACTGGAACACATGAGAGCCATTTCACTGCCAGTCACTATCCAAGTGAAAACAATCATTCTGATTGAAAATGAAATGTCTCATTTCAATTGTAAATATCAGGCAGTAATAAAATGACAACCTGCATGCTTGGAAAAGTTGACAGCTTCCAGGAAATTAAACTGTTTCACTCTAGAATATTCTGCTAATGACGTAAACCTTTACTACGTTTAACCTACAGGACTTCAGAGGAATATATACAACTGGAACCAGGACAGTATCTTAACTTTTTTTTTATAGCCTCTTCTCTGGTTAACATAGGACTGGAACTTCTAAACAATTTGTCTCCCCTCCTCACTCTCAAGCAAGTCTGCGACTTCAGTGAGATATATCCATGAAAGTTTCAAGAAGTCTACATGTATTAACCACAAGCCACTAACATACTGTAGTCAAATGTTCATAGTTTGAAAGTGCCATACTTGTTTCCCATCACTGCAAACACTGTTGTGGAGTTGAACATGCACTATCCCTGAACAGCTTGGAAGACAGAAGGTTGCTTATATAATTATGTGCTTTCCTACATGACCATGATGCCATGACAGCGAACGTCATCAAAACAGAAACACAGCACCACACACAGATAAGAGAGCAAGGGATGAAAATGACAATGTCTGACAGACATATTATGCACAACATTACAATGTTGTCAGGAGAGAAGTAAAGCAGTGTCGTTTCTATTTCTTCATGCAAACATTACTGACTGACATGTTACATGATGCCATAGGAGCACTTGTCTTGTCTTGTCTTGTCAAAGCCTATGCTGACTCCTCAAAGGCACGCTTGTTCATGTTTGCTGCTTTTGAATCAAGTGTAGGGTTAGTGTGTAAGCGTAGGGGTGACAGGTCACATCACTACTTGATATGGTACATTAAAAAAAAAAAAGTGAATGTGTTGGGGGGAAAAAAACAAAAGCTTCAACAGTGCATGGTGAATGGCATTTTGTTGGGTGACATAGTTTTAGGTAATGCTAGTGCAAAACATGATGAAGAGGAGTGCATTTTCTGCCCTTTCTTGTTTTACATGATAATGACATATTTTAGGCCCTTCAGTCCACATTCCCTTCAATAGCTTTATTATTTGAATACTTCCTGTCTTTTAAAAATTTTTTATCAGACTTGGCAAACAGCCCCCCCACCTTCCATCTCTAACCCCAAAACCTAAGATTATGCCTGAAAGATTTGGATGCCTGGGGTATAGGTGAAAGCAGTTCATGAATGCATCCTGCCTTTATTTGTTTAGTACTGTAGAGTGCCCAGGTTACCAGCACTGCATCTGCTTTGGGGGACAGAGAAGGCAAGGCAGGGGGGAGAGGACTGAGAACAGAAATAAGCTGGAATACAGATCACTCTGTCTTGATTCAGACCTAAGGGAATACATTTCACAGCCACTACCACTGTTGACCTTGTGTGAAGACCTGTCAAAGGAGACTACTACATCCGATCTTCCCCAGCAGAATCCTGATGATCATGCATTGTCTGAAAATGTGTGAAGATGTTGATTTCAGTGTTTGCTATAAATACCCTGAGCCTATTACAAACTCCACATAATTACACAAACTATAAATCTTAGTTTAAAAAAAAAAAGCTTCCATATTGTCATTCATATGCAAATGTCACAAAGCAGGAAAAACCGGAGGAAAAAAATCCCCTGCCTTACAACGACAAAGGAATACACAGGTGAAAAAATGCAGTACTGACTACCGAATGAAAAATACATGTGGAATTACTTTACACTTCATGTAGCTTAAAGCCTAGCCAACTGCAGAGGCTGTATCCAGAGTTGTCATCATGAACCAAATCAAAAACCATCTTTCACAATCATTTTGTACATGTATATATACACAAAAGACGTTCATTACTTTTGGCAATAAATAAAAATGTTAACCTTTCAGCTTCATTTAAAATACAATATATAAAAAGGTACTGAAACAGTTGATAGATAATTCATTAAAAATCAAGTTACAGAGAAGCCCATCAACTGACGAAGAGAGGTGAAAATAGTGACAGGCGCAGCACACACTGACTGTCGCTTGCAACCTTGCTACAGCACAACACAACACAGGAAGCCACACCACTGAGTCACCAAAATAAATACACCGACAAGATACAGGGGGAAAAAAACAACAAATAGCTCTGCAGCAGTTGTAATGGACAAATATAAGCATTGCACACTGTGAGTAATGCTACTGGATTTTAAACAGCACATTCAAAATAATGTCATTCATATGTGTATTGCTACACCACAAAATATACTGCACATCTATTTAGCACTCTCTTAAAACAACAATGACGACAACAAAGTACAAAATTAAACTATTACAGAAAAAAGAAAACAACATAGTACATTCTCCTAATGAGCTGCTTCATTTTCAAAAATGCTTTTGCTTCTTTTTCTTAAAAAAAAAAGAAAAAAAAGGCAAGACTAGAAAACAAGCAGATGAGGATCATGTTTTGGCCAAAGAAAGCAAATCTCAGTATGAAACATATAGTCATTCTGCTCAAGGCATATATATATATATATATATATATATATATATATATATATATATATATATATATATATATATATATTTAAGTTGTCATGTATGAAGAGGGGACAAAACAACAAAAATATACATTGTCAAAAAACATCAAAATAATGCATGTGCATGTTGTAATGACCAGACAAAACGTGGGACTAACATGACCTGACAAAAAAGTAAAACTGTCAGACCACTCCATAACATTGTCAAAAGTTACAACTCATAGCACTGCAGTAAGCACAGCACCTCCAGTATTTAGGCTTTTCCTTTCTACAATGTCTGTCCCCCCCCCCCCCCCCCCACATTTCCCAAAACTTGTCAGTTTAATTGATAGCAAATGTACAGTGCCAACGATGATTGCTGTTGTCATAAGATTTTACCAACAAGCAACTTTAAAGAAGTACTGTATCTCTATCACCTTACGATAGAGATGTGGACCAAAAAACCCCAAAACCATCAAAAACAGGTGCTACAAATGGGGGATCTTTCCCCATTTGTATCAGATAAGAAAGCTGCTTTCTTTTTTTCTTTTAAAGGCTTTTGATTGGTTTTTAGGTGGTTTTGACTTTTTGATTTTTAAAATTTTCAACAAAATGAAGCAAAGCTGCCTGTAATGTACCCAAAAAATACTCAAAATTTTTGTGGAAACAAAAAATACTGTCCTGGGACAAATATAAGACCCCCCCCCCCCCAAAAAAAAAAAAGAAAAAAAAGAAAAAAAGAGGTAAGTTGATTATCGAAGTAATGGGTGTTACAAAATAAAAATTGATCTGATCAAAAAAGGAAAAAAGTGCAAGTGATGTACCTCTGATGACACGTGTAAGGTTTGGTCTTGAGGTGGAACGTCTGGTAAGTTTTAGTTTTTCACATAAATAAATAAATATGATATAAAAAATTACCAACAAGCAAACTATAGAAAAAAGGGATTGCACTCATTAAAAAATAAAAAGTAAAAATATTCTCCCTCCCTCTCTTCTCCTCTAAAAAGGAAAAATAACAAATTAATCTTGTTAAGTGTGAGTGCTCTTAAAGCACGACACTTGCACAAAAGATATTGATTTGAGAAAGAGACATCTGAGCAGCCTGAGCAGCCTAAGCGACCGGCAGTTATATAGGATTATGATAGAAATAATAACTTAAAAAAACTCAATATCACAATTTATATTGACTTTGGGATACCATAATTTTCAGGCGACAAGGCAACTTGGATCATAATGAGCATTTTTAGATTTTAGAGAAAAGGCTTTTAATCCACAATAGTTTGCATCAGTCTTGCTTTGCTTTGGGTGCCATTTTCTTTTTTTTTTCTTCTTCTTTTTTGTTCGTTTGTTTGTTGTTGAACAATTTGTTGTGCATTCTAAACCACCAAACAAAAGTTTTGGTCAGCAAAAAGAGCCAGAAATATAACATTTTGAGAATCTTGGTCTTTTCCCAAAGACTGGAGAATGAAGGTCACTTTTTTATTTTTAAAAACATGTTTACAAGTTTTCAAAGACAACATGACTTTTGTTTAGATTCAGCCATCTGAATGGACCAATGGCCACACAGGTCAGCTGATGCTTTGACCTGACAGGGGCACTTGATTTAGCCATACTGATATTGATTGCATATTCAAGTGTCAGACATGTCACCACAAGAACAACAGAAAATACTGCTACTCTGAAGCCTGAAAAATATTGTAATTAGATCAAGAGTGACTAAAATTTGTATGAACAGAAGTTAAGCACCAACGCAAGTACTATTGAGCATTCCTATGTAAATTTTTAGTAATTGACAACAGCTCCCCCCAAAGGGAAAGAATATCTTAAGTGCTGAAGGATACAAACATTCTCAACCATTTCAAACCAACATAAATTGCAGGTGTGGTTTTCTAAAACAGTGTAAAGTCACTGAAGGTCCCCAAGTGTACTCCAACTCTAAATGACATGTCTCCTCTAAGTTATGATCCATAATGATCTGTGTCCATGCAACCATTCTGATGTCCAGCTGAAGTGTTGTGTGTGTGTGTGTGTGTGTGTGTGTGTGTGTCGTGTGTGTGTGTGTGTGTGTTCATCTATCAATATATAAATGAACATGTTCTTAACCTCTTTGAATGGATTGTTAGCAATGATGGAGTAATGAAGAAAAACAAATGTTTTGTTCTATCAACACAATACAAAAAAAGCTATTCACAAAAAAAGGTGGGGTAGCAACCAGGCATTTTAACCAAGGTTGTCCCTTCCCATGACGCTTGGTCCACTGTCAGTGACGGCACAATGGAGAAGACAGTAGTATACACTAAACAGAGATCACTGGGCAATAGCCAAAGACAGCTGTCTGGTCTGTAAGTTTTCATGAGCAATGACTAAAGACATGATTTTGTAGTAATGGACCTGAATGTTTATAAAGTAAACTTTATTTACTCAGGATTCAAACACATAAAAATATTTCATTTATGTGCTGAGCTCTGCGTGAGCAATATGCCGACGCTTTGAGCCTACTTCTCTGGATTTCGACAGCAATTCAAGCTAATATATTGAGTTAATGGTTGTAAGTTTTCAACAGGAATATCTGATACAGGTTATTTACATACAGCATTCAAAAAGACAACTGGGAAAAGAATTCAAATCATCATAAAATGTGCTTTAATGCCCAGCATTGTGACTACCTGTGTCTGTACCTCTCTATAGAAATGATAAGACTTCTTTGTGCTATGATTAATACTGTGTAAATCAATATTCATCTGCTACTACTAATACTGTGCCAGTAAAGTGTCTTCATGCAGTATAACTACATGACAAAGGGACTATGTTCACATTTGCATAATAAGCTATATGCCTACAGAACGCCCAATCTGCGGTACATCTTTCATTGACATGACCAGTATGATCCGCCTTGGTTGCAACTAAATATTGAATTCAATATCTGCTTCAGTAGGAAAAAAACCCCAAACAACTTCATTTGATGCACTGATAATCATACAATTTGAAAAATAAATAAAGAAACAAAATTTTTTAAATAATTTTTTTTTTAATTCATACAATTTGAAAATGAATCCTTTCAATTATGATGCTTCAGGTTTAAAATTGTTATGCTGACATCAGACGACGTAGACAAATGACGTTCTAGTACAAAATAGCACAAAGATTACACGTTTGTAAAGCCATCCATTTATAAGTTGTGTCAACTGTACTACAATGGCTGAAACACATCCAATGGGAAAGATGTGCTGAAATGTAAGAACATATAAATGAACTGATAGATCAGACCAAAAAAAAACCCCAACAAAAACCAAACCCAGAGAAAGAGATGATAGCATGAGAAGAAAAATGAGATTTTCAAAAGGTCGGGTACAAATCTTTATGGTGTACTGGGTCTGTTTCATTTTCTATTTGACTAGAAAATAATGCAATGAATTGGCCACCAAATATGTCTTTGACAGAACTTTTAGTCATCATGAGTAAACAAACGTTTACCTACTGTATATATTGGACGTTAATCTTTTGGTGTATATAGAATCATGGTCCCTAAAAATATTTAATTTCATCATGTCATATTTTCAGTTTTAATTTTATCATGTCATATTTTCAGTTTTTAAACAAAGTGGTTTAGTATAGCTGAAATTATAATAAATCTAAATAATGACTGAATACGGCTTGACAATCACATATAAAAATAATATATGAATGATTCAATACATTTTGATTTAAAGTCATGGTTCTTTGAAACAAAAATGCCCAATGGCAAGGGAACAGTGGTGTGTAGTTCAACTGTCAATAAAAGGTCCCACAAAACTCTAAAAAATCAATTTTAAATGACTATTATTTTTTTTTTACAATACAAGTTTTGACAAAAGAATACAAGGGGTTTTTTTTGGGTTTTTTTACAAATCGGGTCAAAAATACATGTTGGCACTTGGATGGATAGATCTTCAAAAACGTTGTGTCAGACTCAAAAAGCAAAGCGACAAATTCAAACACTGACTGGGTTCTTATACAAACAAAACCAAAAAACCTGTTTGCTGCACTATAGATGTATAGATATATGAACTGGAAAGAGAGTTATGATGATGATGTCAGTCAGATTGGTCAGTGGAATGACATACAGCAAAATGCTGAACACATCAGATCATCATTGCCTAAGTCATCAATGACACCTAGCGATAACACAGACAATAGAACACTTACATCCCCACCACTACATGTGCTGTGCATCAAATTTAAAGCCCATGTGACACACTGTTCACAAAGAAAATTAGTTTCCATCCCACATGAATTTTAAAATGCTGGCAGATCCAGAAGCTTTGAAAAGACCATTACTTCACAATAAGAAGCCTTCCACAACAACCAAAATAAAATCACAACTACAAACACTGAAAGCGCCATGTCATGACATTTGCATTATGCAGCTGTGACGGTTGTCTGCATCTTGGATTGTTTTGGATTATAAAAGCCACCCACCAGAAAGATATCAACCTCTACAATCAAAACAAATCCTGAAGCCGACACAAGATCAGAATGATTGTGCAGAAACCTTAAGCATCCTTGCATTGTATTCTATCTGCAACAACTGCCAGCTGTTCTGAGATCCGCACATGACATAAAGAGGAGTTAGATTTTTTTTAATGACAATTTACTCATTCATTTAAGCAACAGATTGACAAGCATGATGTGACACAAACAGGCAGTGGACAAGACCTGGGTTAAAACATTTCAAGATCTGTTGTCTGACTCAACTGTATTACTGACCAGAACTACAGTTCAGAAATATTTTCAACCTCAGGTAGTGAGATTGATCTCCTCCTAGTATGCACACACGCACACATTCAGACAAACGCACACTCATATGCCCAAAACATATCACTAGTTAACAGATTCCAAGCTTGACCAATCTTACACTGTACACACATAATGCTTTGGATCAGTTGGGAAAATAAAAAATCTCCATCTATCTATCAAAGAGGCAGACTTGGAAAACATTCATACACATAAACACACAAATCTGTATTCAAAACTATAAAACAAAAAACAACCCCAAAAACACTGTAAGATTGTTAGGATATAAACCGCTGTTCAAGAATACTACTTTGAATATGAGTGACTTTCAGACTTCGAGAACCTGACAAAACTTATATATATATAATATATATATATACACATACACAGGCAGAGGCAAACCACTCATGATGGAGATTCAAAATAAGATCCTGTTGATATAATCAATTCTGCTGTTGTTGAAGAAACATTGCACGGATTATCAGAAAGCAAACAAAATAAGAACAAAACGCATTCTTTGTGTGTTCACATTGATTTGACCAGCTGGATATGCTGATCACACTTTAGATCTATGACCAATACACATTGCTCAACAACAGACAATAATTCATGGACCTACACCACTTATTTTTTCACCCATTTTTGGGGTCTACTTTTTTTCAAGAAATATTACTTACATCATAAAACTCTATTCTAAAGACCACAGCTTTACAAACAAAGAAATTTAGAACTTCTGTCATTTTAATCATGTATATAAAAGATTTCTGCCTCTAATGTTAAATCAGAATGTGAACATTCAAGCTTAGGGCAATCTCAATATCACACAGTAGATCTCAACAATATATTTCAGGACGCACAAACTAAAATATGAGGAAACATTCTCCAAGGAAATCTTCTGGTCATCTTTTTTTCATTCACTGTGAAGTTTACCTTTTGTCTTCTGACTCAAACTGGGTAAACCAACACCCAGATGGAGTGATATAGCCAGTGAATGTGACTATAAGAGCCTGTTGAAGACTGTTGTTACTTGAAGATTGATAGAGGCAGGAAATGATTCCCTTGATTTCTATCACTAGTGGAGATGCAGTCAGCAACTCTTCCAAATATCCACATCAGATGACAATACTTCCTCTCTTACTGTATCTCTTCCAAATACACATTTTCACATAACATGTAATCATATACTGTCACAAGTTTGCTCAAATTCAGATAGTCCTAGTTTCATAGTTTAAATTTAAAAAAAAAACAACTATATATACTAATGCCAGCTTTTTATTTTTCTAACAAACTGTATTTTAAAATATCTTCAGTCACATTGTCATGATTTCCAAAGGAGTATGATATTCCAAGTGAGCACATAATTATATGAGTGTGTGCTTCTGTGCATTCGACTTTTCAAAGCATATGACTGATCTTTTGAAAGTAGGAGTCTGTTTTCAGGGGATACATTTCTGTGTTTACATTTGTAGAAATATCAGTTCCATATCTTCTGCTTGTTTGATTAGAAAACATTTTAAAGGCAATAATTCCATTACATCTTTCACAGTTACACTTAATACATCACATTTTACAAAAACATTATTTCAAAATGATAACAATGTTCATCCTTTGGAAAACTTTTTTGGAGCAAAGGAGCTACATAAAGATATCATTTCTATTGTTATCAGTGATATTTAAGATATCATTGTTTCAAATCATACTTTTCTATATGAATTCTGTCAGAAATATTTTCAGTATTTCTATATTATCCAAAATTCAGTCACAAGGTATCCTTAACATGAATAGTTATTACCTAGAACAGTTCACTTAGAACTGATGAAGAAGAGATGATGTAGATATCCTGCCCATTTCTTGTGTTTACACCAAGTTTAAATCTCATTGCTCTATCTCTTCTCAAATCCATGTTGAATCCTCACCCCCCCCCCCCCCCCCCCCCCCCCCCAATTTTTTTTTTTTAATGGAATTCTTGCTACTTTTATTTCAGTAAAAAATATGGTGATTTTTTTAAAACTTCAAGATCTTTATGAACATTACATCACATTAGCACATGTTAAAGCTGAAACATCCACCAAATCAAAGTAATGTATCACATAAAATCTGAAGAGTCCACTATACTCACATAAACATGAATGTAGATTTCATTTGAACCAGCTTCACTATCTTTACACAAATGAAAATGCCCCAAGTTTCTAACAAGTGGAAGCACATTTTAAATCAAATGTCACAACAAGGCTATATGTCAACTTCCTCCTTCATCTCCTGTCTATTCTATTCATTCAGTAATTATGAAGAGGTGCATACACAGTGTGATGGAAAAACTGTCTTCTGCTGTTTTAAGTGAGCTAGCTGTGTTTGTGCAAGTGACTGGGGTTATATAGGCACAAATGCATAGCGTGCGCCTGTGCATTTTTGCCAGTATGTGTAAATATATGATGAGCAGATACACTTTAAAATTGCCAAACCTCCTACATGCCATTATTTAGTAATTAATACACAATGCAGACAAAATCTGTAATATTCAACAAATGTTCACAGATCTTTCCTTAACAGACGTAACAGAGTGAAACCACTAATACCATAAAGGTGGTTACTCAAGACATATAAATATATATATAAATATAGTTTGTTCACTACCTCAAAGATAATTCATTTACATTAGTATAGCTACAACAAACTTTGATCCACAGCAACTGTTATACTTTCAATTTCAGACCAAGCAAGCCACACACACAGACACATACACACTCACTCACTCACATACAAAGACTTTCAGATAATTGCAATCACAGCTGTTTTGTCTCTTGTGGATGACTGTTCTTCTTTTTACAACATTCTCTACTATGACTCATGCGTCAAAAAGAAAAACACTTCCCCCCCCCCCCAACTTTTTTTGTTTTTGATAAGAGTTATTTGCATCATCATCACTCACAGCAGACACACTTCTATAGCAGTAAAAACTCAGCACCAAATCCAGTTAGGGGGGGTGGGCAGTGAGAAATTAGAAATGGGGCCTTCACTTCTTGCATGTAGAACAGAGCCTTCACACCGAGGGTTCTTCTTGAATGTAGAACAGAGCCTTTACACCCAGGGTTCCCCTTCTTGCGCGTAGAACAGAGCCTTCACACAGAGGGTTCCCCTTCTTGCATGTAGAACAGAGCCTTCACACCCATGGTTCCCCTTCTTGCGCGTAGAACAGAGCCTTCACACCCAGGGTTCCCCTTCTTGCATATAGAACAGAGCCTTCACACAGAGGGTTCCCCTTCTTGCGCGTAGAACAGAGCCTTCACACCAAGGGTTCCCCTTCCTTCTGTAGAGCAGAGCCTTTCACACCAAGGCCCCCCTTCTTGCATGTAGAACAGAGCCTTCACACCAAGGGTTCACCTTCCTTCTGTAGAACAGAGCCTTTCACACCAAGGGCCCCCTCCTTGTACGCAGGACAGAGCCTTTCACACCAAGGGTTCCCTTCCTGCGTGTAGAACAGAGCCTTCACACCAAGGGTTCCCCTTCCTTTTGTAGGACAGAGCCGTCACACCGAGGGTTCACCTTCCTTCTGTAGAACAGAGCCTTTCACACCAAGGGTTCCCTTCCTGCGTGTAGAACAGAGCCTTCACACCAAAGGTTCCCCTTCCTTCTGTAGAACAGAGCCTTCACACCACTCCCGCCTTTTTGCACACAAAAACAGAGACTTCACACGAAGATAAATTCTGTCATCAGGATGTCACAAGAATCTGACAAGAACGCCCCTTAAAAAAAAAGGAACCAAACACAAACATAGAGATTTAAAAATGCTCCCCACTTCCACGAGAACCGCTGGGGATTTGGACCAGATTCTCCACACGGCGACGCTGACTGCGCCTCAAGGCATCTGCCCGTCTGTACGGTTCGTTCTTCAGGTCTGAAAAAGGAGAGGAGACAGACTCAGGGTGAATGCCTTTAACGTACACTGTTTAACAAAGGTATATATATATATATATATATATATATAAACCCCATGTAATACAGGTTTAATTCAAAATGATGATGTATGCTTTAATTCTGTCCATTCTAGAAACAAAATATCAAGTAAAGAATCTACTAAAATGGGGTTTTTTGTGTGTGGTTTTTTTTTAAAAGGTTTACACTTACAGTAAACATTTGCATGATATAAGCAGATAAACTATACGCTTAAATAAAGGAAAGGGAAAGTTTCCTTTTTAAACATGTTAAAAAATGAAATAATGAAACAAAACCTAACAAATACAACAATCATGGTTTCCATTTACTGTAATTTCACATATATCCGCCGTCAGCGCCTGGGCTTTATCACAGTTCTTGATTAAACCATTGACGCTGGGGGCAACAGCAAAGTGAGAGGCTGTATGACCAGTGGCTTTCCCACTCATGGAATTCCACTTTACAGCTTAGTCTTTAGTGATCTACTATGACTCTCTGACTAGGAGGCTTGACTCGCACAGTCCTTATGTGCTGCAGCTCTGGGGGCTGGTTGGCCTTTGGAGAGCATCTCCAACGCTGACTGTCCTTATGCCCACTTGGCCGAGAGAGTGGGGATGTGCTGTGGGCAAGGCATCCCCACTATAATCAAATTTCTGCCCAGTTTCCAAAACAGCAGCTGCCTCCTCTGCTGTTTTGGAGGTCATCGTCGGACACGACAGACAAACATACACATACAATTCCACATCCTTTTCCCTCCAAAAACAAAACCGAAAGCTTCCTATTACAGATTTAATGACTCTCTGACAAGCAAGAATAAGCAATCAAATGCTCTCTTTTTTGAGTCAAGCTCTACAAGTATTAGATTACTATCTTCAATATTCCTAGGACTAACAGTTAAACCTAAAACCAGCTTTATCTGATGAAATGACAATACAGTCAGTATCACAACCTGCATGGGTAGAATCTGAAATGTGGGGCGCGCTTTTTAAGATTCAAAAACAAATGTATGATAAACTCTGTGAAGCTCCTTTCCATGAAAAAAAAGAGCACTCAGCATCAGTTTTATCATACAAATATACACAGACATTACTTCATCACAAACTGTGCTGCTAAGACTGCCTTCAGTATTTTGCATAATACCTGCAAGATGAAAAATTAAGGCTGTAGCTTTGACAATGATAATATAGGAGGAAAACAAAAATAAACGTGTGTGTATACACACACATAAAACAGTTACCTAAGAGAATGTCCTCAAGAGCACCATGGTAAACTTCATCCTGCTTCAGCAGACGTCTCTTCTCCTTGATGTCTCTGTTGCGATTCTTCAGTTCGTTCACCATCGCCTCCTGCAAACACATATTGTATGGTTCATATGTATGTATATACCATTTCTATAATTCTCATACTCAAGTTACTATTCCCATCAAGTCATTTTTCAGCTAAAATTCAACTAGCAACAATGGTTTAACTTTTTTTTTTAATGGTGTGTGAATACACACACACACACAGGTACAAACACACGCACACAAAATCTTCCTTAAGGTGGACCACTGCGTCACTTTTTGCAAATTTTCGTTTCTCAGGAACTAGTAAAGATATCTCAATGAAATTTGGTACACATACTAAGTGCATTAATATGGCTATCTGTGCCAAGTTTGAAATATGTAAGTCAAACAGATATGATAATGTGATAATTTTTCCAAAAAAATATGGGTTGCTGTTTAGCCCATCTGCTACTTTCAAAATATGCATTACATAATGGTGTTTATAATTTTTCCAGTTTGATTTGATATCACTGTGTGCAATGATCACAAAAAAGTTATGTTTTAGTTAATAAAATGGTGTTTTCTGTCTTCTCCAAATATGCCCAAAAATTTTCATTCCCGTTTTTTTGATTATATCATTTGGTATTTAAAAACTATAACAGCTACAGAGCTCAAACACTCTCATTGCACTCAGCAGATGTTTCTAAACCAGCATGCCAAATTTGATTAGATTATTTCCATTAGGTCAGAAGTTACAGGTGGGCCAAACGACTGACCCAGCTGAAAAAGCCAGTTTTGAGAAAAACGCTCGTAAAGATTTAGTTAACAATTTAATCAATAAAACTCATGATTAAACATTCCAAATAAATTTTGCATGGTAAAATAACATTAGGCCAACACTACTGAGTGATTACAGACAGTTTTTCTTATAAAATAAATTTTTCAGGAGGCTCCTGGGGCATACACCCCCCCTTGTGTGCCTGGCTATGTTCACGTTCCGCATGCCTTACAGTTTCTATTTTCCCCCCCTCTTTTCTCTGGCCCTATCAGAGGATTTTCTAGTGGCTGTTTTCACCCTGAGAATGTCTGATTTCTCTACAAACACTTCTTCATTGCTCCCTGCCACAAAATCCAGACCAGCAAGCACTATGTTGCAGGAAAAGTACCTCACCTCCAACTGCATGCCGACTCTTTCCTTGTTATATGTTCATCTCAGCTTTGAATGTAGATCTTTTATAAATATCATATATATTATAAAGTGAGATAGATAAAAATAATAAAATGTGTGAGAATACAAAGCAGAATGCAAAACAATAAACTGTGTGAAAATGGAAAGTACAGGAGAGTTGGAAAGTGAGCTAAAAGGAAAAGAGGCAGCGAAGAAATATGAGTGTGGAAAGAGATGGTGGTGGAACAGGACTCCAGAAGGCAATACAAAGTATTCAATCCTTGGCCTCTTTCTGCAGCCAATTAAAATAATGTATGCTGATGGACTAATGATGTGAAAACATCATAAATGTGTGTTCTTTTATGCAGTGTTTGTGTATGTGTGAGTGAGCGGACATGCCATATCTGCATGTTTATAAAATTTATTATACTACTTACTAGATATTCAAATAAGAAACAAATTTATTGCATATCAATTGAAAAAAACCCATACATATAGCCAATTTGAATGCATGCACACACACACACAAAGTGTACACACAGAATGCACACACATTCTGTTGATGGTGACAGCAAACAAAAACGTTTTTCTTTTCTAACACACACTGTGTTAAACACAGTAAAAAATTTTATGAGAATTATCAGTAAATTATAAAGTGCCTCTGAAAATACAGACAACTGAATAAAAAATAAAACAGTGAAAGAAGCAGGGGGGGGAGGGGGGGGGGGGGGGGGGGGGGGGGGGGGGGGGGGGGGGGGGGAGTGAATACTGAATAGCCCTAGTAAAAATAAACTACTGTATGCTTTCTAAGTTCCAACAACAAAAAACTTGATAGGAAAAGAATCGTCAGTACATTCCCAAAAACATATATAAATCGATGGAAAATGTAGCTATTCAAGTTTGTCTACCTTCGGCTCCCAGTTTATAACACTTTGTGCACAGTTACATTGTCACCAAAACTTTCTAATGTTGACACATCAATGACGATATTCTGCGATCGTTTGAAAAGTTGCGGCTCGCGGATCGGTTTAATTTTTCTTGCGCAACAGATCTTTTTCATAACTAGTGTCGGTGCCAGCCATTGATACACGTTTATGGAGAAAATTTCCAATTATCACATCAGAGAAGTAAGCGAGTAGCTATTGACGACATCGCAAGTTGATGTGCACAGCACGGCAAAAGTCGGTCACCATTTCAGCTGGCGATCGTCAGTCTATTTTCCGTTTCCTCCATTTTCTATTCTGTCTGCTGAAGGCATTGACAGTCCAACACTTGTTTTCGGCATATTTTGGCATTTTTGAGACTTTCAGTAAAAATAAATTTGGCTAAAAAAACGGTCCGACTCGAGTGTTGATCGAACACAGGAAAAAACAACCGCCATCTTGGATAAAAGTCACGTGACTCTTAGAACCAATCAGCTATTTTTTTACGGACAGGAGCCAATCAGAGACTTCGACTCAACCGTATGCCATCAGTAAATGCCTCTCGGGTTCCTTCGGATTCACTCTTCGTGTGTTTCCGTGAGTGAAGTTATCCATTGACAAGTGTTGTCAGAAAGTAGGTCAGTGAATGACCTTCACATTGATACCATGGAAGGGGGTGGGTAGAGAACTAGGTCGCGAGCGCTACGATCTCAAAACCGATGCAATTTTCGCGGTTTTTGGCCACATTCGCTCAAATTTCACACACACCCACGTCAGAAAATGATTTTATTAGGTATGATATCGGTCAAAATAAACAAAATGAGTAACAGAAATGTAAAGTTGAGACATTACTTGACCAAATGCAACCATAATCCCAAAAGTCACTTTTAAAAAAAAAATTGTCAAAACGTATGCCGCGGTCCCCCTTAAACTGACTCTGTTTTTAAAAAAAAAAAGTGTTTTAAAACTAGATTTTTCTGATGCATTGGGAGGTGGGGGGGGGGTAAATTAATCAGAGAGACATGCCCCCTCACCTGTGTCATCTTCTTCTCTTTCTTCTTGTTGGGCTGCACCATGTCTGGCTGCAGCAAGCCTGCCTCCAGCTTCCGTCGCCGCTCATTGTCCAGAAGAGCTTGCTGCACACACACACACACACACACCACTCCACATCAACACAGCACCAAAACTCCCTCTTGCTCTTTCCTTTATGCACAGCTTGCACTTTCATAGCATTCTTCATTTTCAGTCCTGCTTATCACAGATAAAAGGTAAAAGTAAAGGAGTTCCATAACCTATGTGGGGTAAAAGTAAGGGAGTTCCATAACCTATGTGGGGTAAAAGTAAGGGAGTTCCATAACCTATGTGGTTGATGGGGAGCGAGGTGTCAGAGACCTCAGGTTCTCCAGGGGCCAGCATATTGAGGGCGGCACCCATCTCTTCTCCCTCGCTGCTTTACTTTCCCTGACCCTAAAGAGGCAGGTACCCATTTACAGCTGTGTGAACCAGGGCATTGTACTGAAACCAAAGAGTGTAAACGGTCACTCATCCAATCAGTAACCATGCTCAATGCTGCTTAACCTTGGCTGGGGGAAAGCCAGTGCTCTGACCACTGAGCTATCCCATCCCATATTCACAGATACAACATGAAAATCCTGCATTATCAATTCTTATAGATGCTGTCTGGACACTAAAACTCACGTGCTTCTATTCTTTAAACTTAAAAATCACTTTTCAAACTCTCTGCTTGCTGTATTGTATCTCTGAATGGAAGTGATAGGGGAGAAGGGGAGGAAATAAACCCACTACAAGTTAACCCTAGTAGCGCTAAATAAACAGCAACAAGCCTCACTTCTATTGGCTGAATTAACATTGGCTAGCATTGTTTTGGAGCAGGGTGGGCTCAAACAACCCTTGATATTGATATATAAAACTGAATTAAATGTGTTAAGCTATAGATCACTGGAAAGAAGAGATAATATGCTTTTAAATGAGTATAATTTTATAATAGTGTGTAGTGTTTATGATTATGTAAAAAAAATCCAAAAAAAAATCATGTTCGCACTACCGATCACTGTTCCATGTCAGGGCCCGGATCGATATTTAACATGATAAGCAAAGTTCTTGCGGTGCATAAATGTCATGATTAGGTAAACACTATTTCTTGACATTAGTTTTCAAAAAATAAGGAGTTTGTATCACTTTATCGGTCACCAAATACTCGGAAAAGTTCAGCGACAGGATCGACGCCATCGCGGACCGTCATGGCGGAATGTGCGAAGTGGTGGCTTTCTATGACAAAAATACAAAGATCGCTTGATTTTATGTGATGCAAAGTACTCAGCAGCATAGCGATTTGACTCAACAACAGTTATTTCGAAGCCTCGTTGCGTCAAAATAAAGTAAAACAATCTGTGACGTCGAAATCGCCGAGTAGCGAAAAAGTCCATCCAGCAAAACTAGCACCGCTCGATTCAGTCCGATCGCGATCGATTTTTACCAAGTTTTTCAAAAATATTCCACAATCCTTACCTCATCATCTCTCTCATTGTTTATTTCAACCAAATCCAGCCTCTAAAACTCCTCCTCGCTGTCAATTTTGTAAAAAAGCTCGAAAAACACTTGAAGAAATTCTAGTGCAAACGCTGGCCGCCATTTTTGTTGAAGACAATCTCGGCTGGTCCGAAAAAAAAGTAAAATACACTCTTAACCAATCAGATTCTTCGTTGCTTGTGTGTGTCAAACGACCTTCACCCCTTTCTGCGGGCCTACAACGGCCTTAACATTCATTGGCTGACCTTTGAAAGCGAAAGTAAGCTTTCAACTATGACCACCCACGTCATCCCGGAATATTCCGGGATCCGCCACACAGCCTAGACCTGCCTTTACCGGAATATTCCGGGAACCGCGCCACTAGGGTTAACACCTCACCTTGAAACTGTTGACAAATCGCACGATCTGTGCAAAGAAGTTGGCTGGCGAAATGTTGCGGGCGCTCTCTCCATAGTATTCTACCACTCGTGCATAGGAGTCCTGTTGAAAAAGAAAAAGGCAGTAAGAAAAAAGTACCAAAATACTACTCTAACTTCAAATACATGGTCAACTACGCAGATGAAAAAATGAAAAGGAAGAATATTCATACAGTTCTACTATAAAAAGATATTAACATACATTCATAAAAAGAAACAATGTCAGAAAACTTCACAGTAGCCATTTGGCTATCAACAATAAATCCAGATCAACAATATGAACTCATTCAACCCTGAGCAACAACATCAACACTACATAAGAGTTGGCACGAAACACACCTGGGCAGTTCTGACATCTGCAAGCAGCTTTTTGAAGCGGTCCTCAGCATTGGTGAGGAAGTCCTTCAGGATGACAGGGCAGTCACGGGAATCTTTGCGGGCAGCGTATTCTCGCTTGGTCAGCTCCATGCCCTTTTCCAGCTCATGCATGTCCGTGGTGATGTTCTCCATGGATACTGCATAACATCAACACCACAACAACTGAATCCCAAACGAAACTGCAGTCACATGGAGAAATGATGGGAGCCAGAACAAGGAACAAAGGAAGGAGACTGAAATTGCACTGACAAAGAAAGGGAAAGCAATTTTCAGTTACTAAGCACAAGAATAGGGGAACATAGATGATGAACAGTATGGGATACTGGAAAATGCTGTATAGATGCAGTGTAATCATCATTGTGACCATTCTTCTTATCATCATTACAACTATGACTTCTACTACTACTACAACCAGTATTGCTGCTGCTGCTACTACTGCTACTGTTCCTACTGCTGCTACTACTACTATTACTTGTACCACTGCTAATACTTCAGAGCTGAGTAAAATGGGGATCTATACACTCTGACACAAATGTTTATTCCATATTGTTTTGTGAAATACCTATGATACAGGAACATCTTCACACACAAAAGTAAACTGAAAGAAAGAAACTAAAAACCAGAGAGAAAAAAAAAAAAGAATAGGCAAGTGATGCAGTTTATCATCACACACACCATACAGATTTTAAACATCTTCACATCTACACACACACACACTATCCACACACACACCATCTCTCACATGCATGCATACATACAGGAACACGTGCATGCACACAACACACACTAAACACAGCAGAGATAAGTTAAAAACAGAAAAGAAAAGGCGACTGTATGTATACCCAGTGCTGCCTTGTCCAGGAAGCGGAGCTCTGCATCGAAAGCGAGGAGGTCGGGGAACTTGTCCTGCACAGTCTGCACCAAGAAGTGCATCAGCGTCGTCTTCTTGTCCCCGGACTTTGTGTCCACCAGCTGGGTCACAAACACAGCAACTCTCTTCTTCATTCTTTTCATTTCATTCACATGGAATACTTGAAAGTAAACACAACAAAAATGCCCAGCAAAAATGATTTTTAGAATTCATAATCTTAGCTCATTTCACAGAGAGAGAGAGGGGGGGGGGGGGGAGGGGGGAGGGATGGAGAGAGAGAGAGAGGGAGGGAGAGAGAGGGAGGGAAAGAGAGGGGGGGGGGGGGGAGAGAGGGAGAGGGAGAGAGAGAGAGAGAGAGAGAGAGAGAGAGAGAGAGAAGGAGACTGTCTTCATGTTTGCATGCATGCATGTGTGTGTGTGTGTACGTCATCTGAACAGCCTTCCACATTCTTGCTCTCCAAAGAAGTAATTTACGTAACACCCAAAACACACTCTAAACTGTTAAGATGGACATAGCTTGCTAAACCATTGTTACCACTTAATTCAGAAACTGCGAGTTGTCAAAGTTTGGCAAAACAAACTTTTCATTACATTAGGAACAACGTTTTTTTAAAAACACCCTCAACCCTCAAAAATAGTGAACTCTCCTCACCATATCCAAACTCTGCAACTTGAAGCCATAAGCCGGGCCACGCTTGTTACTGTTCATGTAGTTCCCCAGGGCCAGGATGATCTGTGCAAAAGAAAAAAGCACAGGTGAAAGGAATCATCCACACAGCAAGGCAAAATGAGGCAAAAAATATAGAAAGTAAAGCAAAAAGAGATGCTTACTAAAAATGACACTCAACCAAGCAAAAAAAAAAAAAAAGAAAGAAAATCAAAGACAGAACTTTTCAAAAAGCATGATTTTCAATCAGGATAAAACATCTGAAATGAATCTAACAGGTTTAAAAATTATCATCCACTTACAATTCATTCCCTTGAGTGTGTACGTGTGTTGAGTCAAATGTGTTAAAATTGTTGATACAAATATCTGTGATGATTCCAAAATACAGTTGCCTTAAATTCTTACTGCTTTCTTAGACAAACTGAAAACTTGAGTTTTTTGGGTGTTTTTTTTTCCTAATCACTATGGACACCAACATATGTTCTCTACATCTATTATTCGATAACTGAATCTGACAGTTATCCATTTATGTCTTACCATTGCCAACACTAGCTGTTCCTCAATGTAACTCTGTTGGCCAAAATGCATATGCTTTCTGTCAAAGACAACATGGTTTAGCCTACTAGTGTTTTGCCCTTTCCTCCCAATTTCTTCACCCACTCCTCTCCAAAAGTGGCATTTGTCTACAGCAAACTATGATACCTGTACTCGTACAGCAGCTTGATTCCGCAATATGGAAAAATTTTCTATTTTATTTTTATTTTTATTTATATCACTTTAAGTCACGTCAGATTTCTCTGCGTGAAATTCGGGCTGCTCTCCCTGGGGAGAGCGCGTCGCCACAGAGCAGCGCCACCCAATTTTTTTTTTTTTTTTTCTGTCTACAACTGCATTTGTTTTCCCTATCAGAGTGGCTTTTTTCTACAGAATTTTGCCAGGGACAACTCTCTTGTTGCCGTGGGTTCTTTTACGTGCGCTAAATAATTTTTGTGTAACACACGGGACCTCGGTTTATCGACTCATCCGAAAGACTAGCGCCCAGACCACCACTCAAGGTCTAGTGGATGGGGAAAAATTTTCGGGTCCAAACGGGATTTGAACCACCGCCCACTTCCGACCCGGACTTTTCGCTTTCTAGACAGGCGCGTTACCTCTAGACCACCGATCCACCTATCTACACACATTCACATCACAGGAAAATTATTTTTTAAAAACAAACAATAAAACACCTTTTCTTCAAAAGGAAAAAAAAAAAAGGAAAGTTCCATCAACAGTAAGGTTTCCTTTGGCAGTCTGCTTTACACAGCTGAGACATGTTTATCCATGCATGAATCTGTCAATATCTAGTCCACTCTTCTGGGCACACGTCTTACCTCCATCATTTTCTTGACCTTGTGTGAGTTCTTCAGGGACATGGATGCTGCAATGATGGCATTGATTTGCTGCAACAAGCAATAATGAACTATAGATCAACAATGACGTCCATGTGATCATCAAAGCACATGTGCAAACCACACAAGTACACATACCAACAATACACGTATAGTCCCCAACGCA
Organism: Rapana venosa; assembly: GCA_028751875.1. Taxonomy (NCBI): domain Eukaryota; kingdom Metazoa; phylum Mollusca; class Gastropoda; order Neogastropoda; family Muricidae; genus Rapana; species Rapana venosa. Next base: position 12,158,378 of record CM054136.1, on the reverse strand, counting down.
ACAATTATGCACCCATGATTACAGCACACAAACACAACTTCTACATACCAATGCACATATTCTCTAGATGCAATAACAATATCAATCTACTTTGGAAGGAGTTGGGGGGGGGGGGGGGAGTAGAACTGCCAGTTTTCAGCAAATAATTTTCTTTTCCACATATACACTACACTCAGAAAATGCAACCACTCTTACATTTGCTCTCTTATGTTTTAACCTTACATTGGCAAAAAAAACCCTGAGCCTGATATATCCAGGTTCATCTCTCTTCACATCTTCACATATCCTCACAACTCTGTCTCTAATCCCCCCCCCATCTCTCTCTGACACTACGCCATGCAGCAGAGGAGGCGACTCACAGGCTGCAGGTGGTGCAGGTTGTCATAGTAGTTGCCAATGAAGCTCATGATGGTCAGCTTGTGTGACAGACGCTCCACCTTCACCATCTGACAAAGACACATACATGTGAACGCATACATTTCCTCCTGTACAGCTACAAGGTACACTCAGTTGTTTTTTTGCTAGGCGCATCAATTCTTTCCATATATCTTGCTCTTACACTAATCAAACACACACTTTTAAATCAACTAGAAATTATAAAAAAGGCAGCTCTTTTCTTTTAAATCTCTTTAGTCTTAGAATCCTCTGTCTTTAATGACTTCGTTGACCTCATATGTGCCTTTTTCTTTACAATATGTGTGTGACTACATAACTGAAGATTATGTAACAGTACTGAGAGCTACGCTCAGTGAATCTTGGATATTCCAGTGCAATTTTGGTCACTGGAAGATACTGAAAATCACGTTCTTGGACTAACTTACTGAAAGAAAAGTACTATCACAATAAATTGAATTCAAAACATATTATTTTAATATCTGCTGCAATCAGACGTAAGAGAAGAGAAAGTCTAAATAAACCAACCTGAATCATGAATTTGTCTTCATCCCCAAGCGCTTCCACTGGTCGTCGATCCCTCTCATACAGACGGAATGCCTTTGTCTGCACACAGTGTGAATAGGGCCAGTATAGTTTTATGAGGAAAAGGTCTATCACTGTGTTTAGGAACACTATATTTATATAAACACAAAAGAGTAAAAAAGATAAAAGTGTCCCATAACCTATGTGGTTGTAGGGGAGTGAGGCATCAAAGACCTCAAATTCTCAAGGGGCCAGCATACTGAGGGCGGCGCCCATCTCCTCTCCCTCACTGCTTTACTTTCCCTGACCGTAAAGCGGGCTGGTACCCATTTACAGCTGGGTGAACTGGGGGACTGTACTGAAGCCAAGGCGCGTAAATGGGTCACCCATTCAATTGGTAACCACACTCAATGCTGCTTAACCCTAGCTTGGGGAAAGCAAGTGCTCTGACCACTGAGGCACCAGCATGCACACTGAATCATCTTGCAAGCAGAAACAAAGGAGGGGAAAAAAAAGAAAAGAAAAAAGATGAACAAGTTTCAGGAGGGATCAGGTGATTAATGCCCTACCTCCTGGTCGTTGGGCAGGATGGTCTGCAGAATGTCCACAATGTCCAGGGACAGGCGTTTCAGGTCCAACCTGTCAGACAATTCACATCAACACTTCATTCCCCACACCTCCTGCTGCTCTGTGCTGACCGTTACTATCACCATTATCACTACTTCTCGCTGCTGTTACAGCTATGACTATTACTATAACTACAACCACCACCACTAATCCAATACTCTTGATATATTTCTCTATTAATAACACACATTCAGACATTTGTCTTTTGCTACTGGATGTTCAAATATCCATGAAATGTCAACAAGGTATGCTTTACATATATGTAAATTTTATAGTTTCTTCGCAACAATGTCAGCTAAAATCCATTTCAGTAGATATCTATCAATGAAACGCTACTTAGCTTTCTCTATGATCCCTCAGTATACAGCTCTTGTTACATTCAACTACTCTTTCTTTGTCAAAGCACTGTTCCAAAACAGCACATGATTACAGAAATAAATGCTGGCTGTTAATAATAAAGCCATAACTTACTAAAAAGAATGAAAAACACAATAGTGATCCCAAGCAAATAAAAAAACAGTACCTCATATGCTAAACTTCCAAAACTTAAATATTTCACACACACACAAACTGTAGAGGAAAACTCAAATTCAGTAAAAGAAAAAAGAATTTTTTTTTTTTTTAAACTAAAAAAGGAAGCACACAAACCCATTGATGGCCCGTGTGATCTCATCATTGGTCATTTCTATCTTCCTCCTTGTGATGGCTGAAAATTGATAAACACACACACAGAGAGATAATTATGCCTTTAAACAAAACAACAACAACCAATCATCATAAGTATGTCTTTTAACAGACTAGATTTATTTTACCAACAAAACCTCAACAGAAAAACATTGTCTTTCATCTATATTGACCGAAAACTCACCTCTACACTCAAGACCATCTCAGAATATACTCAGTAACAAAAGAAATGCAGTTTATTGTTTATCTTTGGTTGTGTTTGGGTTTTTGGTAGCAAAAAAAGCAATGACTAAATTGACTTTTGAACTGCATGTTTGGAGGTTTTTGTTTTTTGTTTGTTCATTGGTTTGGCTTTTTTCAGCGTTTTTTTTTTTTTTAAATAAATTTAGTTTATTTACTGACCTTTTCCCCCCTCTAAGAGACATACAAAGAGTAAACAGGAAAAATAAACAAGACTTTTAAAACAAAATTTATTCAAAGATGTCAGATAAAATCAAGTCAAGTCAAAGTCAAAAACACTTTAATCATCCCATGAAGGGCAATTACAATCACCACCAACACACACACACACATACACGCAAACACGAAGACAAAACGTACAGCCAGACAGCATCAGAACTGACCAACATTGCGCAGTCTGTTAGGCTCCAGGAGTGACACAGTCTGTTTGGAGTGTTTCTTCAGGGCTTTGGGAGTGTTGCCTGTGGGTTGTGACAGAGGGCCTGCTGGGCCTAGGCGGAACACCTCTTCAAATTCATTGAAATCTATCACCTGAAAACATCCAGATACAGTAATATTATTACTATTTTACAGATTAAAAATGCATGCACGCGTGCAAGCATGTATATATGTGTGAAGGGGGCAGGAGGGTGGGTATTAGGCTACAGTGCATTAACTCAAAGACAGATAAAAGTACAAAAAGGACTACATTTCTTAATAATCCTCACAAAGAGTAACAATAAGCTAATTCTCAATGGCATTGTGAGTGTACGCTTACACTTGAAAAGTCCCAGCATATGCATGTATGTATATGAGTGTATGTATAAGGGTGTAAATAAATGCGAGTGCATAGAGAAACACTTTGTCTTTCCTCCAAAAAATGTTGAGATAAAAGTCTATCTTTTGCTCTCTTCCACTTCTTGCACACACAACTGCTGCAAGCACTACAAATCTCAACTGATGAGTTCACAGAAAAACCTGTCTAAGTAACTGTGGACCCCAATTTCTATATGCACAGCCATTTTTATACCGCTAGAGGCAGTGGGAGTATCTGCTCACTAACAGCAACTGCCTACAAGCCTGCAGACTTATTTCACTTTGTGACACAAAGAATAAATACTCATTAAAATGTTCTCAATATCAAAAAGATATATCCTCACAATGGGGGGGAAAATCCCAAGCAGTATGACTCAAGGCAGTGGGACAGTGTAACTGTCAATGCATGGCTCCCCCAAAAATGAGGTTCAGGTAACTGATGATAAATATTAACTGAAAGGTGACAATGATGCAGCCTTCAGTTGAACATACCTTCACTTCATTCAGCTCTCACTGGATGTATGTTCTCTTCAGGAACAGAGAAGGAAAGGCAGCAAAAACCCACAAAGTCACCACTCTTAAAACAACACCCATAAAAACAGCTATCATCATCTTCATAATGCTGACTGTACAGGGGCACATTTAAGATCAAATTTAGTAAACTAATGGAGAAAAAAACAGCTTGTTCAAAAAAAGTTTAAAAACAAAACTAACCCCCTCACACACACACATACGAGACCCACTAAAACAAGAAACTACCTTAATAAACCAGTAATAAAAGAAAGGAGAAAAAAGAGAGAAACTTACAGCATAAAGCTTTTCATCATCCAGCTCGGAGAAAACGGTGCCCTTGACTTGCTGAGGTTTCAGTGGGGTCCAGTTCAGGATGGGCAACCGGAATTTGGTCTGGATCTTCTTCTTGATCGTCATAGCTGCACAAACCATCATCATGATTATGTAGCTAAGCTTTGATTTTAACCAACAGTCACTGTAAAATACAGTATGTTTCACAGAAGCTTGTGTACATATCTCTACATTTGCGACATCTTAAGTCTTTCTTTTTCAGCTAACATTTCATTCTCCACATGTCCTAAATATTTGAATAACTGCCTATGTTCTTAAAATCAAATTTATGGAAGAAAAAAATCCCCCTTGAAACATACAAAAGTTTTTTTTTTAATTTTTAATTTAAAAAAAAAATGGAAATGCTATTTGTGAGGAAATAGTCATTGTAAAATTGACCACGACAAACTTCACAGTACCAAACCCCTGAAGGTGTAGGTCACAGACACTACAGCCAATAACTTACCATCCATGTTGGGAATAGCGCCTCCAGGGGGTGGTGGAGGAGGGGGCACAGCTCCAAACGATGGGGGAGGAGGTGGAGGAGGAGGCGGAGGTGGGGGTGGGGCAACAGGAGGGGGGACAGGGACTGTCACGGCAGGGACTGCCGGCATGGGGCCTCCAGGTCCTGACACCCCATCCGCTGCAACAGCAATCAACACAGGCACTTCAGCATAACACAAACAACAACAACAAGCATTCGTGAAATGCTGACAGCCGTATACACTTGGACAAGTATTCGCATATGCACTAATGCACCCAGGTGCGGGCACATGCATGCTCACATGTACACACGCACACAAACTTAACTCATGACATGCATGTATAAATCCTTGGTTACAAGGATAGAAACAGAAAGGTTTTCAGTGATTTTCAAAAAGACTACATGAAATGAAATGTCTATTGCACTGTCATCTTGCGATCAACTGTCATCCATTGTTACAGATTTATCGCCCACTACCAACAGACTGCTATCTCCTCGTAACAGACTATCACCTCAATCAACATTCACCATCTCACTGCTGTTTTTTACTTTCTTGCAACAGATGGTTACCACCTTGATTCGGATTGTCAACAACATGAAACAGACTGACACCCTACAACAGACTTCTTTCATTGCAACAGACTTGGAACAAATTGCCATCTATTTGCAAAGACTGTCACCTCCTTGTCACAAATGATCATCTACATTAAACAGACAGACATCACCTACATGTAACAGACTGTATCTATATGAAAACAGATGATATCACCTATATGAAACAGACGACATCACCTATATGAAACAGACGGACATCACCTATAGGCAGCAGACAGACATCACCTATATGAAACAGACAGACATCACCTATAGGCAGCAGACAGACATCACCTATATGAAACAGACAGACATCACCTATATGAAACAGACAGACATCACCTATGTGAAACAGACAGACATCACCTATAGGCAGCAGACAGACATCACCTATAGGCAGCAGACAGACATCACCTATAGGCAGCAGGCAGACATCACCTATATGAAACAGACGGACATCACCTATATGAAACAGATAGACATCACCTATATGAAACAGACAGACATCACCTATGTGAAACAGACAAACATTACCTATGTGAAACAGACAGACATCACCTATAGGCAGCAGACAAACATCACCTATGTGAAACAGACAGACATCACCTATAGGCAGCAGACAAACATCACCTACTTGAAACAGACTTCATCTGCTCCAGCTCCAGCATCTTGGCATCCAGCATGCTCTGTCGTTTGCGTGATTCTTCATCTTTCTCACTGACGGTCTTTCGCAGCGTGTTCATCTCACTTTCTTGCTGAGCTATGTGGTCCTGAAAGATTTAAAAAGCACACGTTTACAAGTATAGATTTCTTTGCAATCGAGGTATACTGCTATCTGTATGCATAAAAAAAAGTATGTTCTTTCGAGCCAGAAGGCCCATAGAGCCGGAGCTTATCCCGGTTTCTGTAGCGTTAAGCGAACTGATGGTTTTTCACCACCCCTGTGACAGGACGCTAGTCTGTCGCCAGATACTTCCCCAGCAGAGCTGGTACCCACTTGTACACCTGGGTGGAGTGAGGAAAATAGGAGTAAAGTGTCTTTCCCAAGGACACAACACCGAGCCGAGCGGGGATCGAACCCGCGACCTCTGGATCACAAGTTGACCGCCTAAACCACTCGACCACGGTGCCTCCTATCTGTATGCATAATGTCATCATTAACTCCATTAGCATTTCCTCAGATTCTATCAAGCACTATCTACTGTCCAATGCAGCATTACTGAATTTGAGGAAGACTTAATGTACTGTAACATCAAAACTAAACACCGTTTCATTTACCTTAAAACTTAACAGATCTTTACCTCTGAATATGTCTCAGGAGTAAATAAAAAATGTTTTTGAAAAAGCCTCACTTTTACTGATTATTGCAAGTTAACAATTGTATGCTTACATAGCATCAAATCAATCCTGCTTTTAAATATACCCTGACGTGTGCATGCACATAAACATACAAAGCTACACCTTTAACGCAAATATTGCATCACTGACAAATATAGAAACAGAATTCTCTTCCATGTATATGTGGCTGTGAAGAGAGAAAGAGAAGAAGGAGGACAAGTGTATGAGGAGGCAGGCTGCTTACCCTGAGTTCTTCCAGCTCTGTGTTGGCATCAGACAACTGCTTTTCCAAAGCCACTGTTTTGGCCATCGCTTCATCCTCCACCTCTTGCAAGTGTTCGTTCAGCTGTTTGCAACAAAAGATTGGTACAGTTCTGCCTCAGTCTCTTGTAATGAAACACACACAAAAACCACTTTTCCAAGTTATGCTTCTCTCATAAAATTTATTTGAAAAAAACACTAACCAGACAGATGCACAAGCTGTAAGATATACAACAGCACATACTTTTAGGACTTATCTAATGCCAAATTCATTTTTTACCACAAATTTTTTTACATATGTTCACATGTCAATACTTTACTTTTTTAGAAGTCTATTCATCTGGAAAGCATGACTAATACCTTTTTATTTTATCCAATAACCTATTATTTGAATAATATACAACCTCCATACTGCAACCAGCAAAAATATCAGCAATTCACTATTTGTCCATATTGTCTGGCATGGCTAAAAGGCTGCCTTTAACATAATGTATCAGGACCGATTTGTTTTCATTCTTTTATTGTTTAACACCCCTAAGTTACGACCATTAAATGATTTCCCTTACAGAAGCAGTTACCATGCTGGTCTTTAGCTAGGAGATGAGGAGTTGATGTTCGTCACAGGCATAGAGACTTTTCAAACTCTCACCAGCTCTTATTTACAACTGATCTTGCTAGGGACTCCACTGGAAGACTAACGTCATGCTGTGGACTATCACCAGCTTTATGGATGCAAATATGGGGTTGTCCCTCAAATCACACTGCAGGTAGTACTTCAGTCTCCTGGACTGGCTGACATTCTGAGCATACAATACAGCTAACTAATGAGAAAAAACATCTATATCTCATGATGATTAAATATTTCTACAGCAAGAACAGCAGCAGTAGGCTTTGCACATGGATAAAAAAAATCTCAGCTAACAGAAAAATCAGATCATTTTCTTATGGAGAAGAAGAAAAAAAAGAGAGATAGAAACATACGTGTGACAATTCATCTTCCAGTTCGGCCACTTTTTCCAGAGCATCTGTCTTGGTCTCGGAGTCTTCCAGCAGCTGGGCCACATCAATCATGTTGTCTAGGTAGGCATGCACCTGTACTGCCAGTCTGTCACTCTCCGTGTGTCGCAGTTTCTGCACACACACAATTATACAAGATCTTACTTTTCTTCTCAGTCACCACATCTCACTCTCTCTCTCTCTCTCTTGCTCTCTCTCCATGTACTGAAGTTTCTGTATACAAAATCAAACAAGTTAACATCCCTTTCCCACCATGACATCCCACTTAAAATGGTAACCCTTTTAATATTCCCAGTACAGTTTATAAGTCCAAATAAAAAAGACAAAACATAAAAAAAGTCCAACTAAATAAAGTTTTGGGGCTTTATCAGTTTGTGTTTGTATGATTCTTATTTTTTTTAACAATACCTGAACATCACTAAGATAGTACCACCACACCTACAAAAGATTTCGAGCTGTAACAAATTTTCTTGTTTACAGTAACAAAGTAGCTTTAAACAGCCAGGATCTTACTTTAACACAACAAGAGCAAAATATGTAATACAAACACCACCAGTGTTTTCCAACAGTACTTACATTTGGAACAGCAACATTCCAGCACAGAGATAAAATCTCACATGATCACCTCTCTGGAATATCATTACTTTAAAGCACTGGTGTGTGCATACATGTGCATATTGGTGTTACTATGTGGATGCCAATACATATTTAAGTAAAACTGCTAATTTTAACATATTTCTGTTTATAGCAAAGTTCCATCTCCCCCCCCCCCCCCCCCTTTCTTTTTAAAGAAGTCAAAGCACTACATTCACATTTTAGAGGAATGCACTGCAAAAACACTTTGCAGCTCTAACCTACTACCATTTTTCACTCACATAAGACCCAACAGTAAGCAGCAAAAACAAGAGAGCGAGTACCTACCTCCAGATAGTCATCCAGGCCAGCCTGTGTGAACTCATGCTGCAGATGGACTCTGAAGTTCATGTTCTCCACAGAATGCACCACAATGTTCACAAACTGCATACAGGCCACCTGTACATCACCACACACACTGACTTCATTAGGTGATAGACACTGAGTGTGTTCTGTTTATTGATGCATAACTTTTCATGGAAATCATTTAACATACAAATTAACATGTTTCAGGTTTTTTCTTTGCACATAATATTAATAATGTTTCATGTGACATGACTTGTATCACTATATGGAATCTATTTTATGCCTACTATATTTTCCCCAAGCTTTCAAATAACCCATCATTACTGAACTTATCTGCTTTGATACCTACCTAAGCAAAACATGATCAGACCTTTTTTTAAAACTCTTTGCAATGGTAGAAAAAATGAGATATCCTTCAAGCAGAAAAGTATGTAAATCACAATAAGAAATCAAATTTCCAGGAAATATATTAAACATATTTATTTTCAGACTGCCTAGGACATTTATAAAACAAGATAACAAACTTCAGTCACCATGTTCAAATAAACACCACAACCAACCTTGAATAGCAAACTGCATACTCACCATAAAGTCAATGTGGAATTCATCATAGTTCTTGAAGTAGTCCATTAGCGTCTCAAATCTGTGTCGCTCTTCACACACCTGCATAACATCAGTGCAATAAGAAATGATGGACAGATGACAACCACCATATATTCATAAGCAAGTGTAGGCATTAGTCAAACCATTTTTCCTATAAATATACACTTTTCTGACTAAGAATACAAATTAATTTTCTAGATTCAAGTACAAAGAAAATTATAATCTGTGTACAGGGTTAGGTTTTAACATTTCACAAAAGATTCATACTTTTATCATCACAATAAACATAAGCATGTCTCTGACCTCTTTGAAGTTGTCAAAGGCAGACAGGATGATGTCATGGCCACCGCTCACCAGACACACCGCTGCCAACAGCTCCAGCACTAAGGCTTTGGTTCTGCACAACACACGTTCTGCCTGTAAACCTCTGTACACTTTTCTATAGCTTTACTGTGGACATTTATGTACTTACTTTTATACATGTATGCACAAATATCACAAGCATGCCTATGCAAAAGCACACACAAACAACACATATAAACACACACTGCAAATGCTAAGACACTATATGTATATGCTCACTCTCTCTCACACAAGTACATATATAAACACCATGAACAACTATACACAGTCACAACTGATTCAAAGACACATATCCACATAATGATATACCACACAGATATATGAACACACACACAAAAATGCACATATGCACACATAAAAATGTACATACAACTGGAAATTGGTGTAGAATACCTTTATAAGATGTGTGTATTACACACAAACAGCTTCACAAAATAGACAGGTTATCTAAAAATGTACCCATATTTTTTTCCATGTAACTAGACTACTGCCTCTGACTTTGATTGCGTTTTACTTTGATTGCATTTTCTATCTGTCTCTCTTCCTCTTTTTTTCCCCCTTTCTTCTAGACTCAGTGGAATATACATCTCTTAGCACTCTATCTTGAAATAAGTACATTTAGCATTGGGATATTCTGACTGAAGCTAACCACCACATTAATGATCTCTTGCTACAGATGCAACAACCTGTAGATTTCAGTGAAATATAAGGAAAAAACACCTGCTTTTTCCATCTACCATGGGGAATTCATTTTTGTTGTGTAGAATATCAGAACGGAGAATTACATGAAACACATTATGCTTGAACTCTATGAGCAGACTGACCTGGGGGAAGATACTACAGTATTGCAAATGGCTATCGTTGTCAGAGAGAGAAAACAGACTTACCGTAAGCTTCTGTGGTTGAGACTGAGGGCTATGCAGTTGATGGCATGCCGATGAGCTATCACCAAGTTAAACCCATACTGAAACACACACATGATCATGCAAGCCAATGCAGTCATGTACAAAAACAAAAAGAAGAAGAAAAAGAATGCAACAGTCAATCATTTGTTCAACAAAATTTCCTTATAAATTACAAAGACTTCTCTTGCCTTCACAAAATTACGTAACCAAGAATGCAGAGAACAATTACAGTGACATACACTTCATCCATAAACACACACACACACACACACACACACACACACACAACACACACACACACACACCCTTGAGAGCATAAGTTCACCAACCACACAAACACATCACACCAACTCTAATCAAATCCAATACAAAGTGCAAGTAAGCTTCAAAACATAAGATTCATGTGGACACATGTGTGTGCATTCACATGTAACCACATGCTTGAACACACATATACATGTGCATGCTTACACACACACACACACACACACACACACACACACACACACACACACACACACACACACACAGAGTCTTTCGGATGAGACTATAAACCGAGGTCCCATGTGCGAATGCACGCAGAACATCTTGCGCACACGTTAAATCGTGTTCTGCTTTTCGTAAGAGTAGGCCATTGTGTGCCGGTGGGAACAGATGACAAAATTTACAAAACCACATACACACAGGGACTGGATGTAAAAAAGCACATAAGTGCTTATTCCATTATCCTCGATATAAAATAATAATAATAATAATAATAATAAATGTATGCATCTGTATTATTATTATCATGGGGTTTTTTCCCCAGATAGATAACTTGATTTAAAAAAACAAAAACAAAAAAAAACTGCACTGCTTATTCAATGTACCATCTGAAAATAAAACTTTGACTTTCACACATACACACAGAATAGCACTGATGGGCAAACACACACACACATATTTAAAAAAATTTTTTTTAAAAGGCACTGACAAACACATGGTACATACCTGATGGTTCATGATGGCACGCAGACACATAATGCAGACATGCACATCGTCACGGGCCTCCCCCATGTTCAGTTTACTGTTATACTTGGCTGCCCTTGGTGAGCCGATGGTGTTGACTCGCCGCAGGTAGTGGCGCGGATTGCGACTTAAGCCTGAATCCAAACTGGCCGTCTTCTCATTGTTCAGCAGCTGCTCCCGTCTGCAAGACCCAAGCAATCTACATGCTGGCTTTTAGAATACAAAAGGCTGCTTCCTCCCCAACTCACTTTTTACTTATGGAAAAGTGTTTCATATTAACTTTATAATAACAGATAACTGCTCAACATTCACAGAGACAAAAAGAAAACATATAAATCTACCACCAATTTCCTAAACATAGTATTACAAAGAACTTTCAAGACATCAGCCATCACGGCGCAGTGGTTTATGCCTTGAGTTAGGGGCAGGATGTTTGGGGGTGGGGTGTTTTTTGGGCAGAAAGTTTGTGGGTTTGAATCCCATGAGCCCTAAAAGATTTCTCAGACTCTGGCCAGCTCCTACCCCCAGTGAGTTTGCTGTGTGCTCATTGGGAAGTCCGGGACCACACAGTTGAGCTTCATCCACTTTATGGATGCGATTTTGAGTGTTGCTCAAATTACCTGACCAACACTGCAGGTGTCTGTATCTCTCAGGCCCAACTGACACCAGGATAGCCCTATCAAAAAGTCCCAAAGCAGGTGCACTTCCATAGCAGCATCGTTACATGATCCTAATCATCATTGATCATCATGCAATAAAAGAAAATTGTCTCTGATTCGGTGGCCCCTACGATTTGGTTTCCCATACACTTCTGTGCCTGTGGTAGTTTGTACCAATGCCTTCAGGGTTGGCAATTCATGGAAGGTCATTGCAAGGACGTTGTGGTGGTTGCAACCATGGATGGGCATCTCTCAGTCTAGCTCCGTGACTGACCTATTATTGTCCTCACAACAGGGCCTAGTAGGTTGTGTCTTGCATATGTTACCTCAGAACAGGCACCCCTGATCACCACCAAAGTGACCCAGCAGCAGTGCAGGGTCCCTCTGACTAGTGGCCCCACAGTGGCTAGACATTGATAGGCTCCCTGTGTATTTCTGACCTTGGGTATGGCTGGGGTGAAGATTGAAATGAGCGGTGTGGGAACAGCAGGACAGGAACCTCATAGAAAACTGAGGCAGTACAAAAAACAACAACTCCCAAGACCAGTTAACAGACTATGAGAGCATGCATTTACTACAAATAGATATACCCATCATCCCAAGGCAGCAAAATCATTGTTGTCCCTCGCAAATTTCTATGGCCAAATAATAAACAAGTAGCTAGCTAAAAAGAACAAAGAATTAAAGGTGCTGTACTTTAGGTAACACACTTTCAATATGGAAAGCAGTTATAATTTCACACAGAAAAAACCTGCAATGATGATGAAGACAAAACAATTTTAAACACAGGGCAATCCAACATACAATCCACAGCAACTGACCTCATGACAACCTGTGTAAAGGAAAGGTAGTCGACCAACACATCCAGGCCCTGGTTATCCTCACTGAGAAACTCCCTCACCCACCTGCACAGTTCACAGGATTCATTCACCACACACAGGCATGGAACTACTGTGTCTATTCTGTTTGTCAGGAATATTGTTGTCAGGAATTGCGATTGATAATGATGTGAAGAATTCAATTTGCTTGAAAGGCTGACACCATATTGTGTGTAGTGTATAAGGATGTTTGTGTGTGTGTGTATATATGTGCATGCATGGTGTGTGAGTGCATGCATTTGTGCAAGCATGTATTTGTAGTGCACCTTTTCTAGACTATGCTAAGCAAAACTAAATCAAGCAGCTTGAATTACTGCTGACATACATTTGTCAGCAGACTGACATATCATGGCCTTACGCAAACATTCACAGTATACTACGCTGTAGGGATTGTGGGAGGATTTTTGTTCTTAGTGGTCAAATTAGCACTACTGTCTGCAACAAGATGGACAACTGAATCCTTTTCCAATGGAAATATTTTCACTTCTGTCCTCAGAGTACACCAGGGAAGTAAAAATTATACAATATAGGTCCACAAAAGAGAAACTTTCTGGATGAGAGAATGATGCAACAAGAAAAAAGAAAAGGGAGGTGCGGAGGAGATAGAAAGAAGAGATAAAAAAAAAAAATTAGTTATTATCTTGTTCAAGCACAAATTGCCTGAAGTTGTAAATCTATGCTATAATCACAATGAAACACCCTCCTCCCTACCTGAAAAGAAAAAAAAGGAGTTATACATGTGCGACACTACAGAGAGCCTCTGCAACATGATGGCTGGCTATCCACTGCCAGTTAAAGCTCTAAATCAGCAACAAAGAGAAAACACACGGATGCTCACTCAATGTGGTTGGTGCGAAGAGAAATCTCCAGATCTCGCAACACCTGGGTGGAGGTGGAATCCCCCAGCATCTTCCGCTTCTGAGATAAAAGGACATCCACAGTACAGAGTTAACTATAATATAAGTAACTACATACACATTGTTCTGACCTGTGACACATGTCATGTATGTCTTGATATATGTGCGCTCTTCTTTATAATTTATAATTTCTGCTCTTATGGTATATCATATTATGTTATATCATATCATCCTAAACTATATCATAATACATTTTATCATACCATGCTGCATGACATAATATCATACTGAATTACTGTATTCTAACATATGGTATGGTAAGGAATGGTTTTGTATGGTATTATACCATATTTTATCATACTATACTATACTACACTACACCATACAGTCTTTCCACATAGTTTACAAAATTATAATAAATGTGACAAAATAGCACATTACTGGGTTATCAAACAGTGTGCTACTAAAAATAAAAATGCTACGTTAATGCATATTTATTCATATTTCTTTCCACTTACATCACACTTCATAACATTATGCAGCATTACAATATAAATGCATAATCGTCACTTCTGATATTCTTTATTGAAAAAAAAGCACTTGTATAATCTACATATCAATTCAACATAGGAACATTTTACTTTGCACTCTGGTGTCTTTGGGGAAAACATCAGGAAAAAAAAAAAGAAGGAAAAAAGAAGAATGTATGTATGTATGGATACATGGGTGTGAGCAATGTCTGTACAGTTTCTAGCTACTGAACCACTTCAAATTTATGATCTGCGTCCCAGTTACTAATCTCCCAAGAAAGCATACATAATTATAGTACACATCTCTTTCCCCTCTATTAACCCCACCCCACCCCCTCCCTCTATCTGTTTTATTTCTTCTTGTTTAAGGGCTGGAAGTAAAACAAAACAAACTGCCACTGTTTTGTAGTAATTGTTCCTTTTGGTTATAAAAAAGATGTTATATATCCCCCTCCCCCTAAATTCCCTTCCTCTCCCCTTTTCTCACATCTTTCTCCTCTCATCCCACATCCCATTCACCATCCCCTTTCCTTTTTAAAACAACTCCATTCCTGTCTTTTTGTGTGTTAGTGCCCCCCCCAACAGTCAGTTCTTCTTTGTCTTAGTTTTTGGGCATAAAAACCATGTGCCACACAGCTAACTGCACAGGAAGGAAGGAAGGGAAGGCAGCAGTACAGCAGTAACCCTAGCTACACCTGAGGTCTACCCTCTCCCTTTCCTGACCCCCCCCAATTTTTCCCCCACCCCTCACTAGCTCTAAGTCACTCACTGCCAGCATCTAAGGTAGGGGGGAGGGATGCCTGTTCCCCTAAACAAACACACTGCAGTTTTTGACACTAACATCATCAGCACAGCCCAGAATCTTAGCAAGCAGCCTCTCTCCTTCCTTCCTTCCTTCCTTCCTTCCTTAGCCTAGCAGCAGCAGCAGCAGCAGAAGCAGTGGCTCACCTGCACTTTACCTGTACTGGCAGTGCAGGTGCCCTGGAGACTTAGAGGAGAAACAGACTGTCAGCAGTCCCATCCTCCTCCTTCCCCCTTTCTCCCTTGTAGTTAACCATCTGGTGCAGGTATGTTTGGGATTTCCCTTTTACCTGCACTGTCAGGGAGATGAGAACTGAGGGGGAAAGGGGAGAGAGAAGGGGGGTGGGGGTGTTGAGGAAGAGAGAGGAGCTGTCAGCAACAACAGGGTGTTTTATCTCCACCCCCCCACCCCTCCCCTCAACACACACTTCCTGTTGGCTCACTGTGTCTTCTCTCTCACCCCTTGCTGCTTCAGTGCCAGCAATGAAATTTGTAACCCCCAGACTACCTGGCGAAACAATGTTCTTTTCCTCCTCAGTAACTGTACACTGTTAGGGGTGGGTAGGGGAGTAGCTACAACTTGGCTCTTCCTCTCTGGCTGTTGTCCCCTCCAATCCAATACCACCCCCCCCCCCCCCCCCACCTCAATCCCCCTTCCCACCAACTCCACCCCATACCACCCTCATATGCTACCCCAACTCTACACCACCCCACTCACTCACCCACAACCATTCCCTCCTGCTGTTTTAATTGTGAGTTAGTTGTCTAGGTTTCTGGCTCTGACAGGTATCATACTTTAGAAAGTACTGGTAAGAAAAAACAAAATCAGGTAACTAAACTCTTCCTTCATCACAGTATGACTTCATCCAAATTTTCTTTTTTATTCATGTTAAAAGAAGGAGGATTAAGGAATAGGAACAGAATTGAAATTTGAAACCTGATGATGTGAAACTGAAAGCATTTGAGTTACTCTGTTGGGTATACAGCCTATACATTTTCACCATGTGTATTATTACATGTGTGTGTATGTGTGTGTGTGTGTGTGTTTCTCATATCTGAAAGATATTTGTTCTTGTTTTACCATCTAAATACACAAGTACTAAAAATCTGTATGTTTCTTTACATAAACAAAACAAAAACAATCTACTATGCTGTATAATGTTCAACATTTACATTTAAAAAGTTTATAGGCACACACATTACAACATGACTGTGAAACCATGTCTATAGATTGTTACTACACATAAAGTTAAACAAAACCAAAAAAAAGAAGAAAGAAAGAAAAAAAATCATTGTCAATAGTTCATTTCTCTGAGTAATACAATTCATCCATTACTTTCTTTACACATATTCTTCTTTTTAAAATTACACCTGTATTCTTAGAAAAAATGTTAACATTATTTTGGACAAATATTAAGGCAGATTCATCACAGTTGAGTAATTAAAAAGTCTTCTTATTCTTCAAACTGATAATCATTAATCAATAATCACCTATAATGTTATACGAAATCTGAAAGTAAAAATCCAATACTAACATTGTCAATGAAACCTATAAGGCTATATCTAATTAATATAAAAATATTTTTCAATATTAACTTCTACACTCTCACAATAATTCTATTCAAATTACAAAGAAAGTTAAGCATTCCCTAATCTACAAAAAATTATATCTATAGGCAAATAAATAAGTGCTCTTGCAAAATTAAAAACAAAATTACAGAACTGAGAGAGAAAGAGAAAGATTGATAAAGGAAAGAAAAGAAACTTTCTTATTTTAAATTTTTATTTTACTTATTTTTATTTTATTCCTTTATATCGAAGATAATGGAATAAGCACTTATGTGCTTTTTTACATCTAGTCCCTGTGTGTTTGCGATTTTGTGAATTCTGTCATCTGTTCCCACCGGCACACAATGGCCTACTCTTACGAAAAGCGGAACAGGATTTAACATGTGCGCAAGATGTTCTGCGTACGTTTGCACACAGGGCCTCGGTTTATAGTCTCATCTGCAGGACTTTTGGGGAGAGTGGAGTCTGCACTAAAGTTAACTCCACAGGAAAATATCCCCTTGAATAGGAATCAAACCCGAGTTGTCAGATTGCGAGCACAATGTTATAACCACTAGGCTATCCCGTTCCCCCTAACAAAGGCACTGAGATTTTAAAAAGAAAGAAAGAAAAAAAAAGATAGATAGACATGAGAGACAAAGAACAAGCACCTGGGAAAGAAAGAAGAGCTGGAGAATGAAAGTGACTGAGAGAAAACAACAACACATCTACTAACAATACAACACTACCACAATCAGTACAATATCTCTTCCAAACAGTTTCATCTCAAACACAAAGACCACATCTGCACATTTACAAATTCATACATTTACGAATGCAAAGACCACATCAGCACATTACTACATCAACATTTGCACATCTACATCCACGTAAGCAGTGCTACATGCTATTATTGTGACATCAATGCCTCCACACACAAGTACACTGGGGGTAAAAAAATCACACACACACACACAACTATTAAAAATAAATCTTGAAAGCAGACACCAGTACATAAACTCTGAGCCACAAGATAAACCAATACTGACTTCTACAGGCGGTTGCAAAGTAAACTGCTTTTAATTTAAACATGAAATCCATGCGTGGGTTAACCTTGACCGCAAGCACTTTTTAATCAGACGCTGACAGTTAACATGAGAACACAGGAGCACTAGACACACTCAGTAAATTATCAACACAATGCATCAACTACATTACATGACAGGAGGCGAATTCTTCATGACAGAACTGCAACTCCAACAGCACAACTACTTCATGGCAAAATAACATGTCTCGATTAAATAATTCCAAAACCCAAACCAAAAGGCAAAGCTAAATAATCACAGAAAGGGGGTAGTGAGAGCGCTACTGAAGAAATAATGAAATTAATGACTGACTCTGCTAAACTCAACAAAACTGAAATGCTTTAAAAGCAAACTCTTTTTCTCATTAAAAAAAAGTCTATGTAACCCCAAACCAAAACAAAAAAAGATACATCCTTTTTCTTACTAACATATCCGTGTACACATACGCACACACGCGCACACACACACACATGATTTAGGATTTTTATTATACACACTGTCTGTGTATGTAGCTCAAAATCAAATATACAGTGTAGATACAACAGGGTGGAGACAGAAAAACCAATGCTCAAAATGAACCAGATTACACAGCAACTGTGTATACACTGCACCAGTTACAACAAGCAATCTTCCCCCTCAAGTTACCTACTTCTAACAATGCCCAAGGTTAAGCTTTTCAAATCTACTTGATTTAAAAACAAACTCTCTCTCTCTCACACACACACACACATACATACATACAAACACTCACACATACATACACTAAAACACACACTCACACACACACACACACAGCTCCTCAACCTCTTCCCTCCCCTCCTCTTCTCTCTGGCTCTGGGAAGCTTTCAGCCTGACCCAGCTGCTAATGGGGTTGCTGTTAATCATTCTGGCTGGCTCCAAGCGATGATAAACTATGAAGTAACCCCAACAACACAGCATACATGTATACACAGCAAAGACCTCTGCAATTAACCCTTGCCCCTGCAGGGTAACTATCCTTAGTGTTGTCAGGCTCCACCCTTGGGCACCCCCTCCCCCCCTCTCTCTCTCCTCTCTCCCACCCTCTACTATTAGCTGCTATCTCATCTGCCTCTCCCACCTCACCTGCATCTTGCTTTAAATCTGTTCCAAATCAGAGGCATCCCATTTTCTCTGTCTTCTCAGTCTCACACAAGTTAGCTATTCTATTTTCTATTACAGCTTTCAGAACAAAACAATCCAATAAGCACTTTGTTGTTTTCCCATAGTTAGCATGAAATTATTTAATGTTTTTCAACCTTTCCAATCATACTCTCAAATGTACACCTAAGTAGAGACGAGGGCAGAGTGAGCAGCTAAGTTAAATGAAAAAAGAGTGGGGGACTGCAAGACATTTTGAGCGTACCCTGCATAGGTAAACATGAAGTGTGTATGTGACAGTTCAGTTCAGTTCAGTTTATCTGTGACAGCTTCATTACATGTGCAGCATTTGACTAAATATACTTCACACCATACCTACAAGACATTTACTTATAGCAAAAGAATGTATTAAGCATCTTTGCTTAAGGTGACATCTCTCTAAACTAAAATCTTGCTGGAATTTCCCTACAAGTTTACAAAAATATAGCTTTAGATCCCTTGAATATCACTACAATCACACGAACTACAATGCTGAACAAATGTGTGATTATGATCAGAGGCTATAAAATATATAAAGGAAGCCTGAAAAGCTACTTGCCAAACTGGTTCCCTACAAATTGCATTAATATATAACCACTGATATTTAAAATGTTTTTCAAAATGCTCTCTCTCTCTCTCTCTCTCCTCTCTCTCTCTCTCTCTCTCACACACACACACACACACACACAACAAACCTACCCCGGCCCCCCAAACCTCCCCTCTTCTCTTACCTCCCTTCTTTTCGTCTCTCTGGGTAGTTGGATATACTCTTTTTTTATCATTTAATAGTACTGTGGCTTCAAACTCATCCTTCAGACAAGGGTTCCATTCTTTCCATGAAATATGGTGAAAAAAACCCCACTCATCTTCAAAGTTTCATGTCTGCTCTACTATCTACCACAGAGAAAACAGTCTTCAAAGAAAAAGGTGCTAAGAGCTCTTCCACTGTGAGTACCAACACCTGAGAGACTTTGGCCAATACTGCAGTTTGTCATCCCCCTCAAAAAGCAAGCACTTGAGTGCAAATAAACATTCTATTCATCTTCCTCGGAGCTAAAATTGAGGATATGACAGAGAGGACAGTTTCACATTCACACAGAATATATATGATAAGAAACATAGTAAGCTAGAGTATGATTAGAAGGAAAGGAGAAAAAATGTGGGACATATCATAATTCTAGACTCCTACCCTCTGACTCCCTCCTTCCTTTTTTCTTCATGTGAACATTAACAGGGAAAGCATACACACACACATACTCATACACACACACATACACACCTAAATATACTCACACACACACACTGACTCACTCTTACAAACTTACACACACACACTCTGACTCTTATGAACACACACTCGCACACTCACTCACTAAATCACTCTTACACACACACACACGCACGCATGCACATGCACACATACTCACTCACTGATTCACTCTGACAAACACGCACACACAAACACACAACACACACATGCTGACTGACTCACTTATAATCACACACACACACACACACATAACATGTATAGACAAATACGCACACATGAAGAGTCACACACACACACGCACACACACACAAAACCAAACAACAATCAATGACATCACAGACAGGAATCCAAGGCTCGACAACAGCCGTGATGGTATGCACAGGTCAAGCATTGTTACACTGATCTTTGGAGACTCTTTACTGTAACCTCTCTCTCTCTCTCTCTCTCTCTCTCTCTCTCTCTCTCTCTCTCTCTCTTTACTGGGTGACAGTCGATTTTAGGAGACTCTCTACTGTCACTTTTTTTTCCATCTCTCCCTCTCTCTCTGACTTACTAGATAACAGTAGATGCAGAGAAGCGTATAGGGAAAATTCTGCACGCAATGACAGCCACTCAACCTTCACTCAAGTTCACTGTAATTCATTATTCGCCCACTTATTTCTACATCATAAGTCTGTCAGGCCCATAATCAGTTGATACAAAACTTTTTTTTAAAATATGGTAGTCCTATGATATTTTTAAATGAAGATACAAATAGCCTGCACTTTTCCCAAATTTCATTTCCTAAAATATGTGGAAGCATAAATTACATAATTATATATATATATATATATATATATATATATATATATTAATATATATATATATATATGGGTGTGTGTGTGTATATATATATGTGTGTGTATAATATATATACATATATATATTTTTTATTTTTTATATATATAACACTTTTGTTTTTATTCAAAAGATGGAAAAACAAACAGAAAAAGAAGAGATTTTTTTTAAACCCAACACTTTAGACTGTTCAAATGGGGGAAGGAAGGAGAGGGAAAGTATTTTAAAGGGCATAAAACATATTATCCCCCTCGATCAAGTGCACAACATTCTCTCTCTCTCTCTCTCTCTCTCTCTCTCTTCTCTCTCTCTCTCTCTCTCTCTCTCTCTCTCCATACACACATATACAGTACATACATATATAAACACATAAAACACACACACACACACACACACACACACACACACACACACACACACACGTGAGTTACTCCCTGGCAATAATTATGATTACACACACACACACACATGTGCACAGGAATGAGTTACTCTCTAACAACACACACACATACACTCATGAATCATTGAATGAGTTACTCTCTAACAATAATTCTGATGACACGCACTCACACACACCAAGATGAGTGAGTTTTTCTCTGGCAATAATTCTGATGACATGCACACACACACACATAACCGATTGAGTTACTCCCTAGCAATAATTCCGGTGACACACAAACCTATATATAATCTGCAACTGCACCCCCCTCTCCCCCACCCCCACAAAAACACATACAACAAAGAAATCAGCTGACATCATTGGATTTGGTTTTTCCACCCAGACTACAAAGAAAAAAGAGGAGGGGAGCAGCTGCTGTGAACTAAGAGGTATACATAGAGAGAGACTCAGAGAGGCCAAGCCAAGCACTTCCAATGAATAAATCAGGGATATGTAGGTCACCTAATCCTGATGTCATTCCTCTATAGCTGCTGCTATAGCCGCTGGCTGGCACAGCAGCACAGCATGATTCATTCACACTGCCAGCTGCCTTCCTATCCCCTAAGCTAAACCTGCACTCCCAACCTCCCACCCCACTTCCAGCACTCTACTGCTGCTGTTTCTGTTAATTTCTCTGATAGCTATTGCTGTAGGTAGACCTGTTGCACACACACACACACTACACCTTGTTAAGCCATGACACAGACAGGGAACCATAATACACTCACACAAATTAATGATGAAATCTTTCAATGTTTATGCTTATAACTGATATGATATACAGATAAAAAAGTTACTTGTAAGTTTTCATCAATATGGTTATGTTATTAATTAAACCTCCATGCACACATCTATAGAATACACTGGTGGTGAAGCAGCTATGAGTTTTCATATACAGTATAAATGTTCAGTACAGAACTATCATATATAGTGGTACATGAGATTAAGTATTCAGGAATTATGTTTGGTAAAATGAATAATGTTCGGTTAATATGACCATAAAGTAGGTCTATAAATAAGTATAATGACTGAGCACAAATTCTAATTAAAAAAACAACAAACACCTTGGGGGGTGTGTGTGTGTGCGCGCGCACGTGCGCATGTGCATACACTTTCCTGAAAGTGAAGTATGAATGAGTTCTGTATGAGTGAGCATGAACGAGCATATATGTATGAGTGGGCATGAATAAGCATGTATACATGTGTGTTTGTTATACAAGTTTAGCTTATCACAACAGAGCGTGTGCTGGGGGGGTTCTGAAAAAACATATTGGGTGTGTGTTTCTGAAAAAAATCCTCTTTGTGGTACAACTATCAATGTTGAATTTGACAGAGTGTGACTGTAATAAACAAAAAGACCACTGTACACGCGATCAGCAAATTCAAGTACTCAATCTGGTTGTCAGTCAGGAAAAGAGTCTTCTTTTGTTCAGTCACGCACAAGCCCATTGTCCATTCAATCTATTCAGCAAACAAGGAAACTAACATCTTGGGCTCAGGGAAAAAGTGTACAGGAAAAGAAAGATAGGAAAAGTGGAGACAAGAAAGGAAATGGGATGGGTGAAGAACGGATGTGTGACAGGAAAGAAGGAAGGGGTTAATTCACAAACATATTTAGCCTAAAAGATCAAAGAAGCAAAATCAATGCAGTTATCTGGAGGGTTATGTTTTGGTTTTTGGTTGCCTTTTTTGGTTTGGGGTTTTTTGTGGTCATTTTTGTTTTTCAGCTTGAGCTCTGAGGTTTACGGTGAAGTTTTCCGTATGTGACCTTTTGCACACCCTTATGGTAGCTGCATTTTGTCTTCCGGAATGATCTTAAAATTGAACATGCAGTGCACATGCATCTAAAAAAAAAAAGCATTTAAAAAATGTTCATCTGTTCCTACCACCTACCAACACGCAATGGCTTACTCTTCCTTAGGCGAACAGGTATTAATATGTGTGCAAAGACCTTCTGCATGCATTTGTAAAAGTATGGGACCTCAGTTTTAAGTCTCATCCAAAAGGCTTTCAGGGGAATGGAGTTGGTACTGATGATAACTCAAGGGTGTCTAAATAATCTGTGTGCGTGCATTTTTGAAATTTTGTCATCTGTTCCTCCCAGCACGATATGGCCTACTCTTCAGAAATGTGGAACAGGTTTTTAACTTGTGTGCAAGGTGTTCTGGCTGCATTTGCACACAGAGCCACAGTGTATTGTCTCATGAGGACTTTTGGGGGGAGTGGAGTCATCTCTTAATGTTAACTCAGGGTAAAATTCCCTAAATCAGGCACCTCCATGGTGGCTGTATCGCAAGCTGCCAGATCAACAGTGCAACACTCTAACCACTAGTTACCAGTTTGTTGCATAATTCTGATAGCTCTCCCCCCTTCTTTTCAGGGTTGGCTTCCATCTACTTGCAGAGATTAGGGAAGGGAGGAGCAGCTGACCCTGGTACACACTATGTCAGCAATGAATTATTCATGCCGCTGCATCACTGGCTACCACTGCTCCTCTCATTCCCACAGAAAAGCTCAGGTTCAGCTTCTGGCATCGTGATTGTCCATCAGCTATTCCCTGAGATTAGTGTCCTACCTCGGATGTGTATGTGACTAGAAGGGGGATAGGAGACAGGCAAACTCAGGGCCATCTGAATAAGCTGTTTCCGAAATGGAATATGACAGGACAAAGAAAATGGAGAAGAAGACTGGGAGGGGGAGGAGAGGGGGAAAAAAGAAGGGGGGGGGTTGTGAGAGGACAAGTCTGAGCGAGAGCCAAGTATACAGAAAAAGTGAAAAAGAGAGAGAGCAAGAGAGATAAGAGATTCTTGAACTCAAAAGTAGTCTGGAAATAAAAGAAAAAAACAAAACAAATGCATCGCCACAAAATGTTTGCTCATATTATGGGAGTGAGAATGTGTGACAGAGAGTACTAACAGACAGAAACTGGGATGAGAGACATAGAGGAAAGGGAGAATATTTAGGGTCAGTATCATTTTCCCAAGCCCTTTTCCTCTCAAACAGGATATGAAGAGAGAGTCTGCTTCATAATTTGTTTGACAACCCTTTCATGGATGACTGCAGCTGGCATGAGAGACAGAGAGGCACAGAGAGAAGAGAGAGGGAGAAAAAGAAAGGGAGTGTGTGTGTGTGTTGAGTGTGTGAGTATGTGTGAGTGTGTGTGTGAGTGTGGTGTGTAGTGTGGTGTGGTGTGGTGTGGTGTATGCGTGTGTGTGTGTGTACTTCCAAAGATATGTGATTCATGGATATGTGAATTTGCAGAGCAAATATCCAGTACAAGCAAAATATTTTATAACTCAAGACAACACTTATCAAAACACACTAAAACAAAATAATTGATAGACAAAGAAATAAAAGGCAGTAAAATGGAAAAGACAAAAACAAACTGCTATTCCAGAAATCACCCCCCCCCCCCCCCCCCCCCCCCCCCAAGAAAGAAAGAAATTGGTAGGTCTGCCACAGTTGTTCTGCCTATCTTGCCTGCAATCCTACCTGCACTGGGTGGCACCATTCTCTGTTATCACCTACCATCAAGTCTTCACAAGCATTCTTTTATGCCCTGTGCAGGCACTGACATCCTACTCTGGCCTAGCCTGGGAGAGAAACTGTCATATCTCTCTGGTGCCAATGGCAATAACTCAGCAGGCAAGGCAAGAAACACAAAAAGGCAAAGTTTTTTTTTGGAAATGCCTGATTTTAAACATTAATGTCAAACACTGTGTAAGCTGATCCACTAAAGACAGGCTCCTGATTTACAAATTCATAGACTCTTTGTACTTTACATCCTATGGAGAGAAAAACATTTTTTAAACCCTCATGGTACATTTAATTTACAAAGACAGCTCCCTATGCAGAGGTTGCAGGTATCTAAATAGGACTAGGAATAACAAAGTATCAAATATCCTAGGAAACTCCATAGTTGCAGATATTTAAATGGGACTAGGAGTGACAAAGTATCAGGTTTCCAACCATAAACTACAACTGATAACAAAGTAGGTGTCCAAAATAAAATACAACGAACAACAGATAAGAGACCCAACATTAAAAAAGGCAAATAATAATAATAAAAAGCCCAAAATCTAAAGTTTGCCACAAACAAGTAACCCTGTATCAAAAGTACATTACAGGTGATGAGGAATCCAATATCCAAAACTAACTATAAATAAAGTATCTGGTGTCAAAACCACACCAAATGTGGCAAAAGATCCTGTGTCAAAAGTATGAAACAAAAGATTTTTAAAATCTTATGTACATGTATCAAAAACAAACTAGAACTGATGAAGAATCCCATGTCCAAAGCATACTAGACTACAAATAAGAGAAATCCTGTGTCTTAAGATTTAGTAAAGATGATGAGGAATCCATAGTCTTGTGTGTGTGTGTTTGGGGAGGGGGTCTGTTGGGGAGGAGGGATGTGCTTGCATGTGTACAAGCATGTGTATGTAAATTTTTGTAATGTGTGTGTATTCTTATAATACATTTTTAAATTAAAAGTGCTCACTAACATTCCTATATATTGGAAAGGCTCAAATATATTTAAAAAAACAACACATAGCACAGTTTTGACAGATAGTAAATATCTTATTAATTTATCTTTTTCTCTGCACCTGTCTCTGACTTCTACTTTCTCTCTGTTTTCTTTTTAAATTACTGATGATACATAAAAGGATCCCAAAACACTTTTCTACTTTCTCTCTGTTTTCTTTTTAAATTACTGATGATACATAAAAGGATCCCAAAACACTTTTCTAAAAATACTGTTCATACTTGTTTATAAAGAGCTTCTACCAAGCATGGTCCCCAGCATTATAATTACATACATGTAAAAAAGCATCCTGCTAATATGTGTACACACATATTACATAATATATAAATATACACGTAAATACACTGTCTGGAATACAGAAGCAGCAAACAATTTTTTTTATAAAAAAGTAAATGAGAAAGAAAAAAAAGAGAAAAAAGTAAAAGCTTGTGCAAATACACAGGAAAAAACGTGCTGCCTGTAGCTGCTGCAAAGGCATTTTTTGCTGACATGTGGAGCAGTGAGCACTATGGTGAACTGCTTCTCCCCAGAAACACAGGCCCTTGAACAGTTCAAACATTGGCCATAAAGTCTACAGATCAGCCTAGCATCTCCTCTGTAAGAAAACTGTACATGTATGTTATTTTTCTACAGGTACCTTTCGAGTATCAGAAACATGTTGGAAAGATCTTAAAGAAATATGCATTCAATAATGTATGTAAAAACTTTGAAGAAAGCAAATGTTTGGGTTTCAGAGAGAGTATGTGTATGTGCATACATATACACATAAATGTGTACAAGTGTGTGCGTGTGTGTGTGTGTGTGTGTGGGCAGGCGCGCGCGGGCGGGCGGGTGAGTACATTCTCACATGTATCTATGTCCATGTTAGAGTGCAACAGAGCATGTGTATGTGCATTAGGTCCATTGATAAAATCTGCAGAATAACAAATGTATACAAACAAACCGTATTAATCAAAGTATCAGAATAAACTGGCTGGCATAAACTGCCTACCCAGAAATATCACAATTTCAATATAAGAATATCCACATGTGCAAGTGATCCTATCTTAAAAAAAAAAAATTCCAATGCACAAATGACCCAATGATATAACACACTAAACAATCACATAAATAATGAGATCAAACAGCATCTGTTTACTCATTTGGTACTGATATGATAATGATTTTAAAGACATAACAGTCCCATTAGTAAACTATTTTCATCTGTTGTATCTTTTCCCCAACATAACTGCCAATTTTACTTCCCTTCACTATACTGAGACCTCTTGCTCTTAAACAAACAAACAAAAAGTTCACTTTTATAATATGAGAATGAAGCAGCTGACTGAAAAGTAAAAGACTGGCAGTATACACTTATCAAAGGCACAAAAAGTGTATATTTGTGCTAAAAATACAAGCTTGGTGGATTTCAGCCAACAGTCTTCTATGCAGAGCTTATCAGCAGCTATCAGACTGCAGAGAAAGATGGGCAGATAGTGTGGTGTTATTTTTGTAGTAAGTGCAAGGCAGTAGCAAATGACAGTTTAATCTAACAGTAGCAACTGACAACTCAATCTAAAATAAATAAAAACCATGCTGCCTGTACACACACACACACACACACACACACACACACACACACACACACACACACACACACACACTGCAAAAGAAGCTCCAAAATGAATATCTACTGATCTCACACACACAAAGGTTTGCTTGTTGTGGACAATAACTTGAACAAGCAGATGCATTAAACTTTTGCGCGCTCTCTCTCTCTCAGTATAATTTTCAGCACTTCACATGTACATACTGACAGACAAGCAAATACACACACACACACACACTCGCACACACACACAGTGACACACACTTGCAAGCACACTCTAAATATCACTCAGTCATGAATTTGTAATGAGACCTCATGGTTTGGCATTTCAGAATAAACGTGGAGTTTTTTGTTGTTTTTTTTCATTGCTGTCTAAGCTTAGTTTAGCTTTGCTTGCTCTCTCTCTCTCTCTCTCTCTCTCTCTCTCTCTCTCTCTCTCTCTCTCTCTCTCAAACACACACACACGCACACACACACTATATTCACCCAAATGTGTGCACAGTCCCACTTATGCACGCACACACACACACACACACACACACACGCATGTGCACACACACACACCAAAGCCAAATTCTCCCATCCCTACCAACTAGACAAATATAACAGATGGTCTGAGTAATAATCCTTCAGTTCTGAAAATAACCTTGGGCCTGTGGTCAACAAGTATTTGGGGTGTGTAGAAGAACAGGTAGCCCTGGGTCAGTGGGTGTTATATTAAGCTAGAGATTGCCCAAGAAGGAGAACCCACAGCACCATAAGACTTGCTCCTGGAAAAATTCTGTAGAAAATGCCATTTTCATCGGAAACAAAAGTACATATATGAGCATAGAGGAAAGAAAAGAAAAAGGGCAGAGAGTTAACTAAGAACTATGACAATGTAATTACTCTGGGGAAGGTAGCCCAAATTTCACACACAGAAGATCTGCAGTAACTCTTTAGTACGAATGTTACTAATTTGATACAACACAATACAGATGGAACAATACAACATACACACTTTTTAAAGGTCAATTCTCCCTGCTCCCATGATACTTTCTACAGACACTGACCTGCCAAACTGATCATGCAAACACATCTTTGATGAGAGTGAAAGAAAGAAAAGCTTGAATTTCTTTAAACAGAAAGAAAAAAAAAAGGAAAAAAGAAAAGGAAAATAAGCTGAGCTGAGGCGTTTAGTAGCCAGGTGTCACATTCAGGCAAAAGCTTTGCAAAACACTACAGCTACATATCAAGAAGAAGTTCAAAAGAAATAATAATAATACAGTGAATTAATGAAAATTAATACATAAAAAAGACAAGAAGATAGTGACAGAGACCACTAGAATATCAACGACAATATCATGGTAGTTACGTTCAGCTGGTCAGTTCACAAATCCCCTTGAGTACTTACATTAAGAAACGGAACAGGAATCTAGCGAAAGAATCAAACACAGCAAACAATGAGAAAACAAATATAATCCATCAACATAACTTGGTATAGAAAATACAGAGCAACTTAAATCTGCACAAAAATTGCATTAAAGTGAGCATTAGAGGGGGGGGGAAAAAAGTGGAGCATGACTTGTTACTATGGAAAATGATGCTTAGTTTGACTATTAAAAAAAGTTCTTCATTAAATTCTAACACTGATTTTTTAAAGTTTTTTTTGTTTTGTTTTGTTTAGTTATCACACACTTAAATTGAAGTACACTCATCCTTTATTACTTTTACTTCTTCTTCTTCTTCCTCTCCCTTTCAATATATCCTGATTTTCTCCACAGAGAAAAAGTTAGAAAGGGGATGCAAAAGGCCGGAGAGCACAGCTGACAAAAAGCATGAACATCATGCACAGCATACAAACTCTGGACTGGAACACAAATTATAGAAGATTTCAACTAAATTCAACATTAAGTGACATGTGATAAAAGACTATTACTTTTAGCAAATAAGGATTGATTCACAAATGAAAGACGAAATTAGCACAGAGAGAGAGAGAGACAGACAGAGACAGAGAGAACAGGCTGTGATAAAACAACAAAAGAGACTGGCAGACAGCAAAGAAAGAGAGGGGAAGCTACAAGACACTCGTATCAGTAATCAAACGACACAAGGCATGCTTCCATTTTTTTTTAAATCATAAAGAAATAAACATAAATAATTTAAGGTCGATTGCATTTAAAACCATAATTCTGTATTTGGAACAAAATTTGACTGAAATAAAAGGAGGTGAGGGTGGAGAGAAATATAAACCTTTTCTGTAATATATGGGGGGGGGGGGGGGGGGGACCAACAAAAAAGACCCTGTGTTTCTTTCCGCAAGACTCAAAGAAGCAAGGTATTTATCATGCCACATCCCCAAAGCTGGAATGCGGCTATATTAATAGTGGGTAAAAATGGTTGATATGCAAAATCTCACTATTGGTGAACCTCAGAGTTCTTGCCAAGGAATAAACCAAAAAAACCCAACAAACAAAAATAAAAAAAAAAAACAAAAAAACAACAAACAAACAAAATAATAACAAGACTGCCATATCTAAAGACCAACTTAAATGCTGGTTCAGCACATTCCTGTTAAACAATTGCATACTCAGTATGATTTGCACACTTCAATGCATAATGTAACAGCTCTAACATGAATGAACAGATCCCCTGTCCTTGCAAACTACACACAAGTAGTGAAGTACACTATAACATGGATTAAGACTGAAGACACACCGTGGGTTTTATGCAGGCCTATCAACTACTAAGTCTAGGTATACAGCTTTATTTCGGAGTACAACTAGACTGCTGCAGTGTGACTCAGGACAAAGGTTTTTCACCCCTTCTCTTCCTCAGTTTGAAAAAATGTTTGGGACCTTATGGTCAGAAACAGGCTCAACAAATAGAACAAGAGAGAGAGATGGGGGTGAGGGAGAGAGAGGGAGGGGGGAAGAAAGAGAGAGAGAGAGAGAGAGAGAGAGAGAGAGAGAGAGAGAGGAGAGAGAGAGAGAGAAGGGGACGGGGAGGGGCAGAGAGAAACCTTTCTAGCTTACAACAAAAAATTGCAGTGGTGCAAATCTACACCAATTATGCGGGCAAATATATATATATATATATATATATATATATATATATATATATATATATATATATATATATATATACAGGGTCTTTAAAATATAATTATATAAACTGTCCCAGTGTCTGTTTATATTTTGTTGTGTTCTGGTACTTTTCCGCTTTTTAAAAATCTTGATCAAAGTTGGAGTTGATTTCAGCGTGGACTTGCCAAGCAGGAAGTCAGTAATTTAAAGGACTTACACAATGGAAGGAAATGAAATTTAAAATGGTATAGCCAGGAAAACTGAAAAGCAGTTGATAAAAACAAAACAAATCTTTCCTTCTACAGTTCATGCTCCTCTGACTTTGACAGTGTCTTTCGCCACACACACACGAGCAAACACAACACACACACAAGGAATTCAAACAAACACTGTATAGTAACACAAATGAGTAATGCATAAATAGATGGATTGGATGAATCATCTTTTCTTCTTTTTTTTTCTTTTTTTTTTGGGGGGGGGAGGGGTGTCGGTTGGTTTTGATTCTCAGTATACATTATGTGATTAGCTTGGGGCTGGATTGTTTTGTTTTGGAGGGCAGTTTTATTTTGTTTTGTTTTGGGGATTGTTTGGGTTTGTTTGTTTGTTTTGGTTTTTGTTTTGGGGATGGGTTGCTTTATTTTATTTTGGGCTTTTTGTTTTGGTTGTTTGTTTGCGTGTTTTTGTTGTTGTTGTTTATGTTTTTTGGTTTGTTTGTTTGTTGTTGGTTTTTTGTTTTGTTTGGGGCTGTTTTTTGTTGTTGGGTTTGTGTTGGTTTGTGTTTTGTTGGGGTTTTTTGGGGGGGCTGCTTATCAGGGAGGTACTGATGCATCACTTTTTCCTTGCATGTCTAAATCCCATTCCCACCCCTTTTTTTCCCTCAGTCCTCAGATTTTTCACACTATATTTTTATCACCAATAAAATGGATTTAGCGTTGCAACACTTTAATCCTCTATCTTTAGATAAAACCATGACTGGAGGGTCAAGAGAAGTTGTTTACTTTGATGTCTACTCAATTAGTATATATATGAATTATGATCTGAATAATTGCAAAGACAGAGAAAAGCAGACTTCTACAATTTCAAGGCAAATACCCTATGACCAAAGCCAACAAATCAAGACCCAAAAAAGATTGCACATACATCATACAAGATCACTCAAGTCTCTACTACTTCTCCATCAAACCTTGTCAAACTAATGGATGACCCCAAATTCTTCATGTGCCTCCTATATAAACAACCCTGACCCAGAAGAAAAAAAAAAAGCACCCTTACCCTTTACATTTTATACCCCTAAGCAGGAAATGTCTAGGTCTCTATGCTGAAAGAAAGAAAGAAAAAAAAGTTTGTATGTGTGTGTGTGTGTGTGTGTGTGTGGGGGGGGGGGGGGGGGGGGGGGGCTTCTCTTTGAAAAAACACATACATAGGCTTGCTCCACTAAGGGCTTCATAAATAATCTTATTAAGCCCTGCACTTGACTCCCCACACTGCAGGGATATGATAAGGAGTGAGGGGAAGGCCCTGCTCCAACACACATAAGTACATACATACATGTATAAATGTAAACTGAATGCATGCAGCAGACCAGACCAGCAGTGGGAGAGGTTTGCATCTCTACCCCTGCTGACATATTTACACAAATACAGTTGGAATGCTCCATTAGCACAGATTTAACTAAGAAACAAAATGCCTCTTGGGGCTATGAATGTCCAATGTCCCACATAAACTGCCAGGGTGTAAGTTAGAGATCTTAACAGCAAGACACACTGGAAAAAAAAATCATATCATTTTTTCCACTCCCTCACAAATTGGTGTGTGTGTGTGTGTGTGTGTGTGTGTGTGTGTGTGTGTGTGTGTGTGTGTGTGTGTGTGTGTGTGTGTGTGTGTGTGTACATACAAATGCATATATGCACTTGTTAGCTGCATACATGTGTGAATGCATGCATGTTTTGTATGGGAAGGAAAGTCATGTGGGGAGAGGGAGGGGGGGTAGTGCAAGTATGTCTAAAAATGTATAAGTGAACACAAACATTTAAAGCATGCATGAGTACAGTTTCACACACACATGTGCACTCACAACACACACACACGCACAGGCACACACACACACACACACACACACTTTCTCTGAGGAAACCACTAACAACAAATTATTCACCACAATGGGTGTATCGTAAACACCATTTCAATTTTACAAACCACAAACATCGAAAAGTTTACACACCAAAAAATGAAAGAAAAAAATCATAATCTGATAGACAGTGTCATGTGCACCTAAAACCACATCAAGTCTTTAAACAGCTAAATCCTACTTCCTAAACCTGCTGATTGCATGTTACTTGTTAGCCTATGAACAAGTCACTGTTTCACTGCTACTGTTACTGTCTAAAAAATACAGATAAGATGAGCAAAAGGATGGGGATGTACATGTTGAATCTGGAGCAGAGAACAACAACCATGCTGTCTGGAAGCAGTTAGTGGAATCCAAGTCCAAACCCAAGGAAGGCTGCGAAGTCTATCCAGTTCTAAACTTCTACTGAACAGGTGGGTTAGCCATTATTTTCTTTCTTTTTTCAGCTTAACCATTCCTTTACATCATAGCTGCAACAGCCTCCTAGTTGACTATCCATTCCAAAACAAAAGAGCAAGACAATGCAGCTCACATGCACCACTCCTAGAATTCTTCTCTTTCAAGTCAAAATAAACCAAAACGAAATAGATTTTTTTTTAAAAAGCTTTATATTGCGAGAAAGGTTGATCACATACTGAACTCAGGAGAGGGGGAAACCACACACAAAGCGTAATGTTGTATAATAGTGTGTATGCAAAAAACAACCCAAAAAAATCACTGTAGCATAAAATGATAGTGGTAACAGAGTATAAAAGTGATTTGCCACATACACTGTCAGAGCACTGTGGGAAAGTTACCATCGTGTGTATAGCTATACACATTGCTTGCTGAAATGCACAACAAAATGGCGCGTCATTTAAAATGACTCATTTTTTTCAATAGCCACATCAATTAAAATGAAAGAAAATCAAGTAAAAAAACAAAAAAAGTGGACAAAGCTTCACAAGAAGACATGATAATAAATAAAGGTCAAACAGCAAATCAACAAAACCACCAGGACATATAATTGCAATATTAAACTAAAATTCTACCCTGGAAAAAAGAATTTATACCAAATCTAACAAAGCAGATCCAGCTGTTGGAAAAATAATGCACACATATGACACAATGCATGTGAAGTGTGCCTTTGTATGTTTACATGTATGTGTCTGTGAAAGGGAAGGATTGGGGGGGGGGGGGGGGGGACATGTATACTTGTATTTATAACCTATTTATGAGGTAATGAAAAACGGGAGACCCAAAAAGTGAAAACTTTCATAGATAAACTTTCCAATTTTCCAGAGACACTCACCATGGGAAAGGGGAGAGGAGGGGGAGGGTGTCGAAACATTGGTTACAATATATTCCATACTATATCCTTTTATACTATCTTCTTCCCTTCCTTGTCCCTTTTTTCCCATTCCAAAGACACGTGAGACAGAAAAGAGGAAAGAAGATTGTGCAACTGGATTGTACATTATACTTATCATAAAATGAAATGCAGAAGGACCTCTACTTTGAGATTTGGAAAACTAATTTGAAAACAATGTGACAGCAACCAAAGAAGAGAGAATCTGTAATAAAAGGGCAAAACTTCATTCAATTACTTCTAAAATCAATTCATCTCCAGAAAGTAAAAGAAATAGATCTGTGTTTTTCCAACTGTCTTTATCTTTTTTATTTCTTTTTTCTGATCTATAATCCAATTATCAAAGCATATGTGGGTAAAATTGAGCAATGAAATAATCAGAATAAAAATGGTTTTATGGAGAAAAGAATATATTAAACTCACATATCAGACTCAAAACAGGGAAGAGGTTACTTTTTTTTGCCTATGAAATAACACTATTAACAAAACCTAAGATAACTCACTGAACTTAATTTTGATTTGTGTTTTATTATGAAATGCAAATTCTGTGTTTATTTATCTCCCATTTTCTGATACATTTCAAAACATTAAAAAAAAAATTTAATTAAAAAAAATCATTCATTTTCAGACCTAGGTGTGTAAATTCTTGCACATAGCCAACATTTATTTTCTGCACTAAGAGGTACCTGTTCAAATGTACATCAACATATATTTTTTGTGCATTCATAAACATGTCTTCCCTATCCCACCTTTTACATAAAGAGAGAGAAACCTGTTGAGATATTTTCTAAACACACACACACCCATCCTACAATCTCCTCTCTGCTGACCTGGTGGAATAAATGAGATCATTGTTCATTCAGCCTCCTTGGCACCACAAGCCTCTAACATGTATACAGTTAGCTGTAACTGGGGACTGGCTGGCTGGCTGGCTGGCTGGCTGAGTAGCTTGTCTGTCCCTTATAGCCTTAGGGCTGCTCCCTATTTCCTCAACTTACCACACACACACACACACACATACCCCTTTCAGCTGAAGTTAGGTTTTTCCTTTCCCTCATTCTAGAACTGATGTTTACAACATCAGTTAAAGTCTAAAACTCATGTGATCTGGTCAACAGTGACAGGTGCAATCATGTTGGTGGTTTCTAACAGCATTAATGTTCAACAACTTCTCTTTGGCCTCAGCATTTCTTATCACTGACAGGAGCTGGCAAACCTCCCTGAAACAGTCTACAGGCTGCTCCTGATTTCCATGGCTCTCAAGTGAAAGGGAAGGAGGAAGCAGGCAGTTTGTCCCTATGTATCTTTAACTTTGCTGGAATTTCTTGGAGGAAAGCATGGCTCTGGTTTAAAAAAATATAAAACCATTGATTGATAACTGAGATTCAGTACTTTTGAACTACTGTTTTGGAATGTTTTCGATGCTTAGCACTCTAGATTGGCAAATATTTACAACTTTCTGTCAAAAAAGTATGATTTACTTTAAGTTTAATCAATACTTCAATATCATTATAACTTCCTTACTATAATCCTTTCTTCTTCTGGAAATTTGTCTATTTGATCAAGTTAAGAAGTTATTCTATAAGAAGAGATCACACACACACACACACGCATGCACGCACGCACGCACACACTCACGCACACATATACGTATACAAACACACACACACACACACACACTCTCTTGAATACAGACACACTTGTGCATTCTCTCTCTCTCTCTCAGTCTCACACACACACACACACACACACAAGCGCACACACACACAAGCGCACACACAAAAGCATACGCACACACACAGAGTCATTAAAAGAATGTCCTTCCACATAACACTTCACTTGTGATAAACTGGTGAACTTGGGATTCCTCTATGTCACTTCAGATTTCAGTCCTTATGAATTTCAGCACTAAATCCCAGACCTTCATGAAGCACCCAGGTCTGTTAGAATCATCAGAAATAATCAGGAGGGGGTAAAATCTCTCAGAGGCATGGAAAATCTACCAGAGCAGAGGAAAAGTCAACAAACTTGGCCAAGGTGATCAGAGACTTCAACTGGTAAAGGAAAACATAAGAAAATGTCAGATGGTCTGCATTCTTCATCTTCAGTTTAGTGTGTGTGGAAAGACAAATGGGTGGAGCAACATTTTTTTGTTCTACTCAAGGACGTTAATATTTGCAGAGTTAGTACTTTCTCTCTTTCTGTCTTAGACTCTGCCTCTCTTTCTTTGCTCATTCTACTGTACACACAAGCACATACACACACACACACTCACATGCACACACACATACACACACACACGCGCGCGCGCGCACACACACATGCACACACACGCGCGCGCGCCACACACACACACACATTCTATAGTACATTGGATGAAAGCTTTTATACTGTCTTGACTTTAACTTTTTAAGCAAAACACAAGTATGAAAAAATATTTAAAAGTTTAGGGCCAAGCAGTATGTTCTAACCATATTCAAAGTAATTACCATTTTTTACTTTATTTTCTGTTTAGTCTGGAAGACCTGTCTTCAGACTGGTTGGCTAATCACATTGGTAAAGCATGTACTTTCTGTTTACTTTGGGAGATAGCCTTGTCATTTTTCTGGCACCTCACACAATCAACCAATACACCATCCAGTAAAACTGACAAGACAGAGGCTAGAAAAATACACTATGAAACAAAACTAGGAAAAGAGTAAGATAGAATGCCAACATTTTTGTTCCTAATTCAATCTTAGTGGTGTAATATTTCATCAGTAGAAACTGTTCGCAGAAATGATGTTCACAACCTTTCAACATGTGCAGCTCTTCATCAGTTCCTGTTGGCTTAAAAAAACGATTTGTCTTGAAATAACAAGAATCCTCTCAACAAAGTACAAAAGAAAGTACTTTTACAGTAAATGCTCCTATGTAACTATGCATACATGTTGTCAGCCACTAGTAATAAATATTACACTGTTCTGCAATGTTTTCAGGCTACACTTGTTTTACTCACCCACAGCCACTGCTAACCTAACCTAGGTCTTTTGCTTAGTTGTTGTTTTTTTCAAAATAAATACTAGTTGGCTTAAATATCTTTCTTAACATGTATTCATGAAGCTCTAGAACAGACCACCCTCTTCCCCCACTCCATCCTCCTTCTCCTGCCATAACATTCCACCAAGACCATCACTTTCAGCCAAAGCAAATAACCGACTCCATCATGAATCTCCCTCCCACCCTCCCTCCCTGTGCCTTCTCCTCCTAGGTTCAGATGTTCATACTGCATTCATAAAAACATTCGCCTATGACCTGTGGATGGCGCGAAAAGGTCAAGGAGCAAGCAGCAGCCACAGGTAGTAAGTAGGCTGTTAATTACTTCCGTCAGCCTTTCCACTTATCACCTACAGTCTGACAGTTGAGTTCTGGAGTCATTCATAGGCCTGTCCTGAACTTGAGAAGCTTCAGGAAGGAAACACTTCTCTGTGTTGTAAGCACCCATTATGAATGAATATTATTAGATACAATCTTCTATTCATGAATATTTACTGGATGTGATCTTTTAGAGAAGGTTCAATTGTTGTTGTCTTTTCTTTTTTTGGGTTTTTGCTCTCTTTTCTTTTTAAAAAAAATTTTTGGGAGGGGGGGGGGTCCCTATAAAAAAAAAATTAAAAAAAAGAAAGAAAAAAGATTCTGCACCTCTTCCTGAATAGTAGTCAAATAATGAAGGGTTGGCCTGTTTGTGTGTGTTTGGTTTTTTTCTTTTAATTTCTTTTGGGTTTCATAGGAAGAGAACTTTGGTTTAGATGAGGGTGGGGTTTTATTGTAGTTTTTTTTTTTTTTTGGGGGGGGGGGGGTGTTTTTTGTTGTTGCTGTTTGGGTTTTTCTTGGGCGGGGGGGTTGGGGGTGGTGGGGGAGGGGAGGGGTGTTGAGGGTGTTGGGAGGTGGGGAATGGATTTTTCTAACATCCATATGTATCTTTCATTAAAATTATTTTCAACAACATGTCAATTCTTTTTTTTTTCTCTTTTAAACTCCCATTGCACTTCATACTAAATCTTTCACATCATTGTTAATCTTGTGACAGGGTAAAGCCAGAAGTAATACTGTCATAATCAAATATCTAGAAAATGAGAACAGAAAAAAAAACAGAGAGAGAGAGAGAGAAGAATAATACATACCCGTGAACTACGAGTGGCTTTTGGATCAAGATAGGTCCGAAGTTTATCCAGATATACATGTGGTGGGTCTTTGGCATGAACTCGTTCCTGCAGAAAAAAAGACACTCTTCTCACTAATAAACTTAAGCCCAGCTGATTACCAAGTATCAGTTCAATAAAACAAAGGTTTTTGTTTTGGGAGGGGGGGGGGTTGTTCCTCGGCTAGAGCTCGAAGGTTCACCAATGGTGAGATGTTTGCATATGACACAGTTTTTGTCCTCCTACCATTTACTGATTTAGGTAGCTGTAAGTGTATCCTGACTTCATGGATGGTGTCTAAACATGACACCTGTGTGCATGTGTTTGTAAAATTTTGTCATCCATTCCTACCTGCATGAAATGGTCTACTCTTTCAAAAGACGAAAAAAGTTTTTAACATGTGTGCAAGATATTCTACATGCATTTGCACACAGGGCCTCAATTTATAGTCTTATCCGAAGGGCTTTGACATTCAGTTCTGTTTTCTCATCGAACTGGGAAGAAATGGCAAGGTTGGATTCAAACCCAGAACCTGACAGTTTACTTCATTGGCAGGTGAACAGCTTAAGCCTTAACCATTCTTCTACCCTCCTTCAAAACAAAGCTTTAAACAAGACAGAAAAGTGAAAGAAAAAATTCAACTCAAGAAAACATTTTAATCCATTATGTCGACACTTAACAAACCTACACTAAAGGAAAGTGGCTGGTTGGTTTAAACATTCACCTGCCAAACAAGTAAACCTTGAGGTTCTTGAATTTGATTCCCACACACTACACAGCCTTGCCCTTTCTTCCCAGTTTGTTGGGAAAATCGAACTGAATGTCAAGTCTTTTAAAAAGACAACAACCAAAAAACAAAAACAAAAAAAAGAATGTCAAGTCTTTTGGAGGAAACTCTTTTAAGAAACTAGTGAAGCTTGTGTGCTTACAGACATGTGCACGTCAAATGGGCCCACAACAGTTAAAAGTCAGAAAAAGCAAGTAGGTACTTTCCAACTGTCCTGGCAAAATTGGTAGGTTCATTTCTAAACTGTATCCCAAAATTAGAATGCAGAGCCTACCTTAATGGTGGTGGTAAGGGGGAGTGGGGGGGGGGGGGGGGGAAGGAGGGGGGGAACCATCCCATATGATATATGTATGCAAAAACATTGTCACTATTGGGGAACAAAAAAACAACAGCAACAAAAAATCTATTGGGGAACATCAAAGCTCTAGCTCAGGAACAAAAACAAAACAAAAATCAAGATAATAAACCTGTGCTACATCTCTAGTGTCTAGTAACTCTTCACACACACACACACACACACACACACACACACACACACACACACACACACACACACACACACCATTTAAGACTTGTACATAACATACACACACTATGTAGACTAAAGCAAAAACAGACTGATCACTCACTTGATCACAGACTATGTCCCATTTCTTCTCAGCGTCATAACTTTTCAGAACCTTTGCTTTGTCGGGAGGCAAATCCATGGAGGCCTGAAGTGAAAACAAAAAAATGAAAAATCAATTTATAAATAAATTTGAATTTCAATCAAATTACCTTTAGAAAATCATTCATCAATCTAACTGTTAAAGCAATCAAAATGTGCTTTAATAACAAAACAATAACTAGTGCAAAAACAAAAAAAAGGTGTGTATATAACTATATGTGTGTGTGCACATGTATTGTCTGTGTGCATACGTGCATGCACGGGTGCATGCATTTGAGTGTTCCACTGTTTGTATAAACACTTAAAACAGTATTCATGACATTATTGATTATGTGTGTGCACACATAGATGATATATTGATACACACTTTTTTTTTTACATGCATGAGTGCATAATGCAAAAAATGTTCATGAATAGAGATTAAGTACTGCTACACATCTTGAGTGTTGTGTACATGCAAGCAAACATGCATAAATGCATGCACGTGTGTGTATACATACAATGTGATGTGTATGTAACTCACTAACTGTAACACTATTATAAGCTGTACATCACTATATCATATGTGTATAGTCCCTTCTTGCATGCAGAATTTTCAAGAGTAACGGTCTAGATAATACTTCAAGAGTAATATAAAATATATTATATATATATATGTGTGTGTGTGTGTGTGTGTGTGTGTGTGTGTGTG
The DNA here is from genome assembly GCA_028751875.1 of Rapana venosa. Taxonomy (NCBI): domain Eukaryota; kingdom Metazoa; phylum Mollusca; class Gastropoda; order Neogastropoda; family Muricidae; genus Rapana; species Rapana venosa. The sequence continues at coordinate 12,117,696 of CM054136.1, read as the reverse complement.
TGTGTGTGTGTGTGTGTGTGTGTGTGTGTGTGTGTGTGTGTGTTTGTTGTCTCAGCAACTGAGCAAGAGAGCAAAACAAACACTTTGCTTTTACTAATCATTGTAACATGGAGACAGATCTATAGATGCAGCATTCTTTCTGATCCAGGCTGCACTTTTGCTTATTACTCTATGAGTCAATAACATGGCTATACATAACACAGAGATAGTCAGCTTCATGATCTTGCACCAAGCAACATTTGATGATAAATGTAAGCTTCCCTTCTTTGCCATCAGACCAAAAGCAATAAAGAAACATTACACTTTTTGACAGTTTCACTTTCAGCGTCTGCTTTGTTACTGACAGTCACAATCTCATCACAGAGCATAAAAAAAGTACCATACATATATTATATAATTTATAAATCTAAAACCACCTCCCAACTTGCAGTTTCAGAGGTTTGTTTGGCTTTTTGGTTGCTTTTACACAAGAGCAGCTGCCTGAAGTTTTGGTCACAACATGATCCAGAGAAACTGAAGTATAAATTGCCCTGACAGAAATAAATCAGAAACTAGTGAGTGGGTAAAACTTTCCAAAACATAAAATGGACATGAACTTAAAGTAAGCTTTCAAAAACATCAAAAATCTACTCAGCTTAATGGACCATCTCAAGCTTCTGATTAAAGTTTCTGATTCAAAGAGCCCTATTTTATTTTAAATTAAAAATTTTATTCTTTTATAATCATCGAGAATAATAGAATAAGCACTCATGTGCTTTTTTACATCCAGTCCCCGTGTGTATGCGGTTTTGTCAACTTTGTCATCTGTTCCCACTGACACACAATGGCCTACTCTTTCGAAAAGCAGAACAGGATTTAACGTGTGCGCAAGATGTTCTGTATGCGTTCGCACATGGGGCCTCGGTTTATACTTATAGTCTCATCCGAAGTGTTAAGTGTTACCTTCCATAATGATGATATAACATCAAGACTGACAAACTACCTTTACAAATAATGAACATAATCTATCCATCATTCCCTGCCTCTGTTTTAAACAACATCTACTGATCTAGGAAAATGTATACATAATTACATTTGTTAAAAATGATTTTTTAATCCTGAATTTTTTTTTTTAATTTAAGTTTCAACCAAAAAGTTGAAAAACACAGCTTTGTGTCATTAAACTGTTACACTGAGAGAGATCTGATGCTGATAAGAAATTCAGAAAGTTAACATACACTATTATTATTAACAACAGTAACATTATAACTACTAACAATAGTATTAGTAGTATTTAAATTAATACTAATAGTAATACACAAGAAAAATGAATGGCAAAATATTGGGTTGACTTACAACATTTCATTAACTCTGAGTACTTACACAAATATTGAAAGATATTAGTCTATAGTATAGCTTAGATTGTCGCAGTAAAGATTTTTATTGATAACAAAAGTACTTTTAAAATCAAATTCATCTTATAACTTGTTATAAATAAAAACTAATATCAATTAATAAGTATTATTATTCTTTCTTGTATTGTCACACCCCATCTCAACTTCTGTGATGACTGAAAATATCAGTCAGCAAAATCTAGGCTCTGTTGAATAAAATTTATTATTTAAAAATTAAATAATCATGGAATCAGCCATTATCAGACACTGAATGAGTGAATCTTTGATTAAAAACATAAATTCATTCTCAAACTGATTTTTTTCCAAAGACCTATAATTTGAAAATTACACACCATGGCAACATGTGTAAAACTAAAATAGGTTTTGACTGTTAATGTTAAAAAAAACATTTTTAATAATAAAAAAGTTTTTTGTAATTTAAAGGTTTTTTAAAAAGGTTTTGACTGCTCATCATTTTAAAATCTACTTTTCTTTTTTTTTTTTTCACTGAAGAACCCTTTATTGGCTTTAAAGTTTATAAGTCTTTGATCAATTGTCATCATCATCGATCATGACCATAATTATTAATAATGCAGGCCTACTGTTGACTGTTGTGTCCTAAAATTGAACACAAATAAATTTAAAGTTTACTTTTTTCTGACAATTTTTTCTCATCATGGGAGTGTCTGATTACTAAACCAGCTGTGTGGATCATCATAATACACCCCCTGACCTCATCTCCCCCTCAAGCTCAACAGTTCCATCACCCGGCATCACTTCTGGCAGTTCTGCACTGCCACCACTGCTCATCTGCTTTGGAAAGTCGTTAGTCGGCAAAAACATTGCTCACATTGGAATAACTTCTGATCTTACAAAATAAAAACTGCCTTATTGATATAAACAAATGATGATACATACCAGAACCTTGGTAAACCTTCGCTCCAGCTCAGAAGAGTCTGGCATGGGCAGACGGATCGGCATTGAAGCCTTCCGTTGTTCAAAGCCCCGACTCTCGAAGCGATGGTCCAGGCTGCGGCTCTCGCTATTCCCCATCTTTTTCATGGATGCTGGTTTAGGTATGTACTCCGATCACACATAAAATGGTCGTCACACAACTTGTGTGACCAATCCTACCGAGGAAGATAATAAATATCACGTCTCCTTCGCATGGTTTGTGAAAATAGTCACTGCACTTCTCACCACCCTAGGCGGAAATCAGACAAAAGTGTAATGTGTGACGTCATTTGGACTGAAGAGGTCTCGAAAGGGAGCTAAGTGGGCGGCGACGAAGTGGATGCACAGAGAGCATGCAGTGTTCTGTGTTTCGTAGGCTTCGTGAGCGTCCTATCCTCGTGGGCCTGGTTGTTGTGCTCGCGTGGGGGAGTCAAGCGCAGTTTTCCGCGTTGGCTTCTATTCACAGCATGAAGTGCCTTGTGCCCACTTAAAACAGTGGTGTACTGACACAAACTTTTAGTTCCTTGGTGCTGGATAATTAACATTTAGAGCGGGCTACAGCAGTACAAGCCGAATACACAGCACGTGCAGCCCAGCCACTGGCACTACAATGAAAGCTGACGCTGATGATCCAGCTTGACGTGTAGTGTCACGGATAGGCCTATTTTTATTTCCTTGCTGTTCCTTCCACGTTGTTTTTTTTCAATCATCATCCCATCACTCATGTCACCAACCTTCTTCACCCCCATCCCCTAGCTGCCCCACTTCAGCTATCCTACTCAGCTCACCAGTGCTGACTGATTGCCTGTTGCAAGCAGGGCCTCGGTTTATCATCTCATCCGAAAGACTAGCACCCAGACCATCACGAAGGTCTAGTGGATGGGGGAAATGTTTGAACTTAAACGGAGATCAAATCAGCACTCTTGCTTTTCAGGCAGATGCTTGCCTCTAGACCACGCGCGCGCGCGCGCGTGTGTATGTGTGTGTGTGTGTGTGCGCGCGCGCGCGCGCGCGTGTGTGTGTGTGTGTGTGTTCTATTTTTAATGTATTCTTTTATTTCGATGATTATAGAATAAGCACTCATATGCTTTTTTTTTTTACATCCACTTCTGGTGTGCATGCGGTTTTGTAATCAGTTCTAACCAGCACACCATGGTCTACTCCGGATGTATGTGCGCGCGCATGACTTCTCTAATTGCAGTGTGTGTATGTATGTGTGTATATATATATAATGTGTGTGAGTGCGTGCGTGCGTGTGAGTGTTTGAATGTGAAAACACATCCGTGTTTCTGTGTACACTTCTGCTTGCGTGTTAATAGCTAATAACTGATTAAAGTTTTATACCCGCTCTCTTCCTATTCCTATGTCATTCTTTTCAGCTTCAAATCCGTCTTCTTACGATAGACAATACTTTTTCCACACAGTTGTGATCAGGCGGCCTATGAGTGTGGATGCTTTCATTTTGGGCTTCATAGATCCTGTATTCGTTCACTCATCTTTAAACTAGTATAGCTACATTTTGTTAGAATCCCTTTTACAGTCAACAAAATCACAAAAACAGCTATTTTTCCCCCTCTCTGTTTCCGATCAGGTCATTTAACAACTAATGTGAATTCAATCTCATGATCCAAATGGCAAGTCTGATTTTTTTTTCTTTGGCTATAGCTCCGAACCTCACCAGTGATGAGATTTTACGCTTGAGACCATTTTTTCCCCACTATTACGGTAGCCGCATTCCGACTTCGGAGAAAAACCCGTTTGTTTTTTGGAAATAATTTTTTTTAAGGTCTCAGATAAGATATGTAATCTTTCCTTAGTAAAGTGGCAAGCATCAACAACAAGAAAGAACCCCAAATAAACAAAGTACAAAAAGAGCAAATTTTTTCTCTTCATTTTTGTAAACAGGAGGGATAACTATGTTCATTCATTCTTCTGCACAGATATCTGTATCCATCACACAAAACACAAAGCAGAAAACAAACAAACTTGAACTCCAAACAAACAAAAGTATCCTCCAAAAAGCAAGTTTTGTCTCTTGTTTTGTAAGTAGGAAGGATAACTCTGTTCATCCATTATTCTGCTCTAATATCTGTATCCATGATATCACATAGAACACAAAACAAACAAATACACGGGGAAAAAAAACCAATAGAACACAAAACAAACAAATAAACGAAAAAACAAACAAATCCCCAAACCTTCAAAATTGTAAAATAAGGAAGTAAAATAGTAGCCCTTGAGCCCAAGGCATTTTTAGTTTGCTGACTGGAAAAGTAGATGACCCCAAAACAACACAACACCCCCAGAGCATCATCAAAAAATGTCCCACATGGGGAAACCCAGGAGGACGTAAAGCCCAATGCCGCCACACAACACAAAACCAAAAAACTAACCCCCCATACAACCATGAATCCCCCCCCCCCCCCCCTCCCCCCCTCCAAAAAAAAAAAAGTTAGCCAAGCAAATAAAATTCCTTATTTGTTTCACATTACATTTTGAATATATGTATTTATATTTAAACACAAAGAAACAAACAAACAACAACAACAAAAACTAAGTGGAAAACAATAATGTCTCGTTTGCGGTAAGAAATGGCAACACCACAGGAAAGTGACTAGGTCTACAGTTAAAGGGCAATAATCAACAGCATTACCAATTCCAATACCATAAAATTATAGGGCCTGTTTTAGAAAAATTTCCGACAGAACCTTCAGAGAAAACAAAATTTAGAAATTTACATGCTCTGCCGCAGAACACTAAGTGTGTGTGCGTCCGTGCGTGCACGTGCGTGTAAGAGAGAGAGAGACAGACAGAGAGAAACAGACAGAGAGACAGACAGAGAGAGACAGACAGAGAGAGAGAGAGAATGATGTTGGTGGTAAAAATGATGATAAGAATGTTTTGTTGCTTTTTTGGGGGGAGGGGTGTGTGTGTGTGGGGGGGGGGGGGGGTTTGTTTTTTTAAAGGAAATGATAAAATGATAATGAAGATGGGTTTTGATTTTTATCAGGAAATGTTTGCACACTTATTACTGATGAAAGATGCTTTTGAATTTAAATTATTATGATTTTCAAAGGTGTTTTCTTTTTTACACAGTGGCTTTTCTAGTCATGTCTATTCATAAACAATTATTCTGAATCTTATCATATCTACACACACACACACACGGGGACAATAGCACGAAAACGGGAGTCTTGTGAATCAGGGGTCGGGTGGAGGGCCTGCGTAACAATGCTGCATAATACGTGTGGGAGTGTGTCAGATGTGTGTTGTTTGCACAGACAGCAAAATGTGTTGATTTTGGGATATTGGTGTAAGCTCTATGATGACAGTATATGATTCCTTCTGTTGTCCTTAGATGCTTGATTCTCTGCTTGTAAAATGAATTTCTCAGTTTGAGATGATAAAGTATTTGAATTGATTTTAATTGAATTGAAGTAAATCATAGGTCACCAGTCTGCTAAGCAGGACCTCAGATGATAAAAGTAAAAAGCCAATTCATATATCAATCAATCAGTCAACCCTATAGAAAGACAATTAGTCAACACCACTGGAAGCTGGCCTGTTTGCTTTTCTGGCATTTCTTTTCCATGCACGTGCACACACTCAAACACACAAAATCCAAGACACACGTGGATTCAGGGGCGGGACCTTGCCCAATAAACTCAATCTTTTTTTCTTTTCTTTGGTTTGGTGGGGGGGGGGGGGGGGGGGGGGGTAACTCATCAAATTTTCTTGAAGTCTTCCATCCTTAGAAGAAGTGGAATGACCAATAGTGTGTTGGCGTGGTGCAATATTGTAATAGTTGACGGAAAGTTATAGAATAAAAAGCACTTGGTATCATACTTGATACCACATATACATCTTGGCAACAAAGATTTCTGAATTACGCCCTTAGATTGGGCCTGGATATCATTTCCTTTCAATGTACAGTTTACATCAGCTTTTTTCCTGTAAATCTGAGTGGAAGATTTAGAGTGACTGTGTTTACTAAAGGGCATAAGGCTTTTATATTTGATGCAGATGTGAAAAGCAGTGTTGGAAGAATTAGTGACTAAGTTTACAAAAGGCAGGCACCGTGGTCGAGTGGTTTAGGCGGTCAACTCGTGATCCAGAGGTCGCGGGTTCGATCCCCGCTCGGCCCGGTGTTGTGTCCTTGGGAAAGACACTTTACTCCTATTTTCCTCACTCCACCCAGGTGTACAAGTGGGTACCAGCTCTGCTGGGGAAGTATCTGGCGACAGACTAGCGTCCTGTCACAGGGGTGGTGAAAAACCATCAGTTCGCTTAACGCTACAGAAACCGGGATAAGCTCCGGCTCTATGGGCCTTCTGGCTCGAAAGAACATACTTTTTTTTTTTCTTTTACAAAAGGCAGAATTTTTAAAAAATGTATTGTGCTTTCAAAAACATCATATAACTGTCTTTTAACTACTACCACTACTGCTGATTTAGTGTCCAAAATGCATGTTCTAACATCATTCCCGAAAGTTTTCTTATGGACTGATGTGCATCTCGGCACCAAACCAAATCAATTTGATAGGAACATCAACACTTGCGCTGGGCCACTTTTCATTGATTTGATGCCACATCTGAAGTATTTTATTTATTTATTTATTTATTTATTTATTTTATCATTGTATTTCTTTCTTTATTTTATTATATTCTTCTTATTTTTTACTTTATTCTTTTATATCGAGGACAATGGAATAAGTGTTATGTGCTTTTTTACATCCACGTCCCCGTGTGTGTGCGGTTTGGTAAATCTTGTCATCTGTACCCACCGGCACACAATGGCCTACTCTTTTGAAAAGCGGAACAGGATTTAACGTGTATGCAAGATGTTCTGCGTGCGTTCGCACACGGGGCCTCGGTTTATAGTCTCATCCAAGGACTTTTGGGGATAGTGGAATCTGCACTGATTTTAACTACAGGGGAAAATATCCCCATTAAACGGGAATCGAACCCTGGTCGTCAGATTGCGAGTGCAAAGTTCTAACTACTAGGCTATCCCTTAAATTAAACATGCAGACTTTCCACATGGCCTGTCAGTTTTGTGACGTCATATTCCATGGCTCTACTTCTGCAGGTTCAGTACCAGCTTCATTTTCTTAGTAATGCCAACTACTACATCTTTTTTTCATTTAAAAGGTTATAACACAGTAAAAGCAATGTTTGTGATTTTAAAGTTTTAAGCTCTACCCTGTGACTTATATATAAGCCAAGTACTTTCCTGTCAGTGCAAGAAATATGAGATTATTTCACAGCAGACGTCCATTGTTACTTTCTCAAATGTAATTCATGTGGTGCTAGCTCTGCAATCTTCCTTGAATACTGGAGTTGACCCTTTAATTAAGCACTTTTGGGCATGAAAGTGATGAGATATGTATTCCTGCCATGAATTTCCAGAAACCCCACTTATCCCCCCCCTTCCCCCCCCCCTCCCCCCCCACATTATTTTTTTCCTGTAGGTCCTTGTACTGAATTGTGGAACCTCTGTACTTTTTGTAAAGACCTTGTGCAACCCCCTGAAACTCACTCTTTTTGTGTACAAGATACATATATGTGGTGAAATAATCTCTCTCTCTCTCTCTCTCTCTCTCTCTCTCTCTCTCTCTCTCTCTCTCTCTCTGTGTGGTATAAAATCATGTGTAAAGATCCACAAAAACCCAAAGAAAAAGGAATCCTAATCTATATTAGTGAGTCCATAACTTTCAAGCGTCTTTTCCATTTACAACGTTATGATGTAGAATCCATATGGATTGAGGAGGTTTTTTTCATAAAAGGTGCCCAACCTATTGTAATTGGGATCTGCTGTAGGAATCCAACAAAAAGAAAAACTGGATAGACATATTTGACTCTATTATGAATACAGTCGTATTATAATCAAGGGAAATAATCTTATTTGGAGACTGTAATATCAATCTAGCAAAAGTAAATAATCAATGGACCCAACTTATAATTACATACAACCTCCACCAACTAGTTAATTCACCCAGGAGAGTCACACCAAATTCAAGCACAATAATTGACCATATCTATGTATCTAACCCTAAAAGCATTTTTGAAACGTGTATCCCAGTCTATAACTGCAGTTATCACTACCCAGTGTGTACTACATGGTCCAAAAAAGGAACACAAAATCCCAAAGCTGGCCACAAAATTATAACATATCGTTCCTTTGCTAAATTGGATGTTGTTGCTGTGCGTTCCCCAGCTTTACACCCTGGGGGTCACCCAGAACGTGCACTCTGACTCACTCATCCCACCTGGGAATCACTGTGAGATAGGAAGCACACTGGATGGAAGTTTGCCTGTATGACTATTTTCAAGTACCTCGCCAAATAGGCAGCCATACTCCTGACTTCAGAGGATTTTTTTTCTCCTTTAAAAGAAGAGTGCACGTTGTTATGTTAAGAGCTTGTCATGGCTAAAGGCAATCTCAACACAACATTTTACAACATAACAACATTTTAGTGTAGGCCTTGGCAATTAGCTGACATCAATAACTGACACAGCTTTTGGCCTGGGCCAAGCTAAATTGGATGAGAATATTTTCCTTTTAGATTTAAGTAACTCCATTCTTTCGGAAACATTCAGCATTACGGATCCAGACTTAGCCATAGAATTTTGGATAAAAACTTTTATGCTATTGACAACAAACATGCTCCACTAAAAATCATTATGGTCAAACATATCCCCAAACCAACTTGGCTCACTAAGGAACTAGAAGAAGCATGCTTTTTTTTCCTTTTTTTTTTTGTTGGCTCGGTTGCATGCAGGTCATGGAGCACCATCTTTTGGGAGGTTCTTTTCTTTTTTTCCCCTTCTTTTTTTTCTCTTGTATTTTTAAAATTTTTTTTACAATGAGTGCTTCATACACCTCTCTTCATTGGCCAACAAAACCAAAAAGAAACAAACAATAAACCCCTAGAACCCCAAACCTTTTTTTTTGGGGGGTGGGGGGGTGGGGGGTGTCTTTTTTTCCAAAAAAACATGAACAACCTATCTCTCTTATCTTACCTACTGTCTGGAGGTCTGGAGCAATAACTGCTCCAGTGTGAACTGCTACCTGTGTTCTATTGATGTTCAGCTGCAGCGGACAATCAATCGCCTGGGCTTATTTTAGTTGCTCTAGTGTGTGCTGTTGTGTGAGGGTTCTAAATGTGTGGAAGAGTGATTTACATCTGTCTGGGTTTAATTTTTGCTCTAGTGTATGTGTGGAAATGTTAACTTTCCTTTCTTTCATCCATTTTCACACTCATTATAATAATTTGTCATGCCCCTTCCCTAGTTCCCTAACAAAGAGAGTTGATACCTTTACATCATCATCAATGCCTTTGTGCCTTATTGGCACGTAGGGCAGCAACAAATGTTCTCCACTCCTGTCTGTCCTGGGCCAGCTTCCGAATGGTTCCCCAAGTATGTTGGAAGGTCTTCAGCTCTGTTTCAACAGTCCGACGCCAAGTGTTCTTGGGTCGTCCTCGTTTGCGTTTTCCCTCTGGTGTCCAGTGGAGGGCTGTTGGGAGATGTTTTCCTGTTCCCGACGGCAGATATGCCCTATCCATCCCCATCGCCTATGCATGATGATGTTGTCCATGCTTTCTTGGTTGCAACGGGCAAAAAGTTCTTGGTTGGAGATGTCTCAGGCCAGAAGATGCGCAAGATTCTTCTGAGATTCTTCTGTGGAATGTGGATAGTTTGTCGAGGTCACTCTCAGTCATCCTCCAGCACTCCGAGCCGTACAAAAGGGTGGAAAGTACACAGCTCTGGTATAGTCTTAGTTTGGTTCTGGTGCTGTACTGGGACGATTTCCACACATTGTTCAGATTTCTATAAGCATTTCTTGCTTTGCTAATCCGGTTCTTGATGTCGCTGCCTGCTCCACCGTCATGCCTAACAGTGCTCCCGAGGTACGTGAACTCTTCAGTTGTTGGTAAATCTTCTCCATTCACTGTGACCGGTGAGGGGTTCTGAACGTTCAGTGTCATCACCTCTGTCTTCTTCTGACTGATTTTCAGGCCTGAATCCTTTACATAGTTTACATAAAACCTTTTCTTAAGTTGTTGTTTTTCATCCTCATCACCATTATCATCACATCATTATCATCATCATCATCATCATCTAATATGCTTTGGGCAAAGATATGTTACTTTAAAGGAAGAACACCCACACGCATGCACGCACGCACGCACGCACGCACACGCTCATGCACGCACTCACGCATGCACGCGCGCGCGCACGCACGCACGCACCTAGCGCGCGGGACAGGATAACCTAGTGGCCAGAATATTGCGCTCGCAATCCCACGACCCGGGCTCGAATCCCGCACAAGAGGACCTCTCCTCCGGAGTCAACACCCGTGCAGACTCCGCTTCCCCCAAAAGTCCCTGGGATAAGACCACAAACCCAGGCCCCGTGCGCAACTGCACGCAGAATATCTTTTTGTCTCCACATCGTTCACACATTCTTTTTAAATCACATCATTCACATAGCTACTTTCTTTTATAGGCTACATGATACATTCGTTGTTTTTTTTAGTACTCTTTCTTTTGAACGAGTAAAGAATGTATATACCAAATAGTGTTACAAATTTTTACTAGATTTTACTCTATTGACATCTTTTTATATAGTCACGGACAATTCAGTTGACAATAGTTTTCTCAGCTGTGCTTCTTGTTCAAAAACCACCTGGTTTTGTAGCGTAGATTTGGTCTTTTTGATCTGACTAATACACATTTTTCCAAGCAAGATAATTTTGTTGATCCAACGATTTGGTTCAGTAAGTTCCTTTGGATTATAGCCAAACAGAATGTCAGTGACTGACAGATGAAGGTTTTTACCAGTTACATACAAAAGAGGGTTGTCAATATACATCCAAAAACGTTAAATGATCAATGAAATCGATTATGTTTGAGCAGTAGTCACAAAACACAGAATCAGATACCCCATTTTATGTAGCAAAATATTAGTTAGATACAGAGTGTGCAGTATTAGAAGAAGCATGCTATCTTAGAGACTTTTTAAAAGAACATAAATATTATGAAGAGTCAAAAAATTAAGAAATGCCCTAAACTCACAAAAACATGGAGAACATTTTTTTCAAGATTTATTATCTTCCAAACAAAACTCACAGACTGAGTGGCAGCCATAAATCACATAACTAACAAGCATATTCCAAATCAAATGTAATCAAAGACGTCACTGCCGAACAACTTAACAATCATTTCATTAATGTCTCTACTAACGTTATTAGAAATGATAAATCAAAGTCCAGTAAACTCAATGAACTAAAACAGTACTTGAAAGGAAAGTATACTCCTTCAAAACTTCACATTCCATAAATTTTATGTCTATTTTCCAGGTCTATGGTTATCTAACTCGCCTCAAACAATCAAGAACGCGTGGTCTTGATGGAATAGACAGCAGAATATTGAAGCTATCAGCTCTAGTTATCACAGACACTCTAACATATCTATCTAACCTTCCTCTTGAAAAAAAAATTCCCCAATGCCTTCAAAGCAGCTAAACTGATCTCCATCTACAAGTCTGGTGTCACTTCAGACCCTTCAAACTATAGACCAATTTCAATCATAGCTATCCTTTCCAAACCCTTGGAAAAACATATAAACAAACACTTAGTCCGTCATTTAGATACTACCAACCTAATTCACCCTAATCAGACTGGATTTAGACAAAATCACTCATGTCACACTGCACTGATTAGTCTCGTAGACAACTGGCTATCAAACATTAATGACAATAAATTTTGTGGAGTATTATTTGTAGATCTCAAAAAAGCTTTTGATACAATTAAGCACACCCTTCTCATAAAAAAAACAAGACCTGCATCATTTCTCTACCAATAACTTAGAACTACTTGCTTCCTATCTCAAATAATAATAATAATAATAATAATAATAATAATAAATGGAACTTATATAGCACTATTTCTTGCAAAGACAAATCAAAGCCCATGCATTCAACCTAATCTTACACAGTCATGCAATCATCATCATCATCATTAGCCATTACACCCAGCCGTGTGTAGGGCAGCAACAAAGCGCTTCCACTCCTGCCTATTCTGGGCCAACCTAGTCACTGATCCCCAAGAGTGCTGCATGGCCTTCATCTCACTTTCTACAGTTCTTCTCCACGTTGCTTTTGGTCTTCCTTTCTTTCTCCTTCCTTCTGGGGTCCAGTGCAATGCTGTTCTTGCGATTGACTGTGGGTCTCTTCGGAGGATGTGCCAATCCACTTCCACGTTGTCTGGTGATGGTGTTCCCATGTCTTCTTGCCTGCATCTCCGTAGTAGGTCTTCATTGGAGATTTTCTTGGCCAAAAGACCCGGAAAATTCTTCGCAGGCATATGGTGTGGAAGGATCGAAGTTTGGTAAGATCCACTTCCGTCATCTTCCAACACTCAGAACCGTACAGGAGCGTAGACACAACACAGCTCTGGTATAGCTTCAGCTTGGTGTTGGTGCTGTACTGAGTTGATCTCCAGATATTGTTCATCTCCCTAAACACATTCTTGGCCTTGCCCAGTCTGTTGTGGATGTCTTCTTTTTCTTTTTTTTTTCTCTTTTGTGCCGCCCTCTGGTTTGATGATGAGTCATGCAATCAATGATAAATAATCAATAGTTTAAACAAACAGACATTACAAACATGGTGGGCTGCAGACAAAATCTATGAAACAAAATTTCAATAGTCAAATGTTTTTCAAAAGCACACACACACTCACACAAGTCTATACTTTAGCAAGGCGATAGGACATGGGTTAGTGAAGGTGGGATAGTTCTGATATGAAACAGGAGGGATGGGGGGGGGGGGGGGGGAGGGGGGGGATCTTAGGTTTGAAATAAATATGTTTTGAGGCTGGATTTAAAAGTGTCATAACTAGGTTTCTGGCGAAGAGAAAGAGGGAGCTCATTCCAGGTCGATGGACCGAAATAGAGAAAGAGCGGCGGCCAACGGTGGATTGGTTGAATCTAGGTATTCCTAGGCACAAGGTATCTGCAGGAGGGCGGAGGGAACGTGAAGGAGTGTACAGGTTAAGATATTCACAGAGGTAGGAGGGTGCAACAGTGTGTCTCAATAGGTACATCTACATCCAAACTACAAGCCATCAATTACAGAGTACCATAACGATCCATACTAGGACCTATTTTCTTCTCATTATACATAAACGACCTCCCTCTCCACATCAAATCCAAATATGAACTATTTGCTGATGACACAACCATTCATACAAGCCACAATGACCTTAACTCTCTAGCAAACGCATTACAAAAAAAAGTATTGATCAGCTTATTGAATGGACTAAACTAACCCATATGTCTATACATCCCCAACAAACAAAATGCATGCTTATTACCACCAGACAAAAGCGTCAAAACTTAACCCATAAACTTACTCCAACCAAAATTAAAAAGGAAGTAATTGAACAAACCTATCACCACAAAGATCTAGGAGTAACAATTGATGAAAATCTCAGTTGGTTCTACCATATATCTCAACTATGCAAATACATGTCCCAAAGTACCAACTTTCTAAAATCAAGCACTTTCGTGACTTTCATTCAAGGAAACTATTCTTCCAATCTTATATACAATCTGCAGTAGACTATGCTTCTACCCTGTAGGATTCTGCTAGTGCAAACACTATAAAACCATTACTGAGTCTGTATAAACGTGCTCTCAAACAGATATGTTTAAAGAAGACTAGCTTATTAGAAGCCGACTATACTCAGTTAAGTATTCTCCCCTTACACCAAAGATTAAAATACAACAAAGGAGTCAGGATGTTCAAGATTATGACAGGAACTGTTTCATCATACTTAAAAGACAAATTCCCCTAAACCAATCCAGAAATACTATAAAGCCTAGAGTCCCAATCCCAAGAATAGACTTTTTTCCTCCCCAAGAATCTCTCATCTCATCTGCTCCCATAACCCCCTCTGGGATCGTAGGGGCACTGCATTGACGAACGTTGCACCAGCTGGCTCCATTTGCGGCGGTTGTGTGCAAGTGCCTGGGTTGTGGAGAAGCTCTTCCCTGTCCATTCAGTGATGTTGTCTGCCCATTTCTTCCTCTGTCTGCCTCCCTTTCTCTTCCCCTGCACTGTTCCCTGCAGTATGGTTTTGGACAGCCCATCTGATCTAGTCACATGTCTGTACCATCTGAGTTCTTTTCTTGACTGTGGTCAGCGGGTTTTTCGTAGTGCTTTACTTGTTGGGTGATGGTTTGTAGGACTTCGTTGTTGGTAGTGTGGCCCATGTATGAAATCCCAAAGGGAGTTTCTTGAGGCATCTCATCTCCAGAGCCTGGATCCTCCTTTGTAGATCTGCATTCAATGTCAGGATTCGCACGCATACAGATATGTAGAGATGATAGTGCATGCAGTAGCTGACTTGGTCCTGAGAGAGATGTTTGGTCTTTCCAGATAGTCTTGAGCTTTGCCATTGCTGCTATTGTTTGTGCAGCTCTGTGGGGAAATTTCGGGTTTGAACCTTCTTCACTAATAATAGCTCCAGGTACTTGAAGTGATCTACACCTCAAGTTCTTTCCACTGACTTTGATCTTGGTAGTGATTGGCTGGGCACTGTTTGTCATGAGTTTTGTTTCTCGGCACTGATCTCCATGCCATATCTGGAGGAGGGTTTTTGTCCAGGTGGTTACACTAGGTTGGCTAGTTCCTGTTCTTTTCTGCAAGTCCGTCAATGTCATCAGCAAACCTGAGGTTGGTGATTATCCGCCCTCCAATACTGACTGTGCCAGTGTGATCTTCTAAGGCATCAGTCATTATGCGCTCAAGGAAGACATTAAACAGTGTTGGCGATAGGAGACAGCCTTGACGAACTCCCACTGAGGTATGGAACCACTCTCCAACTATGCCTTGGAAAAGCACTGCGCTGGTGGCTTTTGTGTATAGCTCTTTGAAGGGCGGAATGATCTTTTGTCCCATGTTGTATTTCTTCATCGTGGCCCATAATGCATCGTGCCATACACTGTCAAACGCCTTTTTGAAGTCTATGAAGACGTGGTATAGTTTCTGTTGGTGCTGGCTGTATTTCTTGCACAGAACTCGCAGGTTGAATATTTGTTCTGTGGTGCTTCTGTTTGGGCGGAAGCCTGCCTGTTCTTCAGCGATGATCTTTTCTGCCCGTGGCTTTAGTCTGTTCAAGACAACTTTTAACATCACTTTACTGGCATGGCTTATAAGGCTGATCCTTCGATAGTTTTGGCATTGCTGTAGATTGCCTTTCTTGGGGAGCATGATGATGAGTGATTGGGTCCAAGGTGTTGGCCACTCTCCAGTCTGCCAGATCTTGTTGCAAATTCTTGTGAGGATGCCTGTCACTTTTTTCCCCGTATTTGATCAGCTCTGCTGGGATGTTGTCAATGCCTGCAGCTTTCCCATTTTTCAGTGATTTGATTGCTGCCTCAACCTCTTCACGAAGGATAGGAAAGTCATCATCTTCTGACGAGTCCTGACTTGCAAGTACACTGGGGTCACCTTGTTACACTGGGGTCACCTTGTGTCTGATGGTTGTAGAGCTCTTAACAGTACTCTGTCCATCTATTAATGATATCTTTTTACTCTGTGAGGCAGTTTCCGTCTTTGTCTTCGATGCTGGTGACTCTTGTCTGTTTCTGCTGTGTGAGCTCTTTCCCAATTTGATAGGCTCTTCTGCTGTTGTTCTTGGTCAAATTTTCTTCAATATCTGAACATTGTTTCTCAATCCATTCTTCTTTGGCCTTTTTCATGTCTTTCTTGATCTTTTTGCTGATCTCTCTGTATTCCCCTGCTCCTGTTGTGTACTTGACACTCTTCAATTTACTTCGTTTATTACACATATCCAGGATTTTATCTGTGATTCATGGTTGTTTTTTCTGGTGGTGCTTGCCAAGTAGCTCCTTTGCTGTTTCCGTCATCACAGCATTGAAACTGTTGGTTATTGTCTCTGCATCTTTATCAAATGTAATCAGTGCAGCAAATTTTCCACCTATTTTTGCATGGAAGGCTTTTGTGATGGTAGGGTCCTTCAATCTTTCTAGGTTGAATTTTAGCCTGATGTTCTTAGGCTTGTTGATCTTTTTCAGCTGGATTTTAAAGTTCAAGAGCACCAGGTCATGGTCACTGCCCATGTCTGCACCTGGAAATGTCCTGTCTTGGCTTTGTTGATGCCAGACCTGAACCGGTTTTGTACCAGTATGTAATCAATCTAGTTGTGATGGGTTTCATTAGGTGCATGCCACGTCCAGCGTCGGGATGCCTTGTGTTCCCCAAGGGTGTTTGCAAGCACCATGTTGTTGTAGCTGGCAAATTCCAGTAGTCTGAGCCCTCTTTCGTTGGTAGCTGTATTATAGGAGGGTCCACAGAATTTGCTCCAGTCTTTCAGTGCATCAGCACCCACCTTAGCATTCCAGTCTCCTTGAATAATTAGGATGTCTTTTTTGTTAGCTTTGTCGATGATGCCCTGGAGCTGCATGTAAAATTCCTCTACTACTTCAAATCTAGGAGGCACCGTGGTCGAGTGGTTTAGGCGGTCAACTCGTGATCCAGAGGTCGCGGGTTCGATCCCCGCTCGGCTCGGTGTTGTGTCCTTGGGAAAGACACTTTACTCCTATTTTCCTCACTCCACCCAGGTGTACAAGTGGGTACCAGCTCTGCTGGGGAAGTATCTGGCGACAGACTAGCGTCCTGTCACAGGGGTGGTGAAAAACCATCAGTTCGCTTAACGCTACCGGGATAAGCTCCGGCTCTATGGGCCTTCTGGCTCGAAAGAACATACATATATATACTTCAAATCTAGTTTACTTTACTCAGGCCTTATGCTGTGGAACTCCCTTCCTAACTCAGTTAAACAACATCATTCAATAACAATCTACAAAACTCAATTATCAACTCACTTGATTCATCAACAATAACAAACCACAGTCTTAAAAACAAAGTTATATATCCGCCCTTTCCTATCTGCCCTTTCCCTTCACCTGTCTGCCTATCTGTCTCTCTGTCTCTGTCTCTGTCTCTCTGTCTCTCTCTCTCTCTATTGGCTTTTTCCCCCCTCTTTATTATGTGAGTGTATGGGTATTGCACTTATTTTATTATCACGTCATTCAATTTGCATGAGTATAATTAAAAAGTGTTTGTGTTGATCGTGTGCTAAGTGAGTATTACATATTTAGTATTATCCCTGAAACACCCCCCCCCCCCCACCCCCACCCCCACACCACACACACACACACACCACACACACACACACACACACACACACACACACACACACACACCACACACACACACAACACACACACACACACACTCACTCACTCACTCACCATATTCTCTCCCTCAATGACTGTTTTAGGTTTAGATTTCTTCTTGTTTTATTTCTTGTTTTTATTGTGTGGATGTATGGGTATTAAACTTATTTCATTATCATGACATATAATTTGAAACGAGTATAATCTAAAATGAGTGTTGATGGCATCGCATACTGTTTTGGGAATTATATATTGGTTATTATCTCTGAATTACACACACACACACACACACTCTCTGTCTCTGTCTCTGTCTCTTCTTCTGTCCTCTGTCTCTCTCTCTTCTCTCTCTCTCTCTCTCTCTCTTTACCTTTTATTGTTTTGCTTATAGTTATAGTATATCCTGATGAAAGATTCATATTTTTATATTTTCAATACTTTATTGGACTTGCTTCTGTACTTAAGTTTTAATGAGTGCACTATTTCAATATCTTATAATTATGTGTAACAAGAATGTGTACCATTTGACAATGTGTAGATGTTTATCTTTATGACTGATTAAGTTTGGTTGTGTTATTTTTCTTGGCTCTGTTGTTGTTGTTGTTCTTGTTGTTGTTGTTTGTCTGTTTTTCTTTTTTTATCTTTTGTTGGTTTGGTTTTCCTTCTCTTTTGTTTGTTCGTTTGTTTTGGTTAGGGTTTTTTGGGGGGTGGGGGTGGGGTATTTTTAGGGTTTTCTTTTATTGCTTGCTTGGGGGGGGGGGGGGGGGGGGTTGTTGGGGGGTAGCTGTTTTTTAAAGGGTTATTTCCTTGTTTTTATTGTGAGACTGTATAAGTATTGGGTTATTATTAAGATGTATCCCTAACGGGCGGGGACTGGATGTAAAAAAGCACATGTGTGCTTATTCATTATCTCGAATAAAAGAATTGTCATTGTCATTGTCATTATCATTGTCATTGTCATTGTCATTGTCTCTCTCTCTTCTCTCTCTCTCTCTCTCTCTCTCTCTCTCTCTCTCTCTCTCTCTCTCTCTCTCTCCTTTTTAAGTTTTCATTGTTGTGCTTGGAAGGGTTTTTGTTGTTGTTTTCCCCCGTTTTTTTCATTACACTATAGTCATAAGAAATATATCTATCATAACAATAATATGTGTTAATCTGTAGGAGTATAATCAAAAAGAGTGTTGATGGTGATGGTGCGCTGTTTTGAGAATTATCTTCAGTATTTTTTTGGGTTTTTTTTGTTCTGTTTTGTTTTGTATGTTTACAAACAAAACAGCATTATATTTCACACACACACACACACACTCACACACACAGAGGAAAACAATGGTGCTGTATGACTACCATGCAACTTAGATGAAAAGAAGAAGAAGGACAAATGATGAGAAAGGGGTTTTTTGGTACATGAATGAAACGTATTCACAAGTATCATCATCACCATCAACCATTACACCCAGTGGTGTGTAGGGCAGCAACAAAACGCTTCCACTCCTGCCTATCCTGGGCCAACCTAGTCACTGATCCCCAAGAGTGCTGCATGGCCTTCATCTCACTTTCTACAGTCCTCCTCCACGTTGTAGCTTCCTCTCGGCTTTGGCCATCAGCATTCATACGAGTCTCACTGGACCCGGGAGATCCTTCAAAAAGTAGAAATTTTCTCTGTTGCTGTTTCCCTAACTTTTCTTTTACAGGACAGGGTTGTTAGACCTGTGCCCAACCCCCAACCTGGAGGAAGGGTTCCACCTTAGTCACCTCTTACAACATGCCTGGTTGGGAGGGCAGGGATCCTATTCTTGCAATGCTCGCTTTGCAAGCATACCCCGGGAGAAACATAGAGGACGCTGAAGAAAGTGTGTGTGTGTTCTTTATTTTTTGTTTTCCTTGGCCAAGATGAATAATTACTGTATGCCATCGGAAATCTCCAATAGATACCTATGTCCTCTCGGTTGCCTTCGGTCATACTCGGAGACTCTCGGCTGCCTTCGGTCATACTCGGAGACTCTCGGCTGAACCAGTTCGAACCAGTTTGGGTGAGTTAATTCTGGCCGACCTTGCTAGGCTAGGCTAGGCCCAAGCTGATTCGTCGGGTTGCAACGGTGGAGAAGCGAGCAGAAGACAATACAGAGGAGTCGAGTTGTGAGCCTGTTTTTCTTGTCAAAAAGGATAGGCCTAATCGTCCTAAATTTTCACACTTGAAGTAAAATACGTTTTCAGGATGAAGGACTTCACGGCGGGTGTCGTAGAAGGTAAGAACTTTCAGATTGTTGTGGCATGAATGTGAGCAGTTTGCATAGGCCCCTAGCTTACAAATTTAGCAATGTCAAAATGGCGTGATCAACTTATTTCCACCCAGAATTCGATTTAGCTCTCCGCTACTTGAGAAAAACAGGAAACGGAATAGTATTATGGACAGCTGCATAAGTTACTACAATTACACACAAGTGTAGCATCTGAAAGCTAGAGCTGCAGAACGTGTACAGCAAATATTGTTAAAAGAAATGTAGGCCAATGTAAAGCAGGGATTGCACCATACACAGTACAAGTATAATACTGTAAGTGTAATAAATACTGTAATAACCTAACCGTATCGTTAAATGCTCATGTCAAACCTAATAATAGTATGTATGTGTGTCATATACCGCTGAAGGAGGAAAAAATCAAATATTTCGGTTGTAAAGGAAAAAAGCTAGTGTCTCATAGTCATACTCATACTCAGTCAGTATGACTATAATAATAATAAGAAGAAGAATGTATGGAATTTATATAGCGATGAATCTTGTAAAGCAACAAATCAAAGCGCCCAGATGACTTTTAAAAAAAAATTATGCATGTCATATGTTCCCACCAGCACACAATGGCCTACTCTTTCGAACAGCTGAACAGGATTTAACTGTGTGCAAGATGTTCTGCATGTGTTGCACACGGGCCTGGTTTAAAGTCTCATCCAAAAGATGACTCATAGTCAATACACACATGTATTGTTTCCACCTTCAGCGCCTGGGCTTTATCACAGTTCTTGATTAAACCATTGAGGATGGGGGCAACAGCAAGGTGAGAGGCTGTTTGACCAGTGGCTTTCCCACTCATGGAATTCCACTTTACAGCTTAGTATGACTCTCTGAGTCCTTATGTGCTGCAGCCCTGGGGGCTGGTTGGCCTTTGGAGAGCATCTCCAACACTGACTGTCCTTATGCCCACTTGGCAGAGAGTGGGGATGTGCTGTGGGCAAGGCATCTCCACTATAATCAAATTTCTGCCCAGTTTCCAAAACAGCAGCTGCCTCCTCTGCTGTTTTGGAGGTCATCATTGGACAACAAACATACATGGGATCAGGATCTCTCTCTCTCTCTCTCGCTCTCGCTCTCTCAAATATACAGGTGGGTCAGTCTCCAGGAAAGGGGTTAACATTCTATCCGTCAAATATTGCTGATGCATAAAAATTAAAACTGCAAAATTATTTCTCACAATACAGGCGCAAACATACATTGAAAAAACTTTGTGAACAGCCTTCAGTCTGTGTCTGATGTGTGTGTGTATATATATGGGTCACTCTTCTGAAACCTGTACAGTTTTGTTACATGGTTGGGGAAAAATCAATATCTGCATTAGATATTGTTTTCAGTTGTTTTTAAGAGATTTATGATTGCTTGATCAGGTAAAATAAAAAATAAAATGACAACTCTCTGAGAACATTAAAAAAAGTTAGGCTTTATCCAAAGAGTTGAAAACGTCCGCGTGTAACAGACGACGCCATAAGAAATAAATATTTCTATTTTATATGCAGAAAATGATTCCAAATACATTATCACTGATTTTGTTGATGACAGAGAAGGATGCCTTTCATTTTCAGATTTACATATCTTTGGAATTGATCAGTTATAAGATTTTGAAAATGTGACTTGGACACGAGTCAAAAGCAAATCAAAACATTAAATCTATAACCATATCATGAAATTTATCAGGTTCAAAGTTTAATGCAGTTTAATATTAAATCAGTGTGATATGTAAAAGCTGAGTAAGGAAGATATTGAAGTTGCATGCTTTATTACAGACATAACATTTAATACATACGTCCCGCGTGTAACACAAGACACCGCACACCAGAAAAATGAAACAATGCAAACATACTTGAAGTTAATACATTTTATTTGTTATCAATTGAACACTGAAACACAGGAGCATTCCAAGCAACCCTTTGGCACAATGGCAGTCAATTTCAATCAAAATAGTAGTGCTGCCTGTCACTTGTCAGTTATGTCAGGGTTTCACACTGGACGGGTGTCTTCCATGGGAACCCAGGCTATGTCATCCATTGGAGGCCAGATGTAGTAGGTTCTCTTGGACTTCAGAAACTTCAGCTTAACCTCTTTCATCTCCTTGTCTGAGCTGAGCACCTGGGAAAAAAAACCGCAAAGAATTATACGCCTACCTAGAAGATATATTTTACATACTATCTCAGAGAACATGGGTAAAATATCTGAATTCTGTGCTGCACAAACCTGTGATAATAATAAAAAATCAGTGAACAGAAATCCACGTTGGTATACTGCAATCCTGGAAAGTATTGCTGAAAAATTAAACAAAAACAAAACCTTCATTATCATTGAGTTTTTAAGATGTTAGGCACGTAACCACGACACCTTCATAGTGGTTGACCTGTTATGCCTAGTAAAATAATTTAACTTCAAACAAAATGCTCCTACCAAAAAGCAGTAACAAACAAAATATAACTCATATTGATTCTATTACAAACCTGTAATTATTCATTGATTCTACAATAAACTTCCAAATGTATTAAAAATTCTAAGCAATTGTCTATTTCTGGCGTCCGATCGTAATTCTACAACTATCCACTTGGTGTCGAGGTTACACCCAAGTCAATCCACATATTTTTTAAGTAGTAGTAGGATTTTTTTGGGTGAATCGTTTAAATCAAAACCACTTATCGATCAAAACATTCAATATATAAACGTTTTCAATTTATAAGTGCAACAGAAATGTAAATATCAAGAAAATACGAAAAGGACAATCGGTCTAATCGTCCGAGTGTAATGCGACAACTTTCACACTTTGTGTCGCAGTTATGCCCCAGTCATTAAAAATGCATTCCCAAGTTATAATTAAAACCTAAGCATTTTTCGTTCTTCACTTTAAACACAAACATTAATCGATCACAACACTTTAACCCTATTCATACCAAGTAAAAAGGGGAGATAAGCACCCCGTGCCCAAGCAATTTTGAGTTTAACGACTTGAAAAGTGGGTGACCCATTAAAAAAAATTATTAAAAAAAAACTGCTGGTTTGTTTGTGATGAAATTTGGAATGTGTGTGGAGAGTGTTTGGTTTGTATTTACAATACCAAAACTAACACAAAAGTTACATTTTTTCTATAATAACAATTTTATTCAGTAAAAAAAAAAAGAAACAGGTAACACATTGCATTTAAGCACAAAATATGCCACTGACCTGTTTTTTTAGGTGATGTTCACGGCTCAGAAAAATCCCAGCACAACAATATATCCAATTGATACTTGAAAAACATTAAAAATGAAATTCGTCAGAATTCGTGTTTAATGAAGCACTTGATTTTCGTTTTTGTAAAACACACTGAGTTAGCAGTTTACACAAACACACAACACACTCACACTATACCAGAGCTATGTACAAATACAGGGTGCGTGTCTATGGTCTCATGCTGATCACCCTTGGCTTTTTGTAGGCAAGTTGGATGGTATCTCTCGAAGCATCCCAGACAGACCTTGTCGCATTCCGGCATCGTACCTGGTCTCTTGGACGTATACCCTTCCTGTGCTTTCTTTAGAGAAACAAACAGATTTGTGGGGTACTGTTCTTGGCTGAGGCAGGTACTTTGGTCAGAAGTGTTTTCCTTGACTGGCTGGAGATAGAGATAGACTTGAAGACTTGGGTGCTGTGCGTCTGGGAATCATTGCTCGGCAGTCATGATGACTGCAGCTGGCTGGTTTGGTGCCAGATGTTCACTGTAAATCAGGTAGGCCTGCACTTTGGCAGATGAAGCAGATGAGCGCTTTTCACCTTTCAGGTCTTCCGGTTGAAGGAGTAGTATGAAGGTGTTGATCAAATTGATAACACATTCATGTTTTGGTTGTGCTGTTTCATACTCTGGAAACATGTGGTGGTTTGTGTCTTGTTTTTTTTGGCCCTGTCTAAATCTGCCAGTGCTGCATTGTGGACGCAGAGTCACCATCTTCTTATGGTTGTATTTCAAGAATGCGACTGCCATTGTGTGCTGGTAGTGCCATTTGGTGGAACATATCCGTTCATTTCGGCAGTTTGGCCTTCTGTACACTTTGGCTGCAGTGTGATGGAACCCCCCTGTCTTTGATGTGAGGTGCTGTTGTCCTTTCCTCCGAAATCATTAATAGATCACGGAGGGAATAAAGCTGTCGATGAAGATGTGTGGCTTCCCGTGAAATCTTCAGACAGGCGCTTTCACCAATTGGGGCCATGGTCTTTCTCCCGTTGCTGCCTTTATTTCCAGAGTAGAATCTCATCTTGCAGGGTATGGGGAGTCACTCTGCAAAAGGTACATTTTTATCGTATTGATGGGCTTGCTGGGGATAAATGGCAATTCAACTCGCCAGCACGGCATCATGGATCATCAATGGCCAGTTCTGCTTGGACTGTACACAGCTGCAAACTCTTATCTTGCAGCTTGGTCACAAGAGGTGGATCTTGAAGAGCTTGTTGGGGGGCAGGATCCTCACGAGGCAAGTTCTTCGTTTGTCATTTAGGTGGAAAGCCATGTGGATTGCTTCAAGCGGGGTTCTGCTATGCTTTCCGAGATGGGTGTTTCTAGGTGGGGGTTAGTAGTCCAGTATTTTTTAATGTTGGTTTTTCCACTATTTCCATCAAACATAGAAAACCCGAAACACCTTAGTCCCTGTGGTGACTCTGTCCAGTCCGCAAGCAGATTGTGCCGTTTTTGGTTTTGTCCAAGTCTGGCTTTTATGTGGGCGTAGAGGTTGGTCTGCTACCATCTGCGTCAGACATGTGTCTGTCAAAAACATGGAAGTACTCCCAAGCTGAGATCAGGTTGATGTCCCCTTTTGTGGGCTGCTGAAACAAATATTCTTCTGTAAGTTTTTGAACAAAGCTAATCAAAAAATAGCAATATCAGGATCTGAAAAAAAAATGTATTCACGCAGTCACATAAAATTCCCCTGCACATAAATTTGTATGTACACAAAATTTTATTTTAAATTTTTGTTACAGTTGTGTTAAACACCCCACCCCCAAAAAAAACACAAAAAAACAACAATAAACCAAATACACCTATTCTTTTTGTCACAAAGTTTTAGCAACCATGCCTATGCCTCTAAGGCTCAATGCCTAATTGAGACTTCTATTTCTGCAGGTTGACTGTCTGTTGTCTGTTGTATGTATGTCTGATCTTTTCTCTGGTGTGTGTTGTGTGTGTGTGTGTGTGTGTGTGTGTGTGAGAGAGAGAGGAGAGAAAGAGAAAGAAAATATCCATTGTATGTTTTGTATTTTTGTGCAACATGAACTTGGAAAAAAAAAAAGAATTTTTTCCTTCCATGATATTATTCATTAACCCGCACTCCTGTACAAATATAAAAAAACTACTAAAAACCACACGTGTGAAAGATATTGTTGAAAACAATCATGTAGAGAAAACCAATTTTGAACTGCCCGCCCCTTACACACCGGCTCACACCACACACCAGCCAACACGACGTGACTGGGAAAAAAACCAAAACAAACAAAAATACAGGAGACTTACCTGTAAACTGTGGACATGTGGTGGTTGTCAGTGCCTTCTGTCACAAACGTCGTTCTGCTGCCTCTCTTGCTGGCGTGCACCCTCTTTGGTGTTGATGTTCGAATTCGAGTGCACCCCCTCTTGACTTCAAAACTTTGACTTGCACCAGGCGGGGTGTTGAAGGTTGCGGATCGCAGCACCTCTTCTTCTTTTCTTCATTTCCCCTTCGATCTCAAACGAAGTTTCAGTGTTCCTAGGCACATTTTTCGTTGAACTTTCTCTATTTGGTGGTCGATCCCCTGTCGAGTCCAGACACTTCGTTTTCACGAAATTTTGGAGGTTTAATTCGCGCTTCGACACGTTTTGGCCGGTCAGAAACGTTCAAATACGTCAGTGCCTAGTCAATTATTCCCTTGCCGAAACGACCCTATCGGGCTGTAGGACAGTAACTCTCACGAGAGAAGAGCACGAAAACGAAAGTACCATCACGACGAAAATGTCTCGTTTGCCGGTCTACGGTGACGTCATATGGAAAACGAGTCTCTCGTTTGCGGTAGAATGTTAATATTAACCTTTAAGTGACAAATCCCGATAAATATTAACAATTACGGAAATCGATCATGACGACTGGTTGATTTTCAGATGACTGGCACCCTGGGTGTTTTCAGTATTCCCTGTAGAAAAACCCCATATTTGCTTTAAATTATTTATTTTACTCATAGCCATTTACAATTCATATTACGATAAAAGTAGTTGCAATATCACAGTTTCAATGTGGCTCGATATTCTGCAGAAAATCCCGGTCGTTGAACTTCGTCGAGTGTAAACTCCGAAATAGAATCGCGGACCCTACACTTTCACTGGAGAGAACAATCAACGTGGTTTCGCCAAAATAGAGAGAAAATGACGTCATCACTGGAATACCTTGTATTCTTCCTAAGACCAGTGATCGGTTTTGAGAGAAAAAAATCCTTTCTGATTTCTGGGCGTAAGCATTTTTTGCGACCACTCTGAGTCATTTTTCTGGAAAACAAGTGTATTATAAAACTTGTGACTTAGTCTGATCAACATCATAACTCATAAAAATAACTTATTTTGAGATGAGATGGAAAGTAGGTCACTCATGCTAAGATTAGACTTGAAGTTTCGTTGCACACAGCAGGTCATGAATGCGACACCATCAGTTACGCATGGATGCTTTTTTTTTATAATTAAAAAAGTTGTGTGTTAGAATCCAAAGTAAGGTATATAATGTAATATAATGGTTTGCATTTTCAATCATGTTTAAGTACCAGTGCAGTTGTTCGATCTAATTGGTGACTGAAGTCAGAATTTGTGGAAATGCAAACTGCTTCAATGGTGATGTAACAAAATGGAGATCGTGAGCAGTGGATTTTTTAACAAACAAATCAGTTTTAGGATATAATGGCTTGTTGTAACACTTTGTGTTTGATTGTGTTGATAGTTGTACCACTTTTGATTAAACATGCAAAGTTACACACCCCAAAATTAAGTAGAACGATTTTTATCTTTTATTGAATGTGACACCCCTCTTCTGCACAGGTTTCAAAAGAGTGACCCATATACATGTATACACATATATAAAAAAAAAATTTAATGTGACTGAAAAGCACTGTTCAGAGCATGCCATTTTGTGACATTGAAAAGGGTCATGAATGTATTGATAATTAAAGTTCAAAATGCTTTACAAAACCACATGGACATGGGAACTGGATGTAAAATAGCCCACAAATGCTTGTTTCATTATCCTTGAAATAACTCTTATTTCTAACAAATTTTGAAAAGTAAAATGAATCTTACTCTATTGTGGTGTCCAAAATTAACACCCCCAAGACAGTTGAACTTAAATTTTACAAAATTGATTAGGCCTACAGGCTACACTTACAGGGGTCAGCTTGCTATTATTTCTGTGTTAGCCTATAATATTCAGTAACTGAATAAGCCCCTATTCAGTTACGACTTTTAAATGGTGAATAATGGTTGTGATGTTTCTATTGGAGTCCCATGCATTGTACTTTTTTTTTTCCAGGCTTTTATGGTGTTCCTTGGTCAGGTGATCAGAAGAGAACTTTGTTTGATTGGTAAGTAATGCAGCCAGTAAGTGAAATGTTCTTTTTGTTCTTTTTGCAATACCTCAGGGTTTGCTGTTGTGTGGGCAAAGTGATACTGTGAGAAGTATACACAGTACTTAAAATTTCATGTGTGTGACTGACTAGTTTAACACCTGTTCACTGCAAAGTGGGGCTCCCATTTTTTGTGTTAAATCATAGGGGAAAGACTGTACATCTATTAGTATAATTATGTAATTCAAAAGATTTGGAAAACAAGTTTGTGACTGAACCATAAAGGAAATAAGCTCCGTCAGCAAAGTTTAGCACATAACTTTACCTTTGTGAAGAGTAGACCACACGAAGTCCTGTATATTGAAGTAGGTATTCTTTGTCAGACTTTCAGACAGCAACTGGAAAATGTGTTGTGCTGCCATTAAGGAAAGACTGGCATCCTCAGCATAGCCTGGTTTATTAGCCTTAAGGAATGAAATGATTTAGGTATTGTCATTTGTTTGTTTTTCAGGACAGTGTTAGATGTTTGGAGGTTTTAGGAGGTGTTGGTTTTTAATTAGAAGTGAAAGTTACTGGAGCGACTGAAACCTGATTGAGATGATAGCCCTGATATGGCTTTCGTGGTGGGTGGGGCTATAGTAAAAGGTAAAGGAGTCCTATAACCTATAAGGTCGTAGGGGAGCGAGGCGTCAGAGACCTCACTTCTCTAGGGCCAGCATATTGAGGGCGGCGCCTGGGGTACCCATTGCTCTCACCTGTCGAACCTTGGCAGACCCGAGACCTATTTTATTTTCCTTCTTGCTATTTTCGTTATCAGCATATCTGTTCGTTTCTGCCATTGCAGTTTCAAAGCAAAAGTGTAGTAATAATGAGAAAACAGTCAAAAGGCATCGTTTTCAGGCGTCTATACCGCAGCCAGGCCGGGAGGTCAAATTTCTCCACAGTCCCGTGTGTGTAGCACAGGTCAGGAATGTGCAGTGTAGCACATTATTTTCTGGCTCATTCTTCTCCCTAACTGCAGCATTTCCTTCCTCCTCTTCCTCGTAAGCGTTTAATATCAGACTCACTTAACAATTCTCGTTCAAATGTTTCTACTTCCAAGACAATAACATTCAATTTATCATCTCGCTAATCAGATGAATCATCTGCTACTAAAGAAAACGCCATTTTTTTCCGCCACGCTGCACCATTGAAAAGCGTTCCGGTCGCTGGCTGTTATTTCTTCCTTCCCTCCCCACTACACACATGTTAGGGGTCTAAATTTATCACTGGCACCCTCTGACACCCTCCCTGCATCGGCCCACCAATTTTCAGACACATAGTGTGAAAACCACAAGATCTGTGTGTGATGGAAAAGTACTGCCCACGTGGGCAGCACCAACTGTCGGCTGCGGTCGTATTGGAATCTAGCGGCAGCTGCCGTTACTGTCGGCTGCGTTACTGTCGGATCGGGGACAAAAGGGTTAAATAAAGTATACACTGGGCCAGGCAATTTTTGCATTCATGCAGTTGTTTACAAACCAAAGAAAATTAATCACAATACCTTATCACTTTTTGCTATTGGTATGGCAATCACGATCTCTTCTACTAAACTTGTAAACACCAGCTTGTAGGCCACTCTGCCCCATCTGCTTTATCAGTCTTAACCATATTCCAATGGAAAAAGCCTTTAAATCTGCTCTATAGGCGTCCAAATCCTCTCTCAGCACACATCCCTTCCATTGCCCATAACAAAATTTATTTAGCAAACTTTGAAAATTCATAATTTGCTTAAAACCTCACTGATTTGGACACAGTAAAGTGCAAACAACATGGCTGCTTCTTGTTCAAGCAAAGCAGCAACTCTCACAAGAATCTCGTTTATGTAAACAACAATGGTGGCGCCCATAGTAAGCACATATTTGAGGGCGTTTTTGGGCGTTTGCAGGAAAACTGGGTCTATTTTTATCAGGGCGTTTGTGGCCGTTTGCAGTGGTGTTGAGTTAAGTTAATCAAATTCATGCTGCTTATGTGTACAGAATGACCTTTAACCCTTTGTCTGTGGCCCTTCAGTGGCCTTAATATTCATTGGGTGATCTTAAAAAGGGAAAGTAAGCTGTCAAATTACATCACCTAGGTCACACAGCATTCTTGTGTTGCTAGGGCTAGAATGTTTGACTGGTCAAGTTTGTAATGGTGCATTCATAAGATGTTTGTTTGGTTTTTTTTGTTTGGTTTTTACAAAATGATTGTTAATGATGTCTGTTTTTAGCAAACTGTTCTTCTCTGTCACTGTGATGTTTAAATTGCGCTTTTTTGTGAAGCAGGGTTGGGTTTTGTTTGGTTGGGTTTGTGGGGGTGGGGGGGGGTTAAGTTAGTTTTAAGAACATTTACAAAACAAATTATATAAGGATTATAACTCGTGGATTTGAATATCAATTACCAGTTATTAAGTACGCATGAATGAATCTGCAGTGCAAAAACTGCTTCAATTTAAGTGTGCAGCAAAATTAAAACTGAGTAATGTTGTCTTAATTTGAGCATGAACTGTTACTTCAAGCGTATTGATGAAATGTTCTTTTGTGTGGATTTATTACAGGATGCAGAAGATGGGTCTGGACACTTAAATGTATGCCCCTAAAAGTGACTACAAACACAAGAAGAAATGTTTGAAATGTTCTTTTGTGTGGATTTATTTACAGGATGCAGAAGATGGGTCTGAACACGTACATGTATGCTCCTAAAAATGACTGCAAACACAGAGCATTCTGGCGTGATCTTTATTCAGTTGAAGAAGCTGGTAAGTTTTGAGTCAATTCTTTTCAGCAAAGTTGCTGTTTGTATTTGTTGTCTGGTAGAAAGTAACCAGTTCAGTTCATTTTCACCCATGGAGAAAGTTAAAAGCAAATGCTTCACTATTGTGCTGTGAAACTGTAGGTGCCTGCTACTTGGTATTTTTATGTTTCTGTACCAAAAACTGAAACAATGAAAGGATATATTTCTAACATATTTGTTTTTGTGTGTGGTCCATGTGGGTAGGATTCAGGTGACCTTTTCTGTTAAATGCCTGTAGTGTTGCCTGATCTGATGCGATGTGTGACTGCCTTTCAGACTAGCTCAGCATAGAATTTTACTGACACTGACTAGCCTAGTGGCGCTCTTAAATTTCCAAAGTAAACTAACTGAATGGCCTTGATCACTAAGTTGTACAAAGCTGTATGTATGAGACAGCTGGAACTTTAAAAATCTCATGGACACAAGACATGAAAGAAAAGAAACCGGCTAAAAAGAAAGTGTAAATAATGTAGTGTAGACAGTTGCCACAGTACATGACTTTTCATGCATGCTTTTGTAGGAATTGTTGCCTTAGCCCTATACAACTGAAACCTTGTGCATAAGATGTGTTCTTACTTCCTATGTGTATTTCATTTCTTTGAAATGTGCTTATGATGTTTTTCAGACAACCTGACGTGCTTGATTGAAAGTGCTCAAGAAAAAGGGATCACTTTTGTGTATGCAATTTCACCGGGCCTTGACATTACCTTTTCAAGTGCAAAAGATGTCCAGATCTTGAAACGCAAGTTAGAACAAGTAAGGACTAGTTTTGTGTTTATCATATTCCATATTATATGGGCCTTTGACAAAATATGGACCTAGAAAAAGCCACAATAGCTCATTTTTTGAAACATTTTTGGATAGAAGCAGTTTTATAAGTTGAAAGAGTAATTATTGTCCTGTAATTGAAGAGAACAGACCTTCAATCTTGAGATAATCTGTACGGTCACTTGTGTCCACCAGTTGTTATGTTGGACATAAATTACTGGATATTTACTAATATCAATGTATGACTAAAGGTTAATGTATACTTAACGATTAGAATATAATCTCATTTTATGATTTGCACAGGGGGGAAAAAAGTTGTGGTTTAGTTTACTTCAAGATGTATCCCCTGTGTAGCAAGCAGTCGGACTATGTTGCCTTTCAAACATGTTGAAAAGAAAGAAAATACTCAAACATTTCTCAGATCTTACATGTTCTTTATTGTGTTGCTCATAAATACTCGTTTCAAAATACATGATGGCGACTTTGGTAAAAGTACAAATTGGAAACTGTAAATTGTTTCACTTTTGAAGAGTTGAGATATTGATGGTCATGATGTTCGGACATACATTTGAGGAGTAGATATAATCTTCCATTTTTCTTTTGTCTTTAAACAGAAAATGAAGATGAAAGAAAATAACTTTTACCAAAAGTGTTTTAAGTTACAATTCAATAGACAGTTCAAATTGCACATTGTGATTTCAGACGTTTGGCACCACAACTGTCAGACAAAATTTTGTCAAGTATTTTTGATCAAACTTAGTGGTGTGGGAAACTCGTAGCAGTGTAAAAATATCTGGGTTATTATTTTCATGACTTTTCATGGTTTGAATACAGGGAATAAATTTAAAAAAATTTTTTCCCCAAAATTTTCCAAAAATTTCCTTTTTTTTTGAAAAAAATGTTTTAAAAAGATTTTCATTTTCCCCAACTTTTTTGAAAAAACCCAAAAGGAAAAAAAAATTTGGGGGGGAAATTCAAAGCTTACAGTCTTTGAATTTGATATGTAAAGACTTCTTTTCACATAAGGTGCATAAGCCCATGACTGTTAGTTAAAAAATTTGCCAGCGGTTACATGACTATGGATTACATGTTTCTAAACAGGTTCCGGGTCGATTCATTTTTATTGATGTTTTTATGATGCATAGATTTCACTAGGCCCTTTTAAAAGTTTCAAACTCATGTAACGAAATCAGACTAGTGTCATTTATGAAGTTTACAGCTTCTGTCACCACATGAAGTTCTGAATTGATGTAAATGGTAGAATCCTGACACAATCCATCTATCAGTATATAAAATAAGATTGAAATTTGTGTTGAACTTATAAGCATAATTCGTTTTTGCGAGATTGAATATAAGGGAAACTTATGCCATCTGAAATCCATCAGATTTAAGTTTCCAATGCGTATGGGAAATGTACCATAAATTATGATCTGTAGCTAAAGGGAATGGCAAGTGATGTC
Organism: Rapana venosa; assembly: GCA_028751875.1. Classification (NCBI taxonomy): domain Eukaryota; kingdom Metazoa; phylum Mollusca; class Gastropoda; order Neogastropoda; family Muricidae; genus Rapana; species Rapana venosa. Next base: position 12,085,217 of record CM054136.1, on the reverse strand, counting down.
ATGAATTAACGCAACAGATTTAAGTGGATTACAGGACAGTTTATGATTGCAATACATTGAATCAATGGTTTTAACCTTGAAACAGACAATCTTCCACTGCTTGTGCAGGATTCAGTAAAAATAAATGTAATTGTTAAAATGTTAAGATTTCTTTCAACTGTACACTAGTGCAATGCTCTGCCCCAGAATGTCCAAATATCAGATCAAATTGATTAAGGTGCAGCAAGAGTTTCGTCTTGGTCAGGGAAGTTCTTAATTTTAGTCACATCTCTAAAATTGATTTTCATGCAACCAATTACCACCAACATGTATCCATTGTGATGAAATGAGATTTAATGTAAGATCACGTAAGAATTGGTAAGAACGACGGATTTTTGAAGCTACTAACAAAGAAATCGCATGAAGTAGAGATGTAATGAGGTTCTGTATTGCTACAGATAGATGATTTGAATCAACTTTTGAATTGAAAAGAGCAAACATCAAAGCAACCAAGTAACTTATCTGATAGATGTGATGTCATTGTGATGAGTTAGAACAAGATGCTTAGCAGTAGAACAGTCAAAGCATAAAGAATGCCAGATGAAAGCCTAGATTGAAAGTTAAGAATAAAGGATGCTAAAAAGGGTGACACAAGGAATTCAAACAGTGAATCATTAAGATAGAGACATTAAGGAACTACTTTGGTGTCTTCTTTAAACTCCGATTAGCAAGAAAGCAAATAGGGTGTAAGCAAATAATAGATAATTATGAAAGTAATCTGGAGAATGTCATTATTGAGGAAAACATGACTCCTGTATTTCAAACAGTTATGATATTTAAATAATGTGATTGTGTGAGACAGATAGAAGCTGTAACACTTTAATGAGAAACTAGAGTGGCTGATAGCATGGAAGCTAAACTGTGAGAGATATGACTTTCTATCCCTGAAGATTTTCTATAGGTTAAGGACAACTTGTTAGACGTTGACCTAGTTGTCCCTTGTGCTTTGGGGTTTGTGTGGCTAAGTGACTTATGGTAGAAATATCAGTGGGCTGTCAAGGATACATCACGGTTCTTTCCATTCCCAGTGTGAACAGATGCTCATTGTTTATCATTGAATGACGGAAGGTGTAAAGCGTCCAAATTCTAAATGCTATGGACATAGTTCATGACTTTCCTGTAAATAATTCTTCAATTCCTGCTGGGTGCAGTGGTAAGAGTATATGTATCCCAGTTTAGCAGTGGTCCTTCATCCTATGTTCCAGCGATCTACCGGCATTGATGTCTTGAAGTGGACGTTCCAAGTCTCAAAACCAACAAACCAGAAAGTTATAGGGGCCCATTCGTGGTCAATTTAAAATTCCCAAACCTCAGTGGAGTGTTGTACGAGCAATCCTGGCGACTGTTTTGGACAGTGGCATACCATTGCCGTTCTGTTACTCAAATAAAGGCAACTTGACGTCAAGTGCCTTCATGTGCTTCTGTCGTAAGCATTTTGACATAAGAACTGTAGTTCGTCTTGTCAATTCTGGGCAGTCTATTACACTAGTAGCTAACCATGGGCGGCAAGATTTTCTGATTTGGGCTACCAATATTGTCGCAGTAAGTGGGTCGTCCTGCTGTTTTCCTCTATCATTTAACGTCATCAAGAAGCCGTGCACTCCTGAACAAAAATATTACCGTTGAACCTCGGACCTCCAGCCGAGGAATTAAAACTTCAGTTTGCTCATTCTCTCTCTTGCACAACACAATTTTATTCAGCTAGGTCTGAAACTGTTAAATCAGTTACAGCCAATGTTGCAGATAATCGTTGTTGAACCTTCAGATAGTTGGACTTTCAAGATCGACGATCTGCAACTAATTGTGGTCTGTTTTATCTTGTGGCATGAAAACTAGAGAGAGATTTTGCCTTTACGGTAAATGCCATACTGTTTTGTCTATTCTGCTAATGAACAACTTACTTGACCTTCCTGGTTTGAAGTAGTGGTTGTCCTATCATGTGTCTTGCTGTTTTGTATTGGACTTAAGTTTTGTATGTCTATAATGTTGTGAACGATATAGATAGGTTAGTAAAATGACCCAATAGTTTGTTAGTGCCTTGGAAAGAACATTCTGCTTAATAATGGTAAATTAACTGACTGTTGGGAAATATTTTCCATGGATTATTTTTCTTTCTTTGTGTGTTCATTTCATGGTTTTCTCATTAAAAAATCATTTTGTCTTGTCTGGTTTGCAGGTACGTGTAACACGACTTTGCCCAGTTTACAGCTGAGTACTACTTCACTTGTTCCAAGCACTTACCGGCTCATTGAGTCATGTGGACTGTAAGAATCTCTAAAAACCTAGAGTCAGGAATAGGAAGAGAGTGCGGAATAGAAAAGTATAACTCAGTAAGTGTTTTAGAATCAATTCGTCATACTTGCATATCACATGGCTTTGCATTGGTCTGTTGACAAGATAAATATAGAATCTTGAAGCAATGCCTTCATGTCCTGGTAAATTCTGACATGTCCTGAGTCTTTGCAATTCAGGTGAATTGATTAGATGAGAAGACAAAGATATACTTTTCTTTTCAAGTAGTTTTTGTCGTGGCTCTGCAGGACTTCACCATTATCGGTATATAAAGTTTCAAGAATGAAGTAGTCTGATTTTGTTCTATACAATGAGTTTGTTTTATTTTAATTGTGAATCTGGACCTGTGTATTTTTCAGAGGTTCTGTAATGTAAACAGCCAGCATGTTTTTTTAATGATAGATTTTTTTTATGTGGCTTACCATTAAGCTGACAGTGTTTGATGTTTTGTTCTTGCAGGTCAATGTAGTTAAGAAGATCATGTTCAGACCTCAGGACAACCACTGTCCTTAAACGTCTCGTCCATATGGGACACATTCATGCCAGACTATGATCCACGCGTGTCATTTGGGCCATTGATGGTATTCTCCAGACATATCCCATAATCGTGGTGTGAATTGACCAATGCCCAACTGGAATTGGAATCCAACTACATTGCCTGCCACACACTTGGCCAGTGGGTTAAGTCCAATCCTGACGGAGTTAAAAAGGACATCATTGCTGGTACGACATGCTGAATGTAGTGGGGTTTTTTGTTGTTGTATTGCACTGAAAGTCTGTAAACTCCAAATGGTAGTTTCAAATGTGTAAGGAAAGAAAAAAAATCCACACCTAAAAACTGATAACTATTCTTTTGCAGGCAGACAGGCCTCCAAAACACACTGCAAGAACTGTTAAATGCAGGGAATTAATAAAGGGGAATGTTGTTGAGTACTGCAAATGATTACTATATGTGTATACACATATGTCACATGTGATCTCACTTGCATTATATTTCAAAGGACTTGCAGGGGAATGGAGTTAGAATCATTGTAGAATCATTAACTCCTGGGGTAAAATTAGCACATTTGACGATTCAGTAGCATTTCTAACTCGTACAGTCAAATATACTTCAGATTTAGAGTTCATCACACTAGCTGCTCTGTATACTCCCGACCATCTCTCCCTATATGCTTTTATAGAATTCACTTTTGTTTCACCTTGGTGCACAAAACTAGTATCCTTTTCAGCCTTTAGTAATGTTGAGTAGTTAGGCCCTGGGTTGTTTTTCTTCAGTTACATGTAAAGGCTGGTTTGTATTAAATAAATAGGGGGAAAGTGACATGTGTATGAAGTTGTTGTTGCTCACATTTTGAGTCAGAAGACAATTGTACATTATAATGCCAATACCTTTTATCCCTAGGATTTTTCTGGCTAGCTACGATCCGGTTTTTTCGTTTGATCAAAAAAAGTATGTTTCTGAAATTTGAAATGAATGATCTGAGTAACAAGCTGGTTCCTAATGATGGCACCAGTGTCAAAACCCACACAGAAAAGAAACATATAATTGGCCTTCAGAAGTTTATTATGAATAAAGTATTTTTTTCCATACACTGATCAGCCTCAAGGCAGAAGTTAGCACTTCTGCTGCAACTGTGCCGAGTGCATGGTTCATAATTGTGCATGCGACAAAATGTCATGCAGATGATTCCAGACGTTTTACTGTGACGCTTGGCATAGCATTTTCAGCTGTCTTCTTGCGCTACCATGGCATTCCCCCATCTTTATTTTTTTAGTTTACAGTGCTGATGCAAATACAGTGTGTTGCACTGTAGCACCATGCAACTGTTGTGTGACAATACGAATAGCCTAGCATGATGACAGTACCTAAGGAAGCAAATGTGTGCTCATAAGACAATGAGACTGATTATATATCGGATAATTTATGTCAAACAACTAGCAGGCTGGAACGGCATTTATTCTGGTACTGAAATAGAGTTAACCGTGGGCGGTTCCGGAATCTTCCGTAAAGGCGTCTAAGCTGTGTGGCGGATTCCGATAAATGGGATCAAGTTGAAAGCTTATTTCGCTTTCAAAGGTCAGCCAATGAATGTTAAGGCCGTGTAGGCCCGCAGAAAGGGGTGATGTTTTGACACATACAAGCAACGAAGAATCTAATTGTTAAGTGTATTTTAAAATTTTTTGGACCAGCTGAATCTCGTTCAAACAAAATGCAGCCAGTGTTGCACTAAAATTTTTTTCTTTGCAATGTTTTTCAACTTTTATATACAAAATTGACAGAAGAGGATTGAGGCTGGATTTGGTTGAAATACACAGAGGACGATAGTATGATTGTGGAATATTATTTGAAAACTGTAAAATATGATTGCGATCTGACTGAATCAAGCGGTGCTAGTTTTGCTGGATGACTTCTTCGCTACTCGCATTCGACGCCACAGATTGTTTACTTTATTTTGACACAACGAGCTTCGAAATACTTGTTGTAGTTAATCGCTATAGTGCTGAGTAATTTGATCACATGAAACAAGTGTTCTTTGTATTTTCGCATAGAAAGCCACACTCGCAATTCCGCCATAGGAGTAATGGACGTGTGATCCTTGTCGCTGAACTTTCCGATATTGGACCATAAAGCGATACAAACTCTTATATTATTTTGAAAAAAAGTCAAGAAATAGTGTTTACCAAATCATGCATTTATGCACCGCTATGACTTTGCTTATCGGTTATAAATCGATCAGGGCCCTGACGTTGAACAGTGCTCGTATTGCGCACACTAATTTGTTTGTTGATTATTTTTTTACATAAAAACACTACACATTCTATCAAGATTGACCATTGAAAAGCTATTTTGTTCTTCCAGTGATTAAGCTAAAAAAATTTTCAGTTTAATCAATATCAAGGGTTGATTGAGCCCACCTGCTCCAAAACATATGCTGCCAATGTTAATTCACCAATAATAGTGAGGCTATTAGCTGTTATTTAGCGCTACAGGGTTAGAGGACTGAATTACTGAAGTGGCAGCAAAGCAAGTTTCTAATGGAGCATGCGATAAACTGTATCTGCGGCATATGGACAGATGTGAGCTGCTGTCTACTACCAAGTGCCAAAATAACGCCACAGATTGACGTGGAGATTCATGGCATAAAAACAAAAGGAACCAAAACTCCATCACAGTGCCAACAGCATTACTATTTTGTTTTCATGAAGCAAAACAAGTGATCTTACCTACAGCCATCTCATTTTACTGTGGCACACTATCATTAACTGACTAAATCTTGTCGGAGATGAATGATTTGCTCTGACCATATAAAATGCTTCAGCTTAGGAGTCTTGCTCCCCTCTGACCCCTGCTCCCACATTATATTGATTTATATCAAAAATAATATACTCTCATATAGTTTTGTATTTCACGGGACGAGGTTTGAACCTGGCTAGCCGACATCAAGTTGGAGATAGAAGCTCATCCCTTCTGAAGATGTGAGCCTGGAACCAGCGTCCATCCTGTTCAGGACTTAAAAACACCATCAATGTTGTAATTTGGCATCCAAAAGACCCACCAAAGAGAAACTACCATTCTGTGGCTACAGTGTCCACCCGAGTTTCTAACTGCCCTGTGATAGCAGTGGCCGGCAGACACGACTGGTTCCGTGAAACTGCTTCATGATTCAGGAGTGACTTGTCCTCTGCCCCTGAACACCACATTGTTGCAGTCTCCTATTCAATTTCACCTACAACAGTTTGGAAAAACACTGGCTCTTGTTTCAGGCTATGCCTCTGATTCAGCGTCTGACTGTATGACAGAATGAGCTCTAGGAATTCTTCAGTCATCGTTCCAGGGTGCATGTAACTCCAATCTCAATTTGTAAACCAGAATCCTGAAGTTCGTCCACAACAGTGCCAGAGTGTGTTGAAAAGGACTGATGCAATGAGGAGACAGAGGTGGACTGTAAAAAGTCTCATTCCGTGAACACCAACGTATATTTTGCCAACATTGCTACAGAGGAAGATGTGATGTTTGGACCTTCTATTTGCCCTTTGAGCATGTTCAAATCTCTTCATTGTTGCAGTGTTAAAGCATTGTTAATATCAATGCCAGTTTGGTTGCAGAAAAGGAAGATGTAGACAAAGGTAAGCTATATGCAATGATTTCTGTTCTCTTGTGTTCAGGTTATACAGTTCCATTTGAAATGTATGAATTAAATGACATTGGCCCTTTAGTGTGTCATCTACATTCTTTACAGGTTTGAAGCAGCAAATTTAACTGCCCAGTTTTCAGGTAGAGTGTATAGAAAAGACTTCAGTGTTTTGCTTGTTTTTTGTTGTGTGATGGTGGTTGTGTTGCTCAGCTTTGAAAATGTATTTAATTTGAAATGGACTAAAAGATTGGTTTTTCCATGTCATCTCCTGGGGACTGGTCCTACAGTGATGAACATCCATTATCAAAAGTTTGATTTCTTTGAGCCAGAGTAAAAACTTTCACTGCTTCAGTAGTTGAGGTGCCAGTGCATATTGCAGACTTTCTTGCTACAGATCTGAGCCCCATTTTAAGATCTTTTTGAAAGTACAGATGGAAAATATTTTTATGTCAAGTTCGATCAAGATTTATGTGGTAGTTCAGGGAGTCTTTGAGTGCGAATATAGCCAGCCCATTGCTTCTGGCTGTGACTAAGATGAAAAGTTTGTAAGTTTTTACTTTTTGTGCGAGGTTAACATTATGGACGACAAGCTGACATGTGAACAGAGTTGAAGGGAGTAGATAATTGGGATAAGTTAATGCCAAATACATGTGAGGAGAGTTGAAGGGGTGAAAAGTAGATCTTGGGATAAAGTGACTGCCATCCAGAGCTTATATATATATATTGGCAGAAATAGATTCCACAGTATGGTTTATTTTTGTCTGTTCTTTTTTGCATTGTGTATGGTGTGCAGATTTTAGTGTGGGTGATAGAAAAAAAAAAAAATCTCCATTGTTTCTATAGTGGAAGGGTTTTGTCTTTTATTTTAGTCCCTTTTTTGCTCGACTTCAAATTTGGGGTGCAAAACATCTTGTTTTCTTTTAAAATTTTATTCTAGAGTTAATATTCAGAAATAAGGCTAGATTATAATAAAAAAACAAATCATTGAACTGTCTTTTACAGGTAGCAGAATGGCAACAGCAACTCGGAGAATTTGAGCAGAAAGTTCAGAATCTGGATATTTTGCTAATGCGCCTCTTTGTGGGACCCAACAAAGCTGTGCTTTGTGACATCTACGCTTACCTGTGGGACATGAAAGGAGTATTGGGAACGTGCCTGGCCTTTGTCCAATGGCTGGGTAAGCATGTAATGACAAGATGGTAGACATTTTGCGTTTTTTGGAGGGGAGGGGAAGTAGATTCTGTTTTGATGTTGTCAGTATTGAATTTTTATAATATAAAAAAATCATTTCTGTCTTTTCTCCGTCTGTTATTGCTACTATGACAGTCTCTGCTTTTTCATTTTTTTCCCCAACTTCTGTTTCTTTAATTCAGACAATTCTAGAACCTTTATATATTCTTATTGGTATTCATTGTTTTGCACTCAAGGCTTGACTGATATAGTTATGTTCATTTTCGAGACATGACTGATGTTAAGAGAAAATATGTTGTGCATTATCTGTTGCCTTTGGACCCAAGATTTTTAACATTATGAAAAGCTCGGTATCTGCAGGACTGTTTAGTTGGTTGTACACATGTATTTCAAGTGTTAAATATAATGAAGAGAGGTGACTTGTGCTGTCTTTTGTTACAGGACATGGAGTGGCTTGTAACATCTCGACCCAGACTACAGGATTCGCAACATGTAGGCTTTTTTTATCACTTACTTTTTCCCTATCTTTAAAGCCTAATGTTTTTTAACCCCCACCACTACCACCACCAAAAAAAAGCAAGAATGAAACCATTAACAGTATCTTCTACTTTATTGCTGTATTTTCTGAGCTATTTATTTAGGGCCATTGAGGGCTTGCAAAGTTGTCGGCTTCAGACAGTAAGCCCTGTAACTGTTTTCTAATAAATTAATGAAACCTAGAATGTGAAGAGCAGAGATACATGTTAACACTATTCTTTAACGGAAAGAAACCCCTCTTTCCCAGTACACATGCACGTTTGTATGCTACCAACCAAGTAGTGGGTGATATGGAGGGAAGGGTTAGTAGATGGTGGGTTACCTTATAGTGGGTTACCCATAGGGAACAGGTTAAATTGTATTCTGATGTGTCGCTGCTGATTCTATGTTGCAGGGTGTGAAAGACTTGGTTGGGGTTCTGAATGTTTTAATGTCATTATGTATGATGTGAGACACGGGGATGGCTTAAAATATTTGTGTCAACTGGCTTAATTTTGCCTCCTGCAGCAATCATCTCTCCAGGGTTGACTGGGAGCTTTAGAATACTGTTCACCCTAAAAGAATCAGATTTCAGTGGAAAATACAGTTGGCAGTGTGTGACCCTCATTGTAATAACAGAAATAGAAAGTACAGGGTTCTGCTGCCCCCAGGGATCCACATTCATGAATCTCTGCTCCTTTTCATGATCTCATTGCCCAGCCAGTGTAAGGTGGAGCAAGATGTCATCAGTACTAAGCTTTTTTCCCTTGTTTTTCATAATTTAACAAAGAATAAGGAAAAGATGTGTTTTCCAGAGGACTTTTTTCAGATTACTCCTTGTGCATATTATAATAAAGTTTTTTTGCAGATCCTGTGTTGTGCAGCCTTGTTTCATACTATTTTGGAAAGAACTGATTTGAAGTGTCAAGACATGCATTGAGCTAATCATGTGAATACAGTTTTCACTGCCTTTTGATGGATTATAACAGTCTTTGCAGTAGTTCATTGAAGTATTTTTGATGATTTGTTGCAATGGCTGAAGAACATCACTTGCTTCTGTTCAGTTTCAGAAAGTCTGTGACGCTTCCAGTAAACTTGGGTCTTGCTCATTCAAAATTTATTTTTGAATTCTCTAATTAAATGTGCATTGTTTGGTTTTGTTAACATTTCTTTTCCAAACAGTTTGAAATAAGCTTGCACTCTAAATGTTGATTCGACCTCTGAAAAACCCATATTAGAATATTGGTCCTACTGTTGTTTTTTTTTTAAATCGGAATCTTTTCACCGATGTCAAATTCTTATCCCTTTGTGTTATGAAAAGAAAATAGTTTTGAAGAAAATGGATTACAAAAAATGAAAATATTACTGACTTCAACCTGAGTAAATTGTGAGGTTTCTAGTTGTAGTAAAATAATTTTTATATGTGAGCAGACTAAAATGTTTTTGGGCCCCCCCCCCCCCCAATAAAAGTTGATAGAATGGCAACAAAATGTACATGATTACCGTACTGATTGGTATTTGATAACATGCTTAGATGACATAGAATAAAATGTATCTGCTATCTGTGATTTATAAGAAATTCATCTACATTGACATTTTCCACATAAAATCGAGCTCTGAAAAAAAAAATCGAGTTATGTTGCTTGTATGCTGCAGCATATTGAAAGTGAAGCCACATACTCTTTCATATTGGTTGTGGACCACAAGAAAACACCCCACATGGTGTTTTCTCTTGATTCTACAACCAGTGGCTTGTTTACTGATGGCTGAAGCTTATTCTGAAAACTGATTTGAGCCTGAATGTTTATAGATAGATGATTGGTCCTCCGAGTTTTGACGTTTTTCAGGGTGGTATAAATTGCTCTTCATTAATTGAATTACTGCTCTTCTAGCCAAGATTTGGCAGTTTTAATATCAGAATATGTCAGAAGTTTTCAACTGTCTGTCCATGCAGGGGAAAAGAGGGGAATGTGGAAGACCAGTAAAATAGGTGAACAGAAGACAGTGCTTAAGAGTGACTGACCTTGCCTGAGGTGGGTTTTTTAGGGGGGTGGGGATAGTGTTTTGGTGTGGCTTACTCGACTATGGTGTGGGCATAATTCCCCCCCCCATTTAAACAGAATAGGGGCTGTAACTTTAAAATTGCAGATTGGTTCTTAGTATGTCAGTTACTGTGCTTTGTAATTCAAAACAAAAACTATTGCTTTCACATTTATGTATTGTGTTAGAAATACACACAACATATATCTTAATTATAGCCAGTTGACATTTAGTTAAAAATCAGTTAATGTTCATGAATGACAGTGTAAATTTAAAATGTAAGAAAATACTACATAATCGTTTATTTATTGCCTGTAGAACGACATAGATTATATGTGATACTGTCGTGATGTATTTAGAGGAATAATGGTCATAAGCTTTTTTAAAAAAAAGTCCATCATAGACAGAATTTTCTTTTTTTAATCACAAACAGTATATGTTTAGTCATTGACATGCACATTTACAAAAATGCATGCATGACTCGCTAGCTCTTATGGTGACATACGTGTGCTAAGAAAAAAACTGGAATGTTCACACATACACAAAATCTACTTTATACCAGAGCAAGATAGCATGAATACACACACAGATGGATGGTCCCTTTCCTTTCTCACTTGTCTTTTTCTACAAGTTGCCTCTCCAATTTGCTGACATATTTACACATGAAAAGTTATTGCTTTTTGTCCCCTTCCAGTCATAAAGTTGATGGGCTGTTTCGGTTGTTTTTCACTAAAGGAGAGTTGTCAAGCAATGATCATTGATTCAGAAAGTTCCAAATCGATAAGGATAGTGTTGGTTTGGGTTTAAAAATTAAAAAAACAAAACAAAAAAACTTACACATACTAGCCGATTTTCATGTAAGCAGTTCTACTGTGATTGTCAGTCTATTTACAGAAGCTGAGTTTGAAGTAAAAAGGCCATAACCTCCCTTGTCACTTTCCCTAAGAGAAAGTATTGAGTGCAGCAAAACTACATGAGTGAGTTTGAGAGCAAGAAAGTGAGAATGAGATGAAGAATGACGTTTTCTTGACACCTAGATCCAGTGATGAAACTGCCACCCATCTAATGAAGTTTTTGTGTTATGCTCATTGAACAGGGTTTTCTAAGGGCTATAAAGAGGCCTTTACCAGTGGAGACCAAGAGCCATGGATTTTTCGTGGTGGTCTTCAGGCAGAGTTGCAAGTATGTATGATGCTCAAAAAGCATGCGCTAAGTGCGAAGGCTGCGATGGGACACCGCTTGTGCCCTATTTTCTTTTGCTCTTGCTCAGCTTATTGCGCTCATGTTCTTTTTCAGCTGCTGTTTCCTTGATTCTCACCAGAATCTCACTATGCTTAATGTGTGTGTTTCCAGCAGATCCTGACAACTAATGTACATTTTTCTCTGATAACAACCTGCAGGCATTGTTGGTGGCCATTGGTCCAAACGTTTTAGAAAAAAAGTTTGAGACAAGAGATAATTTCTTATCAATGGTATTTTAAAATGCTTCAGATCTGTTTTGACAAGACATGTCACCTCTGTTGTGGCTTTATCAACAATGCCTTCAGGTTTTCTGTAACAGAAAGTTACAAACTTATCTTTGTTTCAACAGACAAAACTATCATTCAATACATTTACTGTAATGTGAATGAAATGGTGAGTTAAAAAAAAAAAAAGAAGCAAAGAAATGAATAAATACAAGCATTTTTATAAAAGTAATGTTGTAGTAGTAATTATAGTCGTGCTGATTGCGCATTTATCAAAATACTCAAGATTTTGACAGTCTGGGTTGTTCACTTTTGTCGATTACTTTTGGCCTCATCTACTTGTAATTTTTATAAAACTTTTAAAAAAACACTGGAAAGAGAGAAAAAATGAACCTAGTTTGTTTCTGATTTACCATGAAGTGAGTACAAGGAAGATTGCAAAACATGTATCCATTGTTCAGAATTCTCCCCAAACCTGACCCTCAACTATGTCTGAAGAGCAGAATTGTGAGTTTTGGTAATGCGCAAAGCAGCACAGGACGTAGGTTTTTGAATAAGCTCATGGTAATGTAGAAGTAACTAGGTGCTCGTGACTCATGCAGCAGAAGATGCTGCCCTAGTGTTTTCAGCTTTGGAACACAGCTTATTCTTGTTGTGTGCTCATCTCTGTGTCCTTGGCCTCTGACTCGAGCAGTGAAAAGATACTGCTTATTGACAAAAGGTGGGAGAAATCTTTAATCTAAATGTGAAATGGAATCATGTACCGTTTTATTTGATCTTCATGTTTTAAGTTAACCAGTACCACCCAGATTCTTCTGTTGGTTTTGTGGTCCTATGTGGGCATTGATACTTCAGTTTGGATAAGTAATGTATGCGCAAGTGCACATGTACACACATGCATTATGTGTATGCACACACAGGCATGCATGAGCACACACACACACACACTCAATGGATTTCAGTCAGTGACAATGTGTGTATTGCAACCTTGAGCAAAACCAGTTCACTTCGTTTACATACACAGTCTGCACACATCAGTCTTGCAGCAGACAAGCATTGATAAAATATTGTTGCTGGCAGTCCTAACTGCACAATTTGTCCATGAAAAAACCCCAGTAGCTATGAGTGTGATAAGATGTAATTGAAACAACCTGGCATGTACTTGTTTGTATGCTCAGCTGTTAAGTGTAAACAGCATACCAATTGTTTTTGTTTAAAAAGACCATTCAGACAGCAAATATATCACTTCATTGTTGCATGAAGTGAAATTCTTTCAAGTACATTTAAAGAACAGTTGCTTTGTTTCCCTTTTAATTTTTTATATATCCCATATTGTAAAAACAAAGTGTGCAGAATTAAATTTTTATATATATTTTGTTTAATCCCATATTGTAAATACAAGTAGTGTGAACTGCATTAGTAAACCACATGTGTGCGTGTGGAAGGCGCTCATGTAACGTGTATGTCCAGTATGTTTTCTTCATGCTGAGAAACTGTCAGAGACATTGGGAGACACAGTTTAGTGTTTATGAAATAGGGTTAATTTTTTTTATTTTTTTTTTTTTATCTTACAGGCTTTAAAAAGAAAATTAAGGAGGGGGGGGGGGGGGGGTGTGTGTTTAAATTCTCATGAGTAGCAGGAAATACATTTCAGAATCCTTTTTTTTTTTTCAGGCAGTCTTTGTCAGTATACAAATTTAATGCCTACGAGTCTTGGGTTTTCTGTAAAAAAAAATGTGTAAAGGAGAAAAAATATCAAAACTATTAGTAATCCATATGTTTGTGTGTTTTTTTTATGGGGGGGGGTCATTGGGGTGGGGTCACAGATGGTTTGGGACAAGAGAGAATGAGGTGTTGATACATAAATTAGGGATGAAGGTGTTGGAAAAAGTTTTTTTTAAAGTTTACTGATAAAACCTGGGTGGGACAGGTTTCTGTTCAGTTGATGACACATCATTTTAGGATGAGCACAAACAAGAATCAGCTGTGAGGGTGAGATTCTGGTGTAATCGATGGAGCAGCAGTCTTGTGGTTCACAAGGACCATTTGTTGGTACACTATAGCCTGTTTGCGAGACTTGTTTTAAAAGGTTAACATGTGGTGCAACTGGTGGCTCAGAGAAGTGACCGTGTACAGATCATGAAAGTAAGAATATGCATGATACTGGTTTAAGGCTGGCACTTTGAAAGTAGCGTTCTGGAAGCTAGTTTTGCAGAGGAATTGGAATCAATAGAATAAAAATGGAGGCTACTGATTAGTACTAAAATGTTCTCTCCCTCCAGTTACAGTTTACTTTGGAAAGGAAAAGAAAAAATCCTTTGCGATAAGCTTTTCCCCTGCTTTCCTTTACTACCAGAGAAAGGAAGATGGTTTTTCTCTCTTCTCTGTCAGACAAGCTGGCTACTGCTGTTTGAATCAACACTTTGTTACAGCCATTCTCTCTTTTTTTTTTCCTTTTTTTTTTTTTTTTTTTTTTTCGTTCTGCAAGTTGTTCTCCCCCCCCCCCCGCCAATCATTCATTCAAATCTTTTGGCATGTAATCAGTTTAATTTTGTAAACAGGTTATGATTTACTAAAATAATCGATTTTTCACCCCCCAAAAAATGTTTTTGCAAATTATTTAAATTCCTGTAATTTTTTTTCCATTGAAGAATACACAATAGCTGAACTGGAAATCAGAAGACCATTGATAAGATCAGTAGACCCTTCATTCTTACTCTCACTAATGTTGACCAAGTCTTAAAATGATAAGCTGCTATATCATAACTCCTTCTGTAAGACAAAGCCTTATTTATTCATTTAACTTGAAAATGTACTGCTGTAGCCAGTCCTTGCCTGCATGGTTCATACTTCGAATATTTGGAGTCTTTTTTGAAACTTTTTTTTTACATAAAAAAAGGGGGGGGAGGGGGACTGTTCAAGATTTAGTTAAAGAGATTAGCATAAAGCCACCATTTGCACCAAGGTTAAAATGATTTACATAAAATCTAATTGCTTGTGCGCCAGGCTTGCGTTGCGCTGCATTGCGTTTATTTGATGTTGAATTTGGACTGATGAGTTGTATTTTTCTTACATTAGCGCCTGTTGCCAATCAGTATGGCCCATGACTTGTTCCTGATCAAAACTCCAGACTGGGTTGTTCAGAAACTCTACTCCTTCCGACCCTACAGCCAGGAAGACGAGGTGAGAGCTTAGTGATGCAGACTTCAAATTTGTGTTGAATAGCGTACCTCATACAGAACATCTTGTTCTCCACATAATGTTGCTGCTCTTTTGTTAGTGTTAAAACCTTTGAACAATCACAGCTGTGTTCTTTATGACAGTTTTACACATTTTCTTTTTTGGTTCTTTAGCCATCATGGAATTTTCCATTCAGGATTTCAGTTTATCTCATGGTATATGATTGCTTTGACATGGCATAGTGCAACCTCTGTGATGTCAAGATATGTCTGATGTAAATGTGACAAGAATGATTTATGGCATATGGTGCAACTGCAGTTTTTATGGTGTGATGTTACAGGCAACAGTGTATGATCTGTGCCTGAAGACCTGTGATGAGGGGATGGATGGCTCTGATATCCTGACACAGTTTCCACAGCTGCTTGGTGACAGGTAATTATTCCAGTTTAAAAAAAAAATTTTTATACTGTTCAAAGCCTATGGAACATCATTCCTTTCATTGATAACACATCAGTATAGCCATTTTCTTGGATCCTAGCTTGTATGCTCCACAGATAAAAATGCAGGCTCAAACTTGAGTTTTTAATTCTGTCAGAACAATAATATGGCAATCTGCCCACTAGGCTGTTGTACTGTCATAAATATTTATACGTCAGACATTATTCTGATAAATTGGATTAATATGCTAGTGCCAGTAGAGTTTCTCCTAACTTGATCCATGTGAAGTTGCCAAATAGGCTTCTATAGACACTTTGTATATGTGTTGCAGACTGATCGGCAACTTTGTTAGCTGCAGCCCCGAGTTTTGCTTTGTGGTTGAAGATGGGGAGAGTGTGTGTGGCTACGTAATGGCTGCACCAGATGCTAAGCAATTGGCTGCTACAAGCAACAACACCTGGATGCCTGCCATGCAAGCCAAATACCCCAAACCAACCAAAGAATTTCAGGATTCAGCAGAGGTAAGGGCATTGAACACAGAGGTATATTACAGATCATGCAGTAATAGAAATTTTTTGATTGTCAGGTATTTTTTTAATTTAAATTAAAAAAAAAACCAATTAACAAACACAAAATGGTTCACTTCAGCTGTATCTCAGATATTTGATTTACATTGTAAGGATTGCTACTTGTCAAGCGTTTGTTGAAGAGCTGTGAAAACCGAATGCTACGCTACATGACAAAGGTCAAATGGGAAGACAGGATCACGAATGAAGAACTATGGAGAATGTGCAAAGTTGATGATCTGAAGTCTGTAGCTAGTACCAATAGACTGCGCTGGTTTGGGCACGTTCAACGGAAAGCAGACCACCACATCATAAAAAGAGCAATGAACTTCGTAGTGGATGGAAAGAGACCAAAGGGAAGACCTAGCAAGACCTGGGTTGCCTGTATTGCAGATGATCTTAGAGAAAGGGGCATAAATAAGGAGGAAGCTCAAAAAAGAGAGAGATAGAGAAGGCTCATCAATGTCAAACCTCCCCTGGGAGAAACATGACAATAAAGGAAGAAGAAGGAGGATCGCTACTTGTTAAAACAATTTTAGGTTCTTTTTAATCTGTCCCAAGTTAAGATTTTGGGAGAAGTGATAGTGTAATTGCAAAGTGTCATTTATGGTTTAAAAGACTTGCCGTCATTGTGGCAGAGAATATGTCATTTTGATCAGGCAAAAATTCCACCTTTCAGCTCCCAGTGTTATTTCTGAACATTTATATCATTTCTGTAAAAGTATGTCATTTGTGGTAGAGACAGCTGACATGTAAAGAGAGGTTTTAACCATGAAGATTTTCTAGAACATGCTGCCTTGTGTGCAGGAGATGATGAGCTTCCACTGCTTTGTGTGCAGGAGATGATGATGAGCTTCCACACTGAGCCTCTGGCTGTGAAGGAAGCAGTCTACGTTTCCTATCCTTCAGTTCTGAGGCTAGATGTGTTGGTCAGTCGCATGTATGACCCTGCAGTTCCTCGCCGTCTCCTGGCCAGTGCTTTGTGTGCCTTGAAAGCTGTGGGCTCCAAAGGGGTGCACACCAAACTAAACAGTGGAGACAAGTTCATGGTGGACTTCTACTCCAAACTGGGCTTCTTTCCAATTCCTCCTGCTGAAGAGGATCCCGAGGTGGTGTACATGGGCAGGTTGATATAATCCATAAACTCTGTACTCGGACAGGCTGGTGCCACTTGCACAGCTCCTCTATTGTGACTTTAATGTGGTGCATGTCTGTACAGTTTCAAAGGGTGCTTGTGGAGAGATTGTAGGAGATGCTTCTTTGTTTTGGTCAAAACAATGGAGTGTATTAGACTGGTTCCAACATCGGGGTGTTGGTGCTTAGGATCTGTTCTACAACCACCCATGTAAGCTTCAGCCAGATGGTCTCTGGTGCATCTGATTTCAATTGACAATCATAATGTGGCTGATAGAAGAAATGCTGTGACATTCATTTTCTCTGATGTTTTTAACACACAAATAAGTTGTGTGTGTGTGTATAATATTATATATATACACACACACACACACAAACTTATTTACCTTACTTATTTACTATATACTTTAGTGGTTGCGTCAGACACTTGAATTCTTTATGTTCAGCAGGTTTCAAATTAAAACAGATAAGTATTAATTTTTTTAATTTAAACTGGAACTCTTAGTGATGGGTTAATGCTGTGGGTATTTGTGGATGTTAGCTTTTGTTATTGTTTGGAAATGTGCAGTTATGTACAGTGTGATGTGAATAAGATTGACTTTCGTGAGATTTAGAACACGTTTATTTTGTTTGTTATGTTTAAATACAAAGGGAACATAAGACCAGTGAAAAAGATTGCTGTTTTGTAGTCTTTGTTGTTCTTTCTTTATTTATTAGAATATAATAATGATGATCAAAATGAAATTTCTGTCATGAAATGTGGTCTGGCATTTAACTTTTATTTATTTTATTCTTTTATATGGAGGATAATGGAATAAGCACTTATGTGCTCTTTTTACATCCAGTCCCCGTGTGTATGCGGATTTGTGAATTCTGTCATCTGTTCCCACCGGCACACAATGGCCTACTCTTACGAAATGTGGAACATGATTTAACGTGTGCGCAAGATGTTCTGCGTGCGTTCGCACACAGGACCTCGGTTTATAGTCTCATCCGAAGGACCTTTGGGGAGAGTGGAGTCTGCACTGTTAACTCCAGAGGAAAATATCCCCTTGGAACGGGAATCGAACCCGGGTCGTCAGATTGCAAGCGCAATGTTATGACCACTAGGCTATCCTGTCCCCCTGTACATTACTCCTGTATGTATGCAGCAAGAGCTGGGTTTATTGCTTATGTTGTTGATATTTGGGTCCACTATATATGTCTTCTAATTAAAAAGACAAACTGAATGATTCTGCAAAAACATCACCAGAAACTGTAAATAGACGAACACAGTCAGTGTTTTTAACTAATGTTTGATTTTATGGATATGTAATGCTAGAGTGGCGTTCAGAATCTCAAGTTCCATGTCATGAGCATTAACTTTTTTGTTTCTTTATGAACAGTTGAGATTTCTGGCACTTGTGTGTGTGTATTTTACGATTTGCTGGTGCTGTTTTGCAGAATTTGGAGATAAAGATATACTTTTTGCTGGTGAATTTCATGGGAAGATATATGGGGTATTATGATTGGTGTTTATTTATAATACCTTTTTTGTGTTTTTGTTGTTTAAAAGAACAATCCATGTCTTGATGTAGTGATATACAGAATATCTTGACTAATTACACAAAACTTAAATGTATTGACATAAATTTTATGTGTTCAGTTTGTTGTCATAGTAAGCAATGAAAAGATGCCGAGATAAATGCAAGCTTAATTTGATAACTGCCTGTTCACATTTGTTGGTACAAATTGACTCCCAATGGTTGCATAGATAATGGTCGCATTTTTTTCCATGCTTGTGTAACATGGGCGGAAGATGTGGTTTTTTAAAGAAAAAACTGGCCCAAAAATTTATGTATGCTTTTAGTGCAATATGACTGTTGGAAGAAAAATATGATGCAAAAGATAATTAGCGTAACACCAGAAGTCCTAGCTGGGTATGTGGAAAACCTGGTTTTAATGGGGCTTCCAGGTAGTTTTTGGGTTGTTTTTTTTTGTTTTTAGTGTCTGGGAATCGGTAGGTGTAATATTTCCAGAAATTGACTTTTTTGCTTTTAACAAATGGAGTTCAAATTCAAGGTACTGGAGTGCATTATGGGAATTGTGAAAGTAGTTAATGGAATATTAAAAGTATGTAACGGGGAGCAGCAATTAACCAGTGATAAGCAAAACGGATTTCTCACTTAAAGTAGTCTTGATAAACTTGTACCGTAAAAGCACTTTTTCCTTCTTTTTTTTTTTAATTGTATAGTTGAAAGCCCATAACACCAAAATGATTTGTGAATGCTGTGTGTAATTGGTCCTGGTTAGGAAAAAAATACCTAGCTAAATTTATTTGGTGTAAGCATTGTGTGGTAGTTGACCAATATCTGATTTGCTGTGAAGATGTGGAAAATGAGGGATAATAGTTGTGTGATTATACTTAAAGAATTGTGGTTGATGGAGTTGTAAACATGAAAATGACTGTGTGCAGAGGAGTGATGGCTGTGGGCGCGTTGAACGAGGGTTGAGTGTGTGTAATAGTGGTGGTGGGCGAGTATTGAGAGTTGCTCATAATTCAACATATTATGTTGAAATTTATGTATTTTGCAAATCGAAAGAGTGGGTCAGAAGTTGTTATAATCTACATGGTTTTTCTCAACATGTCAAATGTACAAAATCTACACAGAAAACCATACTTATTTCCAACCAATTTTATCACATTTGCTGAAATGTTTATTATGTTATGTCTTTGAATTATGTGTGTGTGAAAAATATTCAAAAGTGCTTTCTGTGATAACTAAGAGAAAGTTCAATGAACAGGTTAAAGATATTTTTAAAGTTATCGCCAGGTATAAAACTTGATGTGATTGACAATGCTTTTGTACACTGCCATGCAGACCTGGCAATAAAGTTTTTTTTAAACTGAGCAGGATGAGTCGGTATTTGTGCCTTTTGAGGTCTTCAATGTGTGTTTGTGTGCGTGTTGATCCCCTGAGCATCTCTTCCGGGTTAAGAGGCATGCATATGGATAGGTATTAGTCTAGAATTCACTTTCATGAAGCTTACCTGGGGGAGATGTCATGGTGTCTTGGTTCTAGTTTGTAAGTAAAACTTTCTTTTTGTGCGACTGTCCCCCCCGCCCAATTAGGTGGCCACATTCCGACTTCAGGGATGTTGTCTAAACACATGGGTTTTTTCTGTTATCTGTTCCTGCTGGCTCACGATGGCCTACTCTTCAAAAAGGCAGAATGGGGTCATAATTAGCCTACTCTTCTAAAAGGCAGAATGGGGTTTTAATGTGTATGCAAGATGTATGTGTGTTTGCTTACGGGGCTTCAGTTTTATGTTATCCAAAAGACTCGGACACTCTCAGTTCTGGTTTTTTCCATCAAACTGGGAAGGCTGCAAATGGAATCCAGAACTCGTGGTTTTACTTGTTGGCAGGTGAATGTCTAAACCATCCTGCCACTCAAAAAAAATATAAAGGAAATATTTAGCCCACTCAGTGAGCATTAGGAGGCACCGTGGTCGAGTGGTTTAGGCGGTAAACTCGTGATCCAGAGGTCGCGGGTTCGATCCCCGCTCGGCTCGGTGTTGTCCTTGGGAAAGACACTTACTCCTATTTTCCTCACTCCACCCAGGTGTACAAGTGGGTACCAGCTCTGCTGGGGAAGTATCTGGCGACAGACTAGCGTCCTGTCACAGGGGTGGTGAAAAACCAGTTCGCTTAACGCTACAGAAACCGGGATAAGCTCTGGCTCTATGGGCCTTCTGGCTCGAAAGAACATACTTCAGTGAGCATGAGCATCAAAAGAACTTTCAACAGGAGATAGAATCAGTTCTTTCCAAACTTGTGCATCATAAAGCCTCATCACTGAAACATGCCGTCTTAAGTGCAACGCCACTGCCAAGTAAAACTCGCTCTTTGGCTCACATGCAAATCACTATCTGTTCAGGCCAACCTACAGTGTCAGCTGGTCCTGGGTACACATTGATACAAGGGTGCGTACAAACTTGCATGCAAACACTTGAGCATGCACATGAAAAAGTATGTGTGACTTGGATTTGTCAGTTTTTTTTCCAAATATTCAGTAAAATGGGCCAGCACAAAAACACATGGAATACTGTCGGTGAACTTCGGCACCAGCAGACACAGGCATATTGCACAACATCATATTTGAAGAAATGCTACATCAATGGTAAACGTGTGCACACATGCATTTGGTACACAATTATGAACGCATGACATCTTGTGCACACATGCATTTGGTACACAATTATGAACGCATGACATCTTGTGCACACATGCATTTGGTACACAAATATGAATGCATGCAGGACATCTTGCGCACACATTAAAACCTGTTCCGCTGTTAGGAAGAGGAGGCCATGTGTCAGAATGGATGACATTACCAAAGTGGCATACACATGAGGACTGGATGTTAACTCCATGGAGTCGCAGTGAAATGGATCCCGCCATTTTGTGGTGACGCGTGATTTTGGCTATATTTTAAAAATTCAGCAGACTTGCCCAACATAATAATAACGTACACATTATACATCATTGAAAAGCTTATAATGTCTACTTTTCAGATTGACAGATTTTCAATGGATGACTGTATTTTTTATAAATTTTCAAAATATGTCACTGAATGCTGAAAAATAAAAAGTTTTGAAAAATAGGGTTGTGTATCTTACATGGCTTGAACTGTTCATCAACTAGTCCCCTTCAAACAATGTGATGATTTTTCACCAAAGTAAAGTTCCCTGCTGTCCCGATGGTGTATCACCTTGTCGTGGTGGGATGGCTTCCGTGCTTCAATGACCCCCAGAGCTATGTGGGCGGGGGCTTCGGCCTCTGGCAGGTTCAACCATGCTCAACAGGTCTGGGGGGGAGGAGCCAGACTAAACGATGCACCCTGGTCCTCCAGGTTGGGGGTTGTGCATTGGGCTAACGACCCATTCACTTAAAAACCAGTCTGTTACTGAAACTGCAACAGTACCTCTTACGAGCGACATGGTTGGGGAAGAGTCCTCTCTGGTAGAGCCTATGACGCGTGCTGGTGAAAGCCTTCGGGAAGCCAGTGCGCCGACAACTCTTAACAACCAAGTCAACAACCAGGATAGGGACCTGGAACATCAGAACCCTGTACGAAACCGGTAAAACAGCACAGGTGAGTAGAGAAATGCACAGGTACAACCTAAAGATCCTTGGCCTGTGCGAGACCAGATGGAATGGAACCGGGCAGACAAAACTTGCGAGTGGAGACACTATCATCTACTCTGGACAGGAAGAAGGCCAGCCCCACACACATGGAGTAGCGCTGCTGATGAGACCCGAAGCAACACAAGCACTGCTGTCCTGGGAACCAGTGTCACCACGGATCCTCACAGCACGTTTCAACTCAAAAGGCAGAAAGGTTACCATCCTTCAGTGCTACGCTCCAACAAATACAGCAGAGTTAGAAGATAAAGAAAACTTCTTCCGAACAAGCCAGACCATCATGGACAAAGCACCAAAGAGGGACCTAAAAAATACTAATGGGAGACATGAATGCCAAAGTGGGGACAGACAACACAAACAGAGAACTGATCATGGGCAGACATGGCACTGGAGAACAAAATGAAAATGAGAACTTTTAACAGAATTTTGCATGTTTAACGACCTGGTCATTGGAGGCACCATCTTTCCTCACAAGAAAGTCCACAAGACCACATGGACTTCCCCCGATGGCAGGACAGAAAACCAGATTGACCACATCACCATAGGGCGAAAGTGGAGAAGGAGCCTGCATGATGTCAGGGTGAAGCGCGGAGCAGATGCAGCATCAGACCATCATCTTGTTGTTGCCATCCTCAAGACCAAAATCGACCGGGCAGGAAGACCATCACACAAGTTCAATGTGCAAAGCCTGAAGGAAAGAGAAAAAATAGAAGAATTCAGGCTCGAACTGAGGAACAACTTCAGTGTGCTTTCCCAGCTGCCAGAGGAAACAGTCAAAGAGCAATGGCAGAGTCTACGTGAGACCTGGAAGACAACATGCCAAACAGTACTGGGAAAGAAAACAAGAAAATACAAGGAGTGGCTGACAACAGAAACATGGGCACTGATCACCGAGAGAAAACAGCTGAAAGATCAGATCAACCGAACACAAGATCAAGAAAAGAAACAGGAACTGTAAGCATGCTACTGGGACAAAAACCAGGCAGTAAAGAGAAATGCAAGAAGAGACAAGAGAAAATTCATTAAGGAACTGACTCAGGAAGCAGAGACTGCAGCAGGCCAAAGAAATATGAAGAGACTGTACGAGATCACGAGAACTCTCTCAGGAAAAAACAACAACAAACCTAGCTGCCCTGTCAAAGATAAGAATGGCAATACCATTCCAGGTGAGGAGGACCAGAGAGCAAGATGAGCAGAGCACTTCAAAGAAACGCTCAACAGACCTGCACCACCCATGCCGCCTGACATCCCCCCACCTACTGAAATCCTTGGCATCAACACCGGCCCCCCTACCAAGAATGAGATCACCAAAGCCATCAAATCAGGCAAAGCAGCAGGCCCAGACGGTATACCACCTGAAGCACTGAAGGCAGACATCCAAACTTCCACTGAGATGTTATAGCCACTCCTATACAAGATCTGGGAGCAAGAGTGTACCAGAAGACTGGAAGAAAGGCCATCTCGTAAAGCTGCCAAAGAAAGGGGACCTGTCCTCCTGCAACAACTGGAGAGGAATCATGCTATTGTCCATCCCAGGGAAAGTACTGACAAGGATCATGCTAGACAGACTGAAGACAGCACTGGACAAGACACTTCGGGATGAACAGGCAGGCTTTAGGCAAGACAGATCATGCACAGATCAAATCACCACAATGCGCATCATCACTGAGCAGTCCCTGGAGTGGCGACCCCCCTATATTCAGTCTTTGTTGACTTCCAGAAGGCATTTGACAGTCTCGACAGAGATGTCATTTGGAAACTGATGCATCACTATGGCTTTCCACCAAAGTTCATCACCATCATCCAGCAGCTATATGAAGATGCCACCTGTCAAGTCATCCATGAAGGGAAACTGACGGAACCCTTCTCCGTACAGACCGGTGTTCGTCAGGGCTGTCTGTTGTCGCCAACCATCTTCCTGTTGGTGGTTGACTGGATAATGCGGCAAGCCACAGCAGGCAGGAGAACCGGCATACAGTGGACCCTCATGAAGCAGCTGGAAGACCTGGACTCGCAGAAACATCAGCCTTCTCTCCCACAGGCAACAAGACGCACAAGAGAAGCTCTGTCGTGTTGCTGACGAAGCTGAAAAGACTGGCCTCCAAATCAACATCGGGAAGACGGAGATCATGAGGGTGAACAACAAAACACATGACCCAGTGCGACTGCAGCAAGAAACCATCAAAGAAGTCACCAAGTTTATTTACCTGGGCAGTGTCGTCAGTAAAGATGGGGGAACAGATGAAGACATCAAGTGCCGAATCAACAAAGCCCGTCACGCCTTCAACACCCTTCCGGCCAATTGGAGGTCAACAGCCCTCTCATTCAAAATAAGCTTCGGATCTACAACACACAATGTCAAATCTGTCCTACTTTATGGCTCAGAAACCTGGCGGGTAACAAAACCAACACCCACAAACTCCAGTCTTTTACCAACAAATGCCTCAGGTACATCCTCAACATCAGGTGACCGGAAGTCATATCCAACAAACAACTGTGGGACAGGACCAGACAAACCCCAATCGAGTCCATCATTAAACAAAGGAAGTGGGGATGGATCGCCCATACACTCCGCAAGCCTGCGTCAAATGTCACCAGACAGGCCCTTGACTGGAATCCACAAGGGAAGCGGAAAGTTGGTCGACCAAAGCAGACCTGTTGCAGAAGTGTTGACGAAGAAACGAAGGAAGCCAGAATGACATGGGCCGAGCTGAAGAGGATCTCCCAAAACCGAGTTCGTTGGAGGGGTGTTGTTGCAGCCCTATGTTCCCCAAGGAACCAAGAGGCATAAGTCAAGTCAAGTCAAAGTTCCCTGAATCCATATGATGTCACTTTTTGTACAACATTTTTTTTTTAAACGAATCATAACACTGGAGAGCCTGAAATTCCAAAGATATCACTTGTTGACATGTCAAACAAAATTAGCCAACAGACACAAACTAGGCAAGCTTATGGTCAAGGAAAGCAACCATGTTTAGAAAAATGATTGCACTACAGGCCAGAGTACTTTCCCTTGAGCTTAACATCACTTAGTCTAGAATCTTAAGCTTCGGCACGTATGTCACAGTGAAGGAGAGTCATTGAGTTAAAAAAAAGCACACAAGTGCTTTTTCCATTATCCTTGAAATAAAAGAATAAGATAAATAAAGTAGACCACCATAGATTGTTGAAAATTCCTCTGTCCACTGGAGACAGCAAGATGCCATGAGGTCTTTCCAGGCATCCGTAGTTTAAGGACAGGTGTGTGCTCTGAGATTCTGGTGGATGAGACAGTAGTGGGATAACAACAATGCAGATCACACCCATCTTTCTTGCAGACAGCTTCACTGTCATCACATTCTTGAAGCAGTTACCAACAACAAAAAAAGGCTTTACTCTGTATCTGTAGCTCTCAGACATTCCTAACATACATAAAATAGTCTGATATATCAGTCAGTTTGTTAGAACATTCAGAAAATCATTACATGATAAAGTTTACACATGCTTGCACACACACAAATGCTCGCATAAACACCCATTTTATGCACTGTATTGTACTTTGCTCTTCAAAACAAGTATTTTTCACGTTCCAGTTGACTCAAACAAATTAAAGGTAAATAATATTTTTTTAAAATCTGTTCCCACTGACAAATACAACATCACCTCTTATCTGCACATAATAAAAATACTTTAATGAAAAAGTTGGCAATATATGGTGCTAAGCATAGTAATGGGTCCTACAGCATAAATGTCCCCTTATCCATTCATGAGGGCTATAGTATGTTACAAAATGCATGTTGGAAACATTTTAAAAAGAAGCTAAAAGATATCGGTTCTCCTTGGAATAATGATGTAGCCCATGTATTATCTTCTGATAAGATCAAATGCTGTAACTCACATGAATATAGAAACGTATCTCTTATCTACAGGTTCAAGCTCAATGCTTTTAGAAGTAAATTTTCAAGAAAAGCAATATGTATCTGTGGGAAAAGTATCACCATTGCTCACATTCTTTTAGAATGCAGAGATTTTAAAAACCGTTGACCTGTTTTCACAGCCCCTTGCTTAGAGCAAATTCTAATAGACATTCCATTAATGAAAGAGATTGTATTGTCATTAAGTCATAGTCTTGTTATCAGAATGTTATAGTTTAACAATGTTTACTAGCTATATGAATTGCAAAGTTACTTTTGAAGCTGGGGTTTTTTTTCCTTCAACTTTCTTGTTTACGTTTTTAATTGATGTTTCTTATAGTTGTTTAATGCCGATAATTAGTTATGTGCACACCCCAATCTACCCATCACCCTCCCACTTTCCCATCTGATATCACTAATTAGTGGAAGGACGTTAAACTGAAGAACTAACATAATAAATATACATCTGTACCCAATGGCACAATCCATTTATGTAGACCTACATACAGACTTCAGAAGCAATGAAGTTGGTTGGCAATAACAAGAAATGTTCACACAGTTTGTTCTGTTGGTCCTTCAAGCTATATGCCAGTAACAAAGTGCAAGTTCTTTTTTTTTAAAGGAATATCGTCATCCCTTTTGAAATGACTTCTCTGCTGTTTTATCATGACATGCTGATTTGGGGGCGAGAAATGTATAAATGCTAGAGGAGCCATTTTTCAAGAGGAGTGTGGATTAACATTTTGAATGAGTGAATTTCTATGCACAATTGCTAAGATAATAAATTGAAACAAGTGGTTTTTTTCTCTGAATTTATAGCATCAATCAATGTAAATGATCATGTTTGTGCATAGTCTGTAGTGGGTTTTGTTATCGTTATTAACATGATCTTTTAAAAAAATTTTAAAGCCACTCTTCATCTTCTCCTAACTTACTTTGCTTTTAATCTATCAAGTTTCCCTTTCTTTCTGTTTCCCACCCCATCTTCTTCCTTTATTGTCATGTTTCTCCCAGGGGAGGTTTGACATTGATGAGCCTTCTCCATCTCTCTATGTTTTGAGCTTCCTCCTTATTTATGCCCCTTTCTCTAAGATCATCTGCAATACAGGTAGCCCAGGTTTTGCTAGGTCTTCCCTTTGGTCTCTTTCCATCCACTAAGATGTTCATTGTTCTTTTTATGATGTGGTGGTCTGCTTTCCGTTGAACTGCCCAAACCAGCGCAGTCTATTGGTATAGCTACAGACTTCAGATCATCAACTTTGCACATTCTCCATAGTTCTTCATTCGTGATCCTGTCTTCCCATTTGATCTTTGTCATGTAGCGTAGCATTCGGTTTTCACAGCCCTTCAACAAACGTTTGACGGTTTTTGTGAAAAACCCATGTCTCCGAACCATACAGGAGAACAGGTCTAATGCAGGCCTTATATATCAGACAGCGTCTCTCCAGTGGGATTTTCTGATTTCCCAGCAGACTTGCCAATTATTTCCATTTCTTCCAAGCACTTGCAATCCTAGTTTTGACAGCTAACTCAGATTTTGCTTCGCAGCTCATCATCTCTCCCAGGTAGCAGAATTCGTCTACCACTTCTATCTTCCCTTGTTCAAATTCTAGCTCCTTCTTCTTAATGCATCGGTATTGTCTTCACCCTTCTTATTCATACAACTGGGGCAGACAAATACTCCATCATTCTTCTTCAGACTTTTGAGCTTTGAGCATCTTTTGTGACACCAATACTGACATTTGGAGCATTTGATCAAATTGTTCCCTACACCTTTGTGGCAGACACCACATGGGTATTTGCCTTGCTCTCTATGTGTTCTGCGGTCTTTTCCAACTGTCATTGCTTTGGTCTTATCAACATTTACCTTCATTCCTCTGCGTTCTAATCTCTGTTTCCAATTGCCAAATCTTTGAGTAGCGTCATCACTGTTCTCAGCTACAAGTACTAAGTCATCAGCATACAACAGTTCCCAGATCTGTTCTGGCCTCTCCACTTCCTTGGAAATTTCATTCATCACAAGGATAAAGAGCAGAGGGCTCAATGCGGATTTGGTGCACTCCTACTTTTATCTCAGAGCTTTCTGAAGTCCCAATTATAGTTTTCACTTTTGATCTGGAGTTCTTGTACAAAGTCATAACCATTGAGATGGTGGTTCCGGTACACCTTGTTTCCTCAAGGCCCATTGGATTGCCTTTCTGGGTACTCTATCAAAAGCCTTTTCCAGGTCAACAAAGATGTTCGTCAAGCTCTTTTTCTTCTCTATATACTTTACCTGCAGTTGTTTCACAATAAATATTGCATCTATGGTTGATTTGCCAGCCTGGAATCCAAACTGTTTTTCATCAATATTGCACAGGCTCTTCAGTCTTCTTTCCAATACTTTTTCCCAGATCTTCATGCCATGTTCCCACCCCATCCCCTTCACAAAAAATCATTTGTGCTTCCAGAACTTAGGGTGATTTTATTATCTCAAAATAAAAATTCAAGTGGCAAAACAAAATGATACACAAATGACAAATCAGATGCAATATGAAGCATTTCAATGTAACACTTCTTAAAGTAATATAACAGAGGCCTATCTTTCACAATGCATCACCACCAAGGAAATTCAAGACAGTAAAAATCAAACCCCACATTTAACCTCTCCCATTTTTACCTGCCGTAGCCCACTGCAGCCCGCTCGCCCGTGTATATTTATACCCACCGCAGCCTGCCTGACGTCATTTCAGCCTAGTGGGGAATTTCCCTCATGCACTAAGCTCTACCTAGTACACTCACACTATGAATGAACATTCCAATGAGGTCAGCATAAACTAAGGAAGGAATGGGCACCAAATTCAGTGCTACACAGCCTCCAGTTCACAAGAAATTGGCCAGTGACTGGCTTTGTCTTCGCACACTTTCTTGTAGCTAAAAATGGCAGCAAAGATAGAGGATACAATTTGGGAGGAATATACTCTTGTGGAAATTGAAGCATTTTTGGCTCAAGTGGAACAGTTCCAAAGAGAAAATGTTGAATCCGAAGTTGAAGTAGATGTAGAAGAAGGAGATGAAATAGGAAAAGGTAGTGAGTTGGAAAGTGATGCTGAGGATAATATTCTATCAGCTTCATTGTGCCTGGCACAGTGCAAGACTTCATGCTGCCGACTGAGCCGGCACAAACTCTCTCACTGAATGCCAAGCCCTTAGATTACTTTGTTTTATTTGTGCCCCAACATTTTATTCAAACTGCAGCGGATGAAACTAACAATTATGCCAGGCAAAAGATCGCCGTGAAAGGCTTAGTCATAGATCCATTATGGACAGAAACAACACCTGATGAAATTAGGGCTTACCTGTCAATTTTGAACATGATGGGGATCAAGCGTTTGCCAAGGCTTCATCTCTACTGGTCCACTGATTTGAGATTTTCTAAGTCATGGATCAGGACTACTACCAGATTTTTCAAACTGAATCAGTATTTTCACCTGAGAAACACCGCCAATGCACCTGGATGTGACACCTGCATTGTGACAGCCATGTAACTGGCTATTGGTGAAGGACACACTAGTGTTTTTGTAAATAGTAGGCGTGAGCATATATTTGTAAATAATGTATTTATGCGCATTAGTCAACATTGTTTTCAATATGTTTGAATACTTTCTACTCAGAAAATGCAGACTTGGTGACAGTAATTTTGTGACAAGTGTGAATGTTTGATTGGATTACCATGACGGTGGATGCGATGGAAGACACATTCAGGCAGAACCACACTTTTAAAATTTTTTTACTCACATACGCATATTGCGCATGTTAGGGGTAGTTGCAGACTAACAGCATGATGTCACTGCAATGTTACCTTTATTTGGTGACAAAGAGGGGACAGCAGCACGACACATGTAGGAAGGACACACGTCTTGGGGTGCAGAACAAAGTATGACATCATATGAATACTTTGGCCAAACTATGAATGCTCTGCGAACAATAGTAACTGTACAGCACTCTGTGTACTTGAGGTACCTTATTTTCTTAAAAAAAACTGCGTGAATTTTCGAATACTAGAGTTTCTCTGTAAGATATGTGAATGGTAAAGGGTTATTTAGACAGTCTCTCAAATGAGCTTAGCATTTTGATCAGATATTCCTTCCTTACCAACATCATACATACCTTCAAGAAACAAGTTTTTCCTTTAGTGCAGCTTGTATACATGACAATTTCTCATGAGAAAACATCATTTTACAATTAAATGTCTTAGCACCAGGTGTTTTCCAAGATGTAAATGTGCAAGCATTTCCCTAACCAGACTACCCTGCCATACCAGACACACATTTGTACATACCAACAATGTAAGGGCCTGCCTTTTCAAACACACACACAAGTGCACACACACATCCATACACATATTTAGTCTTTTTCTATGATTTTTACTTGTTAATGACTGGTTTGAAAGACAATGTTTGGATTGAGTGCACATGTCATGAGCATCTGTAGTCCTAGTTCAAACAAAAAAGCAGTTTTATTAAATGAAAATATATACATACTGCAAAATGGTGAAAGAAGTCAGCTGGTGTCAGCAATGGGGTTTGGTCTTTACTCTATCTGTCCCTTCACAAACTCTACAGCTACCCAAGCCTTTGTTCCTCAAGCCCAAGATGTAACCTTTCTTGTCCACATACATATGGAAAAATGTCTCTTGACTGCACTACACGACATATAACACACATTGTCAAAGCAGTTTTTCATTACAGAACTTGAGCAGGTTATGTACTGATGACAATATTAATGTACACATCCTTAGAACATAACTTAAGATGAAGAAAGAGATCCTTTGTGGTATGTCATAAGGCACAGCCAGACAAACAGACAGTCTGATCTTTAAAACTGTAACAGTAGGAGAAGAGGAAAATAAAGAAGTAAGTGAGGGAAAAAAGATGCTTGAAGACATTTCAGCAAGCCTGACAAGGGATTTTTTTCTTCAGGAAAATGGACATCTAAAATTTGAGCCATCAAGTTCCTGCTTGGAAGATCACACTTGGCACAGCTGGTGCCAACAAAGTCCTGTAACACAGCCACTCTTTCATCAGCTGGTGCCCTCAGTGCCAGCGCTAATCATAGGGTGACCCATCGTGGACACAAAGTTCAGCCACCACTGACGGCTCTCAATATCTGAGGTCACAGACTGCAACACAAAACACTTTATATAGTCACCGAATAGCGCCACAAAATGCTGTTCAAGAAATGGAAATAGTTATCCCTAAAGTCAGAATGTGGCTACCTTAATGATGGAGAAAAAAACGGTTGCATACACCAAAATCTCACTACTGGTGGACCTCAGAGCTGAAGTTGAGGAGCAAAACAAGGAAACGGAAATAGTGAAGCATTTGTGCAGCACACTCCGCTCAGACATTTACAGAATTCTGAAGGCTTTACAAAGAACTGCTATCAAAAAAGCACAAAAAGCGAGTTGCCTGCCCAGGCAGGTAATGTCTAAGTGATTATAACGCAGAGATATATATCGAATTTAGTGGACAAGCTTCAAAATAAAATATTCCAATTAAGATTCATTCACATGTGGACATACAGATAAATAAGGACACATTCTAACTTATCCATACATTACATACAAAACTTACACATGACACCACAGAGAAACAAACTGGAATAATGTTACCTGGGTTTGATTCCCGTTCAAGGGGATATTTTACCCTGGAGTTAACATCAGTGCAGACTCCACACTCCCCAAAAGTCCCTCGGATGAGACTATAAACCCAGGCCCCGTGTGCAAACGCACACAGAACATCTTGCGCACACGTTACAATCCTGTTCTGCTTTTCATAATAGTAGGCTATTCTGTGCCGGTGGGAACAGATGACAGAATTTACAAAGCTGCATACACACGGTGACTGGATGTAAAAAATCACCTAAGTGCTTATTCCATTATCCTTGACATCAAAAATAAAATAAATAAATATAAATTAATTAATTAAACACACACACATACCTACACATCTGTGCATGGTGCAAGTGCGCGCACACACACACACAAATGTATACACATTGACCATCGATGCTTAGCAGAGGACCTCAGCCAATATATATATATATATATAATATATATATACCTGCACCCCTCATTCAGTTTCCAGCCACCCCTGGAACAGTGGTGAGTAATGTGGTTCTTGCTTGGTGGTGAGCAATGTGGTTCATGCGTGGCGGTGAGCAATGCTGGTTTTGTGTGGCGGTGAGCCGCGGTGTTCTCACATGGCGGTGAGCAATGCTGGTCTTGCGTTTGTGGTGATCAATGCTGTTCTTGTGTGGTGGTGAGCAATGCTGTTCTTATGTGGTAGTGAGCAATGCGGTTCTTGCATGGTGGTGAGTAATGGTGTTCTTGTGCGGGGGTAAGCAGAACAGGTCTTGTGTGGTGGTAAGTAATATGGTTCTTGCGCAATGGTGAGCAGTGCTGTTCTTGCCTGGTGGTGAGCAATGATGTTCTTGTGTGGTGGCGAGCCATTCTTGCATGGCTGCGAGCAATGCGACTCTGTGGAGGTGAGTGATGTGGTCCTTGTGCAGTGGAGCCTTGAGGTTCTTGCATGGCGGTGAGTGGTACGGTTCTTGTGTGGTGGTGAGCAATGTGGGTCTGTGTGGTGGTGAGCAGTGCGGGTGTGTGGTGGTAAGCCATGTGTGTAAGTGTGTGGTAAGCAATGTGTGCCCTGTGTGGTGGTGAGCAGTATGAGTGTGGGGTGATGAGCAATGTGGGTGGGTGGTGGTGGTAAGCAATGTGTGCCCTGTGTGGTGGTGAGCGATGCGGGTCTGTGTGGTGGTGAGCGATGTGGGTCTGTGTGGCGGTGAGCGATGTGGGCCTGTGTGGCGGTGAGCAATGTGGGCCTGTGTGGCGGTGAGCAATGTGGGTCTTGTGTGGCGATTGGGGTGATGTGGTTCTTTTGTGGTGATGGGCGATGTGGTCCTTGATTGGTAGGGCAATGTAGCTCTTGTGTGGTGGGTAGCGTGTGTTCTTGCAATCAAGTTGGCTTAGATTGTCTTTGAGGTATTGCGGTTTGTGGTGATCGGGGTCTTATGATCGTTTCAAAGCCCTGAATTAATGTCATGTATCGTGTCGATTATTCATCTGAATTTGGTGTAGAAGAATGATTTCTTTTTTTGTGTTTTTAACACAAATAAGTTGTGTGTGTTGTATACAAATAAACCAACACAAACTTATTACTTATATATTTCTTATTAACTTAGTAGTTCAACCTATTCTTGTCAGTTAATATTCAAGTTTTTTAATTTAAATGGTAACTATTGAGATGCTGTGTTTATTTTTGATTTTATATTGGAAATAAGTGTGTAAATTATGATAATTATTTAGATAACACTTGATTTGGTATTTTGTATTATAAACGTGAATAAGATGGTTTGAAATTGCTGTTTTTTTTTTTGTATATATTTAAATAAAGATTGAAATGATTCTGTGAGGTTTATGTAACTTTTATTTTTGATTTATGTTAAAGTGACAATATGCACATAGTCGTCATGAAAGATTTGTGTTTAGTATTTGATTTTTCGGAACTGAATAACTTTATAATTGTACATGAATTTAATGTGGAATTTCTTGCCAAAACACTTTTAGTATCCTTTGATTGGATATTAGTTGAGTTTTAATACGATAAATCACTAAGGACTCGTTTATCATGCACCAATGTTATGACCAACTATTTCCCCGTACATTTCTGTACTGTATCAGAGGATTTTGCTATGGGATTATGTCTTAAATAAGTTAACGATGATTGCAACAGAATTCTGCGACTCCACGACTAATTCCTAATACTAGTTATCGAACTGGAAATGTTCATTTAGATGGCCAATGTCGCTGGTTCAACACTCGCTGCATTATAATACTCCAGATGTTAGTGTGAAGTAGGTTACTGTTACAGTTGGAAAATCCTTGATTGAATCTCATGGCTAGAATATGTTTGCTATATTGTGTTTTATATTACTTTTGTATTTTGTTATAGAATATGCAAGGACATTGTGATTAATAAAATCTTGATAATTTCAAATAAGATATGTTGTAATTAAAGCATGTGATTATTGATAAATGCGTAAATGCGCATTGTTTGTTAACTCAATTGATTTGATATGAAATCTCGATTTTTCCATGTTAAGTATTAACAATGTTTTTGTGCATTTGTGCTAGTTTTAGAAAAGTTGCTGATTAGTTTTGGAAATAATGATAAAATAGCTGTAATCACGAATTATGTTGTAAAATTTATGGGTTCATGATATTTGGTGTTTTTTTGTTTTTAACTGTCGTGGTTGTTAAAGAAATTTGCCATAATCTTTAATGTTTAGAATAAATGATGGTTCGTTATAGGAAAATGATGAATTAGATGAAAAGTTAAGGAGATTAAACTAGTTATTAAGGTGCATTTAAGATGATAACATTTGAAAGTATTTCTTTTTTAATGCTAATTGTAGTGTAATTGTTCTTTAAAATGGCAAAAAAATATTATGTAAATGTTGTTAGAAATGAAATGGAAGCAATGTGTATGCAATAACGATTTGCTTAAGTTAAAGATAAAGTTGTGTGTAATAAAGAATTGGTTTATGGGTTGTAATTTAGTGTTGAAGTGATTGGATTTGAAGTGAATAGTTGAATTGCTGTTGCATAAAGGT
Organism: Rapana venosa; assembly: GCA_028751875.1. Taxonomy (NCBI): domain Eukaryota; kingdom Metazoa; phylum Mollusca; class Gastropoda; order Neogastropoda; family Muricidae; genus Rapana; species Rapana venosa. The sequence continues at coordinate 12,050,480 of CM054136.1, read as the reverse complement.
TAAATTTATTTTTTTTTGGGGAAAATTTTAATTTTTGGGGTTAGATTGGGTTGTTTTTTGGGGTTTTTTAAAGTGTTGAAATAACTTTGAAAAATTTCTTTTTTTTTTAAAATGGGGGTTTAAAAAAAAAGGAATTTGGGGGTTTGGGGAAAAATTTAAAGTTAAATTTTATTAAATTTTAAATCAAGAGGGAAAAAAAAAAATTTTAAAAAATTTTTTTTAAAAAAAAAAGTTTAAAAAATATCTTTTTAAAAAAAATTTTTTTTTTTTTTTTAAGTTTAAAAATTTCAATAAAAAAGTTTTTTTGGAAAGGTTTAAAAAAGGTTTTTTAGAAATCTGAGGTTCACCAATGGTGAGATTTTGCGTATGCGACTGTTTCTGCCCAGCATGACGGTAGCCACATTCCTACTTTGGGGATAAAAATTTATATTTCACACACACACACACACATGCACACACACACATGCACACACACACACATGTACACACATGCACACACACATGCACACACACACCACTACCATCAAAACAAACACTAATACCCATCACTCACACAATCAAAGGGAGCTCACCTTGGACAAAATCCGTCCCAACCTGAAGCAGATCCAAGAACATGCGGAAGGACAACTCCATCAGCGACACCACCACCCTCCACATCTCCTCCACCATCCTCCCTGGGGGCATCTCCACCGCCTCCTCCCCCGTCTCCATAGCAACCATGCTGTGCAGGAGGGAGAAGGCCAGGTGGGTGAAGGAGCGCATGTTGGCGTTCACCACAGGGAGGAGGTCTTTCACTGTGTCCTCCCACACTCCTCCTCCCTTCACGTTGGGGGGACAGGGGGCGCCGGCCGTGTGCAGAGTGTCGCCGTCACCCAGCTCCAGCATCATGGAGCGCCAGTGCATCAATGCTGACCACACCGTCAGCACGCTGAGGCTGCCGTACTTCTTCTGCGGGAACATCACAACATGCCTTTGGTATAGCTTCACTCGTTTTTGGCTTCTGTGTATACAACCAACCCTTTAAAATCATGCCAGTCTGATAACAAACAGTGTAAACATTTTCTAACGCTCCATCACAAACTGCCTTCAGTTACAGTCCATGCAATGGGTTCACCTCTTACTCTTTTTGGTCCTCACCTGTTCGACCAACCCTTTAAAATCAAAACAATCTGGTAACTAACATTGTACACACTTTCTAACAAAGTAAGAATGAGTAATGGACTGAGCTGCTGTTGATGTAAGCATTGTAACGACCCTGCTGTAAAATGTGCTTGTTAAGTCCCTATGACCTGTGTACTTGTGCTTTACTCTTTTCTTTTCTCTATCAAGCTCTCCCTTGGGGATACCAGGGGGTGGGGTGGGGGGTGGGGGAGCTGTCAGTATAAATAGCATCCCCACCTTCTGGAAATTCTGTGCAAGGAATTCCCTCCTTTTCTTCCTGTCACCCCCTTCTTGACTACTTTCTGCCTTTTCTGTCCATTCACCTGCCTTCTTTTCCAGAAAGACTTACAAGATAACAATTCTCTCTCATGCTGAAGTCAGATGTGCTGGGCCTGACTTGTCAGGTGCTTAACGGTAGCGCAACACATTTTTGCTCATATGACAGACAACAATAGTTGCTGTCTGAGCATTTGATGTAGAAAAAGCAGAATCTATCAAAGCCATATCACTTTTACCTTGTCAGAGTATGAGTATGTGTGTGTGTGTGTACGTTTATGTGTGTGTATGTATGTTTGTAGGTACGTATGTATGTACGTATGTATGTATGTATGTATGTATGTATGTGTGTGTATGTATGTCTGTATGTAGGTATGTCTGTATGTATGTACATATGTACGTATGTATGTGTGTATGTGTATGTGAATGTATGTATGTATGTGTGTGTATGTGTGCATGCATGTGCGTGTGTGTGTGCATGCAAATAACTACCAGCACACTAGTGGTGTTTCAACACCTTCCAAACTTTAAACAAAACAGGGAAAACACTGACCATGATTTGCATATTCCAGACTTTTGCCATGATTTCTGTGATGTGAGCACTGTTGGTCAGGAAACGTCCCTCTGGTCTCTTGAAGAAAAATTTGAAGTTCTGGAAAACCTGAAAACAACAATGTCAGAACAGATAAATTCTCTGACCTCAAAGGTCATCTCAGAGGCTGAACTGTTGAAATGCCAGAACTGACCAATCTAAAAAATCATATTAAATCATGTTTTTGAAGCAAAAACATCTTGCAGTGCAATTCCCTGTTCATTGGTCTTTTTGGTGCGCTCAAAAGCCAGTTCTTCCTCCACAACTGCAGATAAATGCAGAGAACCCGCACCACCCCCCATATTTTTATTATATAATATTTATAGTATGATTATAAAAGCAATATCCAGTATGCTTACTTGTCAGTAGGATGCTAAAAAATTGCTCAAATTCATGTAAGAAATGAATATTGTCCTGATGCGTACATTACGATATAATCAGTTTTCATTGTTATTTTCGCAGACTCAGCTGTAGAGTACACCATTCAGTGATCGCAGATGGTGTCCTGTAAGAATGAGTAGGGAGGAGAGTTGCTGGGGCTCAATAGAGGCTCAACCCAACAGCAACTCTATGCACTTTAGCATAAGGGGAAACACAACTGACCATGGAGTATTCGATTTTGCAATATTTGGATGGCTGTTTAGGAGAGAAAATGCCTACTCCACCGTTTTTGATTCACGCACACCTGCCCTCCCATCTCCAGATCACTTCCTTTCTCCTCCTGTCCAAACCAGGGATAAATCCTTAACAACACCTAATACATTACTAATAGAGCTCTCTTCCCTCACCTATCTCTCTCTGTCTTTAACCTTATCTAAACTGATATGGAGACATACATTTGAAAAAAGAATAGTCAAGTTTAGACTTGGTGATAGACATAAAAAATCCAAATTATTTAAGAAATGAAATGTTGATCCAGTGGCTAGCCATTTATGTAGCAAGCAGTGAAGAGAATCCATTTGTGTTGATGGTCCGTATAGAATGATGTAGGCAGGAATTACATTGCCGTAAAAGTAAATAACAGCCTATTTGATTCTGTTACATGGTGTCATCACCCTGGATTGTTGCGTTGCACTTATATTTAGATAAGCTTTAGAAAAAAGAGCATATCACGTTTTTGATCCAGCAGCGCTCCCCAGTCCTTCAATGTCGTACTAAACCATGCCCCGGGAAAATGCACAGAACATTGCAACAATTAGATGTCTGCTTTCCACTTTTCGCTTTAAGCCATTGTGTGAACTTGAGAATGACAGACATTTAAAATATTCAGGATACAACGGAACGATGTTAATAAAACAAGAAGTCTCATTTCCATTATCCTGATAGCAAGAGAATAGTTTTTTGTTTATGTTTAAAATGTAGAAGGATTTTTTTAAAACGATTTTTAGTTGTGTGTTATGGTTATCAATAACATTTTGGATTGTGCGTTCCTATTTTTCTCACTAAACTTAAAAGCAGTTTGGCAGCCCCTCATGTTGGGCCAAAATGGCCTTTTTGTGAATAAATCTTCAAGTTCTCTCTGTCTCTACTTTTCGCAAGCTAAGCTCATGGTGCAGCAATGGTGAATTTTACGGTCTGGAATATTTTTACACCAATAAAGAACGCATAGTCCAACTTCGGATTATCTCGATTTAAAGAATTTTAAATTCTTTCATGTAGAGAGAGGGAGTAAACGTGTCTTTTTTACGTATACAAACAGTATAGGAAAACTAAGATTTTCACTATTAGTACTAAAAGTGGCACTCATTCATGTATGGGCCCAATGGCTTTGTGAATAACTTGCAGTTTTCTCCCTAATCACATCTAAGCTCGGTTGCACAAAATTGGCGGAACTAACCAATAAAGTAAGATAACTTCTATGACTATGATGGATTCTCATGAATCGAGTGCTGAAGTAAACATGCAAATTTATCTCACAAGCAATAGAAAACAAAGATTTCTATCGAGACTCACAGTCACACGTACACAAGAACATGCTTCTCAAAACTTCCGGCTGCAGCGACAGAGACCTAGGGTCAGCCTCTGGGGCGAGTGGCATGTCCATGACATCCATGCTGACGGGAACATGAAGACTTCTCAAAACGAAAACCAAAACATGACCCCAGTCAGATACACCACGTCTCAAATGATGACATGACCAAGACCTGTCAAACACGGATGGGATAGTTTACCGACTCAGTGTGCTTGTGGCTTCACACCCACAAAATGACATAATACTACAAGTATAAATGATGATAACATATACACGATAATCTTTCAGCAGATGATTGTTGTACATCTGAAAATGCTTTGTGTGCGATGACCCCTACAAGTATAGCCAATGTGATATGGTGATTGAAACAATATAACGAAACCATAAAACATTTTCAATCAAATAATAAATGCCTTGTCCATATTCCACACAAGTCAGCCAGTGTTTACTTCGCAAATAAAACCAAATAACATTCATCACAATAAAAATGTTGACCTATGTGTCAAAACAAATCATATCAGTTTCTTTGAAAGAAAAACCAAATGATTCTCTACAAGAAATGTTATTCCTATGTCAAAAAACATCACATCATGCAATATTTCATCACTGAACTTAAGACACTCTACCAAGGACAAAACTCATCAAACAAATACCCACCTGCTACACTGAACATGAAATGAACACTCACCCACAGAACATGAAACAGATACCCACTGCTACACTGAACATGAAATGGACACTCACCCACAGAACATGAAACAGATACTCACCCACTGCTACACTGAACATGAAATGGACACTCACCCACAGAACATGAAACAGACACTCACCCACTGCTACACTGAACATGAAATGGACACTCACCCACAGAACATGAAACAGACACTCACCCACTGCCACACTGAACATGAAATGGACACTCACCCACAGAACATGAAACTGACACTCACCCACTGCCACACTGAACATGAAATGGACACTCACCCACAAAACATGAAACAGATACTCACCCACTGCTACACTGAACATGAAACAGACACTCACCCACAGAACATGAAACAGACACTCACCCACTGCTATACAGAACATGAAACAGACACTCACCCACTGCCACACTGAACATGAAGCGACGGTATGACTTCTCACTGTCCTCCACCAGCTGCCGCAGTTCTGTGAGGGAACTGTCCCTTCGCACTTTGGTCTGCAGTCTCTTGTACCTGAAGAGCAAAGCCTTCCAATCAAGGGCTGATCTATTCCACTCAAACTTTTTACGACCTCATTTCATTTGATGCTGTTTACAGCCCCACCAACCACAAAGCCATATACAAGGGCTGTCACTGTACATATATCAATTTCAGCAACTTCAATAACAGTCACCTCTAGTTCAACATCAACACCATCTAATCCCTTCCAATATATAACACTGTCAATCTAGAAAATAAAAAGAGAAAAAAGGCATTAAATGACAAAATACCGTAACTGTTTTAATCCCTAATGCCAATAAAACCCCGCCATATGGAGACTGCCACCCATTCCACTTAATTCATCAACCACAGTTTACAAAAAAAACATACAAAAAGGATAATAAACACTCCAATGTACAAAAAAATCCCCCCAATACATAGGATTTTCTTGCCCAATGAAAATGAACATGAGAGACAAATGAAAGGAAGATATATTCTTAACTAACTAATCTCATCTCATCTCATCTGCTCCAGTAACCCTCTCTGGGGTTGTGGGGGCACTGCAGTGACGAACATTACACCAGTTGGCTCCATAACTAACTAGATATGATTAATTCATTTGATAACATTGTGTAACATTAAAAAATAAAATGAAAATATTTTATACACAATCACCTAGTATAAAAATGACATTTTGTTTCTGTATTGAACTCTCAAGTTATTTTACTGTTTTCATTGGAGGTTTTTTTGTTTTTTTAAATGAATCAATGTGTGAACTTTTCTGCTCTTTGAAGAACATTTTCTTTCCATCTACCATGTGGATCCTTCTAATCAGGACAGGAGTTTTTCATAATAAAACATGTTTTATCAACTGAAATAACTCCTAATGTATGCAAGCAGAGCAACAAGGGCATAATAAACTGATGAACTTTTTTCTTTTCTTGGTGTTTTTTTTAAACTTACAAATCGCTGAAATTTGAGGCAAATTTCTGGCAGATTTTGTTGTCCACATTAGGGTGAGAAATGATGGATTCCATTTGTTCCAAAACCGGCTCTGGAGCGGGGACATCAGAAAAGGCCAAATAGGTCGCCATGTACAGGTTCCAGTGGCAGCTCTGAGGCAGTCGGGCAAAAGGACCTGTGTTGTTATCTGGAAAAAAAAGTATTGTTATCATTATTATTGTCCATCTGTGTGTGTGTGTGTGTGTGTGTGTGTGGTTGTGTGTGTGCGAGTACACACACACACACCACACACTCTCTCTCTGTATATATCTGTTCTATGGCATACAAATATTTGCAGGTTACACACGAAAATCATGCTCTTTTTTCACTCTTTTTCATTGTAACAAATCTACCTTTTCCCTTGCTTTTCCACACAAAGTCTAGGATACAGTCTTTGCCTCTATTCTGCACATAAAATCTTAAAATAATGGCTTCTCCTTTTTTCCCCACACGAAATTTAGACCACTGTCTTCTTCTTTCTTTTGAACATAAAAATCACCCATAGTTTTGTCATTTATAAATGAAATTTAAACTGTAGGGAAGACCTAACAAGACCTGGGCTGCCTGTATTGCAGATGATCTTAGAGAAAGGGGCATAAATAAGGAGGAAGCTCAAAACAGAAAGAGAAGGAGAAGGCTCATCAGTGTCAAACCTCCCCTGGGAGAAACATGACAAAAACAGGAAGAAGAAGAAGACTATTCTTCTATTTTACTGATGACATTTACCTGTCGTTTTTCGACCTCAGACACCCTTCTGCCCACTTACCCAGCAGCTGAAGCATGTGGCACTGAACAGCGTCAGTGAGGATGCTGCTGGACTTGTAGCACATGGCTTTGGTCATCAGCCCTGCTATCTCCTCCCCGCTCCCCACCTCACACAGCTCCAGCACCATCTTGGGCAAGGCTTGTAAGTAGGGAGCCATCAACTCATGTCGGATGTGGCTGGGCACATGACAAGAATAAAACTATTATTCTCTCAAACCTCATTCACACAAAGTTTTTAGAAAATCTTGACAAAAGTTTTTTTTAAAAGTATCCTGACTGCCAAAATTTACACAACACAAAAACTGGGTACAAGATAAAAACAACCATAATCATTCTCTTCAAATTCACTTACACAAAATCAATTGAAAAAAAAATATTGACAAAAGTCAAATATTATCCTGATTCTGTAAACTTTACACAACACAAAAACTGGGTACATGATGAAAACAGCAATTCTCATAAACTTCACTAAAACAAACTCAAGTTTTGAAAAATCTTGACAAACAATACTTTGGTTATGAAAGCACTTTTATGAAAGGTGATACAAAATTGGTTTCCTCAGAAGAAAAAAAAGTATGTACATATTTTATTTCATTTTCACTGAATGACTTTTACTTAATGCTACAAAATTATACCAGGAGGAAACCTTACACATGTACACTTAAAATGATTATCTCCCCTGACAAAAAAAGGATTTAAAATTCATCAGAATTGACAATTTGTCAGAGGCAGATATCTTTCTAGACATAATAAAATCACACTGTTGATATGATATCAGCAGTAGTAACAACTTCAAATTTCACATCAACTAACTCACCTGCCGTAAACCTTGCTGTACCAGCATGGTACGGACTGAACTCTTCCAGGTCAAAGGCCAGTTGATCTCTAGCCCTTGCCAGAGCCTCCACTTCTCCAGCAAAGCGGTGGCCTTGATAAGATAGCTCCTCCAGGAGCCGCCCACCTTCTCTGTATGTACAGCAACAACAGAAAATTGGGTCAACACATTTAAAATTGCTTTCAAAGATGAAAAACCAAATTAAAAAACAACAACAAACATATATATACCCCAAAAAACCAGAAACATTAAGAGGAGTACACTTTGAAGAAATGTGTCAGTGGTATGAACAATTAGGCCTGGTGAGTAGTAAGATGGTCAGTGACAAAGCTATGGCAAAAACTGGCAGTCTAGTAGGTTACCAGAAAATAAACCCAATGCTATACCAAGATGGTCAGTGATAAAGCTATGGCAAAAACTGGCAGTCTAGTAAACCAGAAAATAAATCTAATGCTACACTAAGATGGTCAGTGATAAAGCTATGGCAAAAACTGGCAGTCTAGTAGGTTACCAGAAAATAAACCCAACGCTATTACTTAAACCAGAAAGCAAACTTGATACCATCACTGAAAACACCTGAACCAAACAGCCTCACTGACCTGTATAGGGGAAGTGGAAGAAGACTTCACGTAACACTCTGATGACAGACGTCGTCAAGCCCGCCTTCATGCACCGTTTCAGGTTTTTCAGCAAAAAAGACACGACATCATCTTGCCAGTCTTCCGGATCAGTCCAAATCTGAGGCCAGTCCTCCTCCTTGGGGGGGAAGCTGGCCAACATGTCACACACCTTCAGGTTCAGTGTCAGCACCGACACCTGCAACATTGCCGCCGTCATCAGCATCATCAGGGTTACCTGACTCCCATACTACCTACCAAAAGCATGCACGGGTGCATGTGTTAAGAACACATACACACACACATACACATGTAATATACACACACATATATATATATATATATATATATATATATAAAGGTAAAGACCTTTCTTCCCAGTTTGACAAAAAAATCGAACTGAATGTCAAAGTCCTTCGGATGAGACTATAAACCGAGGCCCCGTGTGCAAACGCATGCAGAACATCTTGCGCACATGTTAAATCCTGTTCCGCTTTTTGAAAGAGTAGACCATTGTAAGCCGGTGGAAACAGATGACAAAATTCACAAAACCGCATACACACGGGGACTGGATGTAAAAAAGCACATGAGTGCTTATTCCATTATCCTCGATTAAAAAAAAAAGATAAAAAAAGACCCATGCAAAAGAGTCTGCCTCATAATGTGTTCAGTCATTTTTGTTAATTCTTCATCTTTCATGATTCATCCTGATCATTCTCCTTAAAGGTTGGTGATGATTTTTCACTGCAACTCTGATTTGTGCTGCACAAACTTAACATGTGATTTTTCCATGCACTGTTGCATATCTCAAATTTGATGGCACTCAAATTGTCTGACTCTTTCAAATGAATTTCATTATGGCATTATATCATCTCAACATGTATTATCAACTGTGTACTGTCTGATTCACTGCTCAGATGAAAGTTGTGAATGACCTTGTCAAATAACCTGGATAGGAAATGACAATAAATTGTTTCAGCATTCAGTGCTCTCCTCTCTCTCTCTCTCTCTCTCTCTCTCTCTCTCTCTCTCTCTCTCCTCTCTCTCTCTCTCTTTCTCCCGTGCACAGACACTGGTGAACATTCCTAAAGCCACACAGACATACTACCTGCAAGGAGGTCATTTCTGCTGCTGGGTCGCTATCGGCAGGACTGTGGCCTTTCTTGCCCTGAGGCTGTTGGCGTCTGCCCCCCTTCCCCGCTCTCTCCATGACCACGACAGGGAACTGGGGAAGCAGCAGCTCTCGCAGCTCCCGCACAAACTCTGTCAGGAACCACTGGCTCTGAATCAGAGAACAAAACCAAAAAAATCAGGTAAGAAAAAAAAAGTTTGATGTTAAGCTCCCCTGAGGACTCAAAAAAAAAAATCCAAACTGAAATTTTTTTTTATTTTTTAAGGGGGGGGGGGGGGGGGGGGTTGTTCCTCAGTGAGAACTCTGAGGTTCACCAATGGTGAGATTTTTGTATGTGACCATTTTTGCCCCCCTTACAGATAGTGGCATTCCAAATTTGGGGATGTTCAAATCTCTGCTGAGGTGTCTGTTTGAGAGGGATTTTTCTCCTGAAGTTAAGATTGATACTGATTGCACCCCCTGAAAGTTCTGTGGATGAGACTATATTTTATTAACCTGAGGCTCTTATCCCCTAACAATTTTATTCATTTATCTATTTATTTGGGGACGGGATAGCTCAGTGGTCGGAGCACTCGCTTTCCCCCAGCCAAGTTAAGCAGCGTCGAGCGTGGTTACCAGTTGGATGGGTGACCGTTTGCGCGCCTTGGCTTCAGTACAGTTCCCCCAGTTCACCCAGCTGTAAATGGGTACCTGCCCTCTTTAGGGTCAGGGAAGGTAAAGCAGCAAGGGAGAGGAGATGGGCGCCGCCCTCAATATGCTGGCCCTAGAGAAGTGAGGTCTCTGACGCCTCGCTCCCCTACGACCTTATAGGTTATGGGACTCCTTTACCTCCTTTACCTTCCTATTTATTTATATCACTTAAAGTCACGAGATTTCTCTGCGTGAAATTCGGGCTGCTCTCCCCGGAGCGCATCGCCTCAAGAGCAGCGCCACCCTTTTTTGTGTGTGTGTCTGCAACTGTATTTGTTTCCCTATCAGAGTGGCTTTTTTCTAAGAATTTTGCCAGGGACAACTCTCTTGTTGCCGTGAGTTCTTTTACGTGCACTGAATAATTATGTGTAACACACAGGACCTCGGTTTATCTTCTCATCTGAAAGACTAGCACCCAGACCACCACTCATGGTCTAATGGATGGGGGAAAGGTTTCGGGCCCAAACGGGATTCAAACCACCGCACAATTCTAACCCGGACTTTTCGCTTTCTACCTTAAAAGTGGGCAAAAAAGCTCGCATATGCAACAAAATCTCATCACTGGTGAACCTCAGAACTCTGGCTGAGGAACAAAAAATAAAAAACAAAAACAACATATGACAAAAAACCTGGGGTCCCATACATATGCAAGCACAAGCAGAACATTGTGTGGAATATTAAAACCCATCTGTCTTACATGGAAGAGAAGGCCATTTCATGGTGTGTGGAATGGAATACCAAGCATGCACTCCAATATTTGGAGAAGGATGGGCTCCACCAGGTTTAACTTGCCGAATCACTACATGACCAATTCCATACGGTGCTTACCAGCAAGACTCTGCAATGTGTTAAGAGGACAAAATAACTCACCTATTCACACACTACACACACACACACACACACACACACACACCACACACACACACACCACACACAACACACACATACAATACACACAACACACACACACACACACACTCTGGACTCAAATGATGTGTGAATGCATGTATAAAATCTTTACACACATTAACAGATAACAAAATTTACAACACCACATACAGACTGGGACTGGATGTAATAGAGCACACCAGTGCTCATTCATTACCCTCAAAATACAAGAATCTACATAAACAAATACAAAAAAATGAAACACGTATATACACAAACACACACACCACTCATACATGCATCATCCATCTACCCAGTTACCAACCATCCCTACTCAACTCATCACTCACTGTCACTCACTCACTCACTGTCTACACCACACACACATAACACCCCACACACACACACACCATACCCACCACACTAAATATTATCCTTACAGAGTGAATTTTGCTGGGGTTGGGCTGACTGAGGAATCAGGCGCCAACAGTCCACAAAAGTGTACGCAAAGGGCGATCACGGTCTGTATGGCCGGCAGGGATTCCTGGGTCAATGGGCCACCTGCCATACACATACATTATTTTATTTATTCTTTAAAAATATGATACATATAATATAAAAGCTGTTGTGATGACAAGAGCTGCAAACCACCCATTATTGCCACAAGAGTGCTGAATGCACTCTCATTAGTATGCCATGGACTTACATAATTATCATACCATTGATAATGAAGTAGTTGTTTAATAATGTAATCAATATCAATCTTTATCATTGATAACTGATTTATAAATCAAATGTTTAATGTTTTTTACAAATAATTTTTGTCTTCTATTTTATGTCACCTTATTTCAGATGATCTGACTTTATTTCTATTTCATTTTATTCTGGGTTTTGTTTTATTTTTAAATTCCTTGGCAGTTGGTTAGAGCACACAGATTCACCAATGGTCGTATATTTGTGCATGCAACAGTTTTACTCACAATAAGTAACTGATTTAACTTTATAATGGTGTCATACACACATGTGCATGTATTTAAAATTTGTCAATCTGTTGAACATGCATAATGCCTTTGCTCCATAAGCAAAAATGGGTTTAGAGTATGTACAAGATGTTCTGTTTAATTTGGGATATGGACCTCGGTTTAAGACTTATGCAAAGACTTTTGGGAGAGTAGATGGACTGACTTGCACTTTTTAACTCCAGTAAAAGTAGAAAAGTAAAGCATTGTTAGATTTGTCAAAAAAATGCAGGGAATGGAATGGACATAGAAAATAAGCAAGAGAGATGGGAGAAAGGTATCAGGAAAAGACAAAACAAGAGTGATTCTAGCACACAATCTGCAAAGGTTGGATGCTATTTATACTAAACTAAGAGCCCAGCCCCTACAGCGTTGCCATTCTTACATTACAGGAACAGACAAACTGCATGAATGTCCAAAACAACATGCACGTTGCACAACACACACACAAAGCAAGTTAAACGTGAGGTCCTGGTTTGATTCCAGCTCGCCTTTCCATTGACAAAAAAATTGAAACTGAATGTCAAAGTCCTTCGGATGAGACTAAAAACCGAGGCCCCATGTTACGAAACGGCAGCAGAACATCTTGCGCACACGTTAATCCTTCGCTTTAGAAGAGAGGCAATTGTGTGCGGTGGAAACGATACATAATTTACAAACTGCATACACAAGGACTGGATGTAAAAAGCACATGAGTGCTTAATCCTAATCGTACGATATAAAGAATAATAAAATAATATAATAAATAAATGCTCAAGATTTCTAATTTGCATACCCAGACTGGCACCAGCAGTACCATATGAAGTACCAAACTGTCCAGCCATCAAAACTTCATTCCAGCAATCCTTGATCACGGCAGAACAGAGAGTTGACATTTTTTTGCAGCTGATGGGTAATGAGCGTTTCACTGAACATCTTGTGGCTCTCACAAAAATAACAAAATCAGTTTAAGAAAACAACTCCACTTTTTAAAAACTATTCCCTACACAGATATCTATCACAATGAAACATAGAATTCAATTGGAGAGGGGACAAGCTCTACATTACCATGATTCTATCGAGAATGGTAATATGAGAAGATTCTTTCCATTACACATTAGATTAAAGACTGTCAGAATTCATTGCTTGATTAAGATACAGGCGATAATACAATAACGTTAACTGATGATATCAAGTTCTGAAAAAGCTTAGGGCTTAATTTCATCTTGTCACTTTTTGTTTGTTATTTACCATATAGAATGGGGAACACAAACAAAACAACATCATTTCTACAAGGTTGGGAAGGAAGGGCACAAACAAAATCAACATCATTTCTTACAGGGTGGGGACACAACAATCCTTTCTTCACATGAGTAGGAACATAACAAAATCAACATCTTCATGTTTTCTATCATTGGGTGGAAACACAAACAAAATCAAATCAATTCTCACGTCGTTGCAATCTTTCAGTGAACAGAGTGCTTTATTTGAAGTAAAGTCAATTTGGATGCTGCTTTTGTAATTTCAAATTCAATGAAGAATGAGAACAATAAACATAAACTGATTAAGAAGATTAAAGACACAACAAACCCAACAACAACAACACAGCAGATTAAGAAACATTTAAACCATCATAGGAAAATTAAGACAAGGTAAATAAAACTATTCAATAAATTTATGAAACAAAATCAATCCAAAAAAACATGTTAATGTTACAATCAAGGTCACCCTCCCCTCCCCAACATAGAAAAAATCACCATTTTAGCTACTCTTCGACAGTCTATTACATTAATAATAATAATAATAATAATAGTAATAATAATAATAACAATACATGGAATTTATATAGAGTTATATCTTGCAAAAAACAAACAAATCAAAGCATTAAATTATTAAATATAGAATCAATGAAAACTGATGCAAACACAAACCAAAGTCACAGTAACAGAGTCCAGATGGTTTAAAAAGTGCTTTTCTATTGGTTTTACACAGTATAAGATAGCCCCTAACAACAAACACATTATTTCTGAAAGAACACAGAATCTGACTCTATGAATAAGACACAGACAGTTTCTGAGATCTTTCAGACTTTGATCAATTTCTAAGTGTCTAAGACTGACCGTCTGTAGGCAGGCCACACAGTCCACAGTGTTTTCCAGCTGCTGGGCATACAAGGACCCCGTATCTCGGGGTATTCAGAGAAATGGTATACCTCCTCTGGTGGTGGCTCCATCTCTTTGCGGCGAATTCTCATATAGATCTGGACAATCTTGTTCAGACGAAGCAATATCCCTGCCCTGTATTTCTGTGAAGAAACTTTGCTGCGAGGGTTCATGGCCATAGTGCTGTAGGCTGACTTCTTGACCATGAAAGAACTGATCTGCTTGATGAAGGCTGGCACCATGGGACAGTGGCTGTCAACCAAACTCTGTGGACACATCTCCAATAGCATGTCAAATATCACCAAAGCGTCTTGACGAGTATCGTCTGAGATGTGACCCATAGCACAGCACAGGTGAGCGCAGAAAGCGTCCAGATTGATGGCACATTCACCGACCACAGAGAAAAGAGTTCTGCACAGCTGAATTACTCCCTGACGCACCACTGGTTCTGGATCACTGAACAGGGTGGCCACGCCACGCATGACCTCGCAAAACTTCGGCCTCCAAAAGGAAGCCTGGGAAGTGGTGCCCTCTGTGGCCAGAGCCAGCTCTCTCAGTCCCTCCACTGCTGACAGCCGCTGGGTGCGAGGTTTGTTGGCATTGCATCGCTTCATCAGGTCCTGGGATCACAATGTGTGAATGGTGTTCATTGTTGAGATGTACTTGTTAAGAAAAAGATTCTCAGAATCTTTATACTGTTCTAATCTCTAATCATGATGAACATAATCGTAACTGGTTACCTGAACATGAAATTTTCTCTTTGTACAAATTATCATACAGTGTCCAGGGAAACAAGGATTAAGGCCATGGATGACATGAAATTCATAATCTGGATAGGGGCAGGCTTTAAGAAACACTGTCCAAAAAGTTAAGTGCAGAACTTTCCTCAATGATTTCTCAAGCTAAGTCATAGTACTTTTAAAGCAAAAGCATATGATATAGACAATGACATGCATGATATTCTTGGCGAACTAATGTACATACATTTGAAACATGCAACCACCCACATACACACTTTAGCATAAACATGAAGATTTAAACACAATGAATAATTCACCTGCATAGTATGATCATTGCAAACATTTCATATTTATGTACTTCAGGTGGACAACACCATTAAACTCATGAATACAAATGTATTTCACACTAACAATAACAAGAACTAAAAGCAGTACAACCATACCTCAAATGTCAGGTTTTTCTTTGTGTGTGCTTCTTGTGTTCTGGTGGAGGAGTCTTTCAATGTCTGAGTGACCTTAATTGTCCGTGTCTTGAAGCTGAGGTCAGTTTCATTGCCTGATCTTTTCTCCTTCCCCACTTTCAGTTTGACTTTCTGAAAGTCTCGGTTCTTCTTTTTCTTTGACTTGGGCATTGTGATTTTGTACCTGCAATCATGCACATCAGAAACTTGACATTGGTTTTATAATGATTCTGCAAGAAAAATTCAAATGGAGTTGCTTGCTTCTGTTTTGAAACAAATACACAGTCTACAATTATGTACATCATGAGAGTGAGACTGATTTTTATGATACCATGACAATATGTGACACTGCACACGAAAAGTCGCCAGCTGTAGTTTCGTGCTGCGCGCTGTTAAAGTGAACACCGCTAAAGCTGCAGTCACTGATCACCTGGAGACTCCAACGTGTGTATCTAAAAAAGTAATAAAGATGATAATTGAAATCTGTTTTTTTGTGTCTTGTTATGATTGATCTCTTCTTTTAGATTACACTTAAATCTCATTTTCTGAATTTTGACCCTTATCCATGATTTTCGTGTGCAATGTCACATACAATGGACTGGTACCTGTTTTGATAATGTATGTGTACATACACACAGACCACACACAGACAGACAGACACAGACACACAGATTCATTCAATGTCTTCAACATTTTCCTTTTTGTCATAAAACTTTCAAGAGAGTAGATGCTAAACTTAATAAAGAACACACACATGCATGCACACATGTCATATACATACATACATGTATGTCACATAGATGAGGTTCCTATCCCCATAGTGCCATGCACAACCAAGTCCCCTCCCCAGTTTTTTTCCGTCTAATATCACAACTTATTAAGAGACTTAAATGAATTTGAACACATAAATAATTCACAACTTCAAAAATGTATAACATCTATCTATAGGTAAACACATGTATACACGCACCAGTCACATACAATGTGAGACATGTGCATGTTGTATGATAATTGATATGGGTACTGCCATAGCCTCACACATACATGTACATAACATGCAAACACTGACTGACTGAGATGAAACCATATAGCATTTTCAGATTACAATAACTGGCATAATAACTACTCTGTGTGTGTGCGTGTGTGTGTGTGCGTGTGTGCGTGTGTATGAAATTTAGATGGGTGGGTGGAGCTGGAAGGGAATCTAATTTAAAAACATCTGTTTTTGCTGGACTGTGCCAGAATTTCAAGGACATGAGGAGTGGTTAGACAGCGTTCTCATGTTTTCTGGATCCAGAGTAAGACCTGAATTATTGTACTTTACTGAGACTACCTTCGGTAAAGACTATAGAAAAGTTCAGGGAGGATAATAGGATATTATCATTTAGTTAATAATTATAGGTACCATTACAATGAATTTGTTCACAATATCATTTACAATAAAATATTGGAATTGCCTCCACTCTACATAGTACATGGTGGTCTTTTATGATGATGAAATTGTAAAAAAAATAATTTTTAAACCAACAAAAACTGTTTACATAATAATAATAAATAGAATTTATATAGCGCTATATCTTGCAGAGACAAATCAAAGTGCTTGCACTCAACTCATTCTTACACAGTCATACAACCAGTAACAATTAATAGTTCCAACGAGTCCAAATGTGCACGCATGCACATAAACACACACACACAGGTCACACACCCTGACAGGGTGATAGAATCTTGGCTGTTGAAGACAGGGAAAAGCTATGAGATGAAGTAGAAGAGGAAAATCTTAGGTCTGAAATAAATAAGTCTTGAGACTGGATTAAAAAGTGTCATAAGAAGGCTTTTGGCGAAGAGAGAGAGGGAGGTCATTCCAGAATGATGGACCAGAAATAGAGAAAGAGCGATGGCCAACTGTGGATTGGTTGAATCTAGGTATTCATAAGGACAAGGTATCGCAGCAGAGCGGAGTGAACGAGAAGGAGTGTACAAGTGAAGACATTCACAGAGGAAGGAAGGTGCTGTTTTGTGGAGACATTTGTAACTGACTCCTGAGGGTACTGATCTTAATAGTTTACTCTCTGTGGCACAGGCAGCCAGCGGAGAGATCGCAAGAGAGGGGTAATGTGCTCAGATTTTTTCTTTCTGAGGATTAGTCGAGCTGCAGAGTTTTGAATATGTTGAAGGGAGTGGATTGATGATGCTGGCAGACCAGCCAAAAGAGAATTGCAATAGTCCAGATGTGAAAGAATGAGAGATGTAACGAGTTTGGATATGCATCTGTGGACAGGAACTTTCAAATTGCACCAATACACTGTAATTAATAGTAGCATGACTGGCAGGTCTGGGTGATTAATTTTTGCATAGTGTGTTGTCAATAATGACCCCTAGATACTTCACAGTAGTGGATAGAGGGACTGATGCATTGACAAACTGTATTGAAGCTGTTGTAATGAAAGAGAGTTTGTGTATTATATATCTCTTCTTTCTTCTTCCTTTTTTGTCATGTTTCTCTCAGGGGAGGTTTGACATTGATGAGCCTTCTCCATCTCTCTTTTTTGAGCTTCCTCCTTATTTATGCCCCTTTCTCTAAGATCATCTGCAATACAGGTAGCCCAGGTTTTGCTAGGTTTTCCCTTTGGTCTCTTTCCATCCAGTACGAAGTTCATTGTTCTTTTTATGATGTGGTGGTCTGCTTTCCGTTGAACGTGCCCAAACCAGCGCAGTCTATTGCTACCAGTCACAGACCTCAGATCATCAACTTTGCACATTCTCCATAGTTCTTTATTCGTGATTCTGTCTTCCCATTTGATCTTTGTCATACAGCGTAGCATTCGGTTTTCATAGCTCTTCAACAAACTGTTTGGCGGTTTTTGTGAAAACCCACGTCTCCAAACCATACAGGAGAACAGGTCTGATGCAGGCCTTATATATCAGACAGCGTCTCTCCAGTGGGATTTTCTGATTTCCGAGCAGACTTGCCAATTCTTTCCATTT
>CM054136.1:12013886-12031517 GCA_028751875.1 Rapana venosa | reverse complement strand
AAGAGTGTTTTTTCTCGGATTAAAACGAGTTCATCCACTCCCGAAAGCCCCTTCCCCACAGAAAAATAAAAAAAGTAAAGGCAAAAACCCAAAGAACATACGCTTTTTTACCGGGCCCCAGGTGTGTACATTCTTGCACATAGCCAGCATTTTTTTTCTGCACAAAAAACCTGTTCAAATTTACATCAACAAATTTTTTTTTTCATTCAAAACATGTCTTCCACCCCCTTTACATAAAGAGAGAGAAACCTGTTGAGATTTTTTTCCTAAACACACAAAACACCACCTACAATCTCCCTCTGCTGCCCTTGGAAAAAAAGAATCATGTTCATTCAGCCTCCTTGGGCCCCCAAAAGCCCTAACATTATACGATTACTGTCACGGGGGCTGGCTGGCGGGCGGGCTTGGCTGAGTACTTGTCGCCCTTATGCCTTAGGGCTCTCCCTATTCCTAAATTTTACCAACACACCAAAACCCCCATCCTCCTATGTAAAAAAAGCACAAACGTCAGCACAAACATTCTCTCCCCTGCAATCTGAAAAAAGAAAAAGGGAAACCCCAAATCCAGTTTGTTCTGGGAACTCCCCTCTCATTTAGAAAAAAAGAATGTGGAAAGGTTTCACAAACGAACTAGTTTTGCCAGGCAATTTTGGCCCCAACCATAACTCTAAGAAATCATAATCATCAGCTTTCAATAAATTCACCCCATTGTTGACCTTTTAAGACACACAACGAAAAAAAAAAAAACTTACCCACCCCCCCTTACAACAAAATCTAAGTTCAAGGTCCTTTTCCGTCCTAACTTGAACAATGGACAAAAAAAAAGGATAACTACACCTTATATAAATCAGAAAACTTATCAACGGTAATAGAATTTCTTTTTAAATCACCCGCAATTAATATAAAACATAATAAGAAATTAAGAGTCATCTACAGTAACCCAAAAAATCACCCCACACAAGATGAACAAAAGAAAAAGAAATAAAGACACCTAGTAAAAAATGAAAGCACAATACACCTACCTGTCACCAATCAGTTGGGTTTTCTGAACACACTGTTCCATCCCATTCCACATCACGGCTTGAGCAGATATCTCACATGTCCTGACAACAAGTAGTAGCAGCAGAGTGTGAATTAGTGGCAAGTGAACATGCCAAAATCAAATCCATCCGTTCAACACCAAATAGCAAAGCAACAACAAAACAACAACAAAAAGGGGGAGGGGAAGAGTACAGATACAAAAAGAGTATGTGAATCAACCCTTCCTGGAGTTTGGTTCGCCCTATGGGTGAAGGGTTTCACAACCTAATTTGAATAGATTTTTCTTTGATTTTTTTAGGAATTAAAAGCTACATTGGCTCTACCGTGTGGGAGTGTGGCGCGCACTTTTTATCGTAGCATGCTCCTTTTTTTCAAAGGGAAATTACCACCTGCTTCCTTTTAGACATTTTTAAAAACCTTTTTGTTGCCCCAGTTTTTTTTCCGATATGTAATTTTAAAAATTCATTTTTATATTTTTGACTTTAAAATTTTGTGCAAGTCAAAGACATAGGGGAGACAGACTAATACAAAAAGAAACACACACCACAAAAAGAAAGAGAAAAATATAAAAGTACGGTAAATGAAGTGCTTTTTTAAGGGAAGGGAAAAAACAAAAAATAAAAATTTTTTGATAAAATTAATTCTCTAACGAAAAAAAAACAAACAACAACCAAAAAACCCCCCAAAATTTTACCACACAAATTTTACCTCACCCGTGGTTCAAAGGTCTGAACGAGGGAGAACTGGGACAGATCTCCGGAGGTTTAAAGAACAGGTAAAGGCAGGACAACCGGTAAAAACGCGTGAACAAACATTGCTATAAGTGCTTGCCCTTTTGGCTACAGCCGGCCTTCCCCTTCAAACCCCATGCAGCTTGGCATTCACCATTGACCCCAAATAGAACCAGCCAAGCTTTTTCATCGACCATCCCATTTTCCAGTTCCGCCCCCTTATCAACCCACCACATCTTCCCCGGGCTCCCCACCTTAGAACACAACCATGAAGGGTTCGGCCCTTTAACACCACGATGAAAAAAAGATCAAATTCCTGAGCGTATTTTCACAAAACACAATTTTTTAATTATCATTCAGCATCGTGTAAAAATGCTTTTACCTAGAGGGGAAAATTGATGGGACAGAAGGCAACCTGCAAAATTATAAAAGCCCCCCACCCCCCCACCCCCCCCCCACCCCCCCCCCTCACCCCCCCCCCCCCCCCCACCCCCCCCCCCCCCCCCCCCCCCACCCCACCCCCCCCCCCCCCCCCCCCCCCCCCCCCACACCCACCCTCACCCACCCCCCCCCCCCCCACCCCCCCACCCCCGGCCCCCCCCCCCCCTCCCACCCCGAAAATCGATAACATACCCCCCCCCTCCCCACCCCTCCCCCGACCCCAACCCCCCCCCCCCTCCCCCCCCCTCCCGCCTCCCACCCCCCCACCCCCACCCCACCAGTAACCCCCCCAACCCCCCCCCCCCCCCACCCCCCCCCCCCCCCGTCCCCCCCCCCGGCGCCCCCATAACCCCCCCCCCCCCCCAACCCCTAAAGAAAAACTCAGCAATTTAAGTTTGATTGAAGATATCCCACAATGTCTCAATGTTCCAAACAGTTTCCTGTCAAAATGATTTTTGACCACAGCCAGTCCCTTTTTCATAGAATATTCCAGCAAGTAACCTGTCTCATTTCTCTCACCTTGTAACATCTTGTTATTTTAGACTACAGCATTTTAATTGCTAAAGACTTTGCACAATAGCTGCAAGATCTTAGATAGAGCTAAATGCAAATTATTTCCCGATCTGTGTTTCCTGTGAATGACCTTGAAAGAGAAATGCTTGTTAACACAACTGGAGAGATATCCGTACAGAACCCATAACTGGTCAATGTGGATAAAAACTTGGGTTAATAGAATGAGTGCAGGCAAAAGTTACTCAACCATCATTCCCTATTGTCACAACATCTAGTACTTAAAACTCTCATAACAATCAAAGATTAAATTAGAAAACAGAAAAAAATGGGGCCATTACAGGCTTTCCTCACATTTCCCTTTGTTCATAAGAAATAAATGCAAATAGAAACACATACTACCCACTTTTGTATACTGTTACATTTACTTCTGTGGAATCCTCAGCTGCTAAGTATGACAATATCACTTGAGATTCTACACAGACAACTTCTAGATGCAAGTTTTAACAAGTAGCAAACCTCTATAACTCTTATCACTCTCCACCTGATCAACTGCTCTAATAAAATATAAAATAAAACACAACTTCAGTATTACATACAAAAAGTGAGGTCATACACCTGGAGATGTCAGAGTCTTGAACTTGCCTCAGCTGACACATGCAGACAGATGTGAACTCCTCTGCCTACTCTTCACAATTAGTCTCAATGGACATCTAGAGGATGAAGCCTGTTTTCTGGATGAATGAAGTGGACAGGAAAATAGAAATCACCAACAAGCTAGCTAGACAATGATAATCTATTACAATATATACTTTAATACTAACAAAAACCAAATCAGAGCACCAAATCTTTGCATTGCCCAACCTTTCTTTGTCAAAAAATCAATACGAAAGGATGACACCTGACCATTTGCATGAACTAATAACAGACTTAGAAATCAGAACACCAAATCAATATGATGCCAAAGTTGTCTGTGCAAAAAGATAGATATGAAAGCATAGCTACTGTTCTTTTGAGCTGTTTTTAATTGGAAAGGTACCCTTCATCACCTAGCCTCTAATTTCTGTCACACCATATAGGATAACAAGTAATTTGCAAAAGGACCTTAAAGACAGTCACCACTGACATCACCACCAGTGACATGGCTGGAAGACCCTGGGGCCATGACAGTGCAGCTGTCTGTATAGGATAGTTCAAAACAGCATCTTGACAAAAATGATTGTGCTTCAGCAGCAGCACAAAGTCCACATCACCATCACTTGCCCATTACGTCATCACAGAGCTGAAGGCAGCCCATCATTCCGGGGACAACCCTAGCTGCTTCACCAAGACTCTCAGCAGCCACCACTGGAATCATTTCCCACACTGTGGAAAACTCAGACCCCACTAAAACAAGCGCCCCATGTACACCATTCGTACTGAAGACTTGTTCAACTCACTACCACCGTAATGAACCTAATTTTGCGTAATTCACCATGAAATCGCACGCCCGGCAATTCGTTTCTGTGTGCACCCCACAAAACCAGCTGCCTTCAAGGCACACAGGGCGCAGGCCAGTAGACGTCGGGGAACAGCAGGGTCAGCCAGACGACTGGCCAAGATGTCCAGGCGGAGAACGGAGGGGTAGCGTCCATATACATCTTCCCCTGGGTCTGTGGGATCACTGTGAAAGCTCAGCATCACCTCCTGAACCAAACCATCATTTCAAAAGTCATTACACTTTCACCATTATGTGAACACTGTCTCCACAAAAAACAAGCAAAACGAACAAAAATTAGAAGAAACCAACAACAGAATCACAATGAATACCACAGTATGGCCTTTAACATTAATTTACTTCAATTGGATCAAAGTAAAAAATATTAAAAAATTAATTAAAAACCCAAACACCCCATACCAAAGCAACCAAAGTGATACAAAGTTCATGTCTTACCTCAGCTGGTGAAATGTTGTCCTGCAAAGGCTTTGGGAACTTTTTCACACCTGGACGTGTCCACAGAGTCTCAGTCTTCCTGGTAAAGCTGTGACATCACGTGCAGCCAGCAACTAGCCGACAGACACCATTCTGGTCC
This sequence comes from Rapana venosa, assembly GCA_028751875.1. Lineage (NCBI taxonomy): Eukaryota > Metazoa > Mollusca > Gastropoda > Neogastropoda > Muricidae > Rapana > Rapana venosa. Next base: position 12,026,722 of record CM054136.1, on the reverse strand, counting down.
CACCACAAAGCAGAAATTCTGGAAACAGCCAGAAAGCGACCCACCAAACCTGGATGAAGAGGATGGACGTCACAACACATTAATGCTCTAGTTGAGCTACATGGGAACTACAATGTAAGACCCACTAAAAAAAGCACTCACTATTAACTAAACCCTTGAAATAAACACACAAGAAAACCACAGCAATGACACGCATTTTCAAACTAATAAATTTTTGTCTAGAAAATTGTTATCAAGTGAAGGCCTGCCTGCCACTTACTCACCTCTCCTATAGTTTCCTCCAAAACTATAAAGTTGATTCTGAGACTGTTTTTTTTAATCAGTAGGTGTGTTAAATTGCACTTCCTTCCTTTTTAAGAAAAATAAAATGCTCATGAAATACCCCGTTTATTTATAAAGCCCTGATGCAGCTACCCTTTTATTTTTTAATTTGTATCATCTTTTCTGCTAACTGGGGGACAGCCTAAAGGTTGGAACATCAAACTCATGATCTGATGTAAGGGTGGTGGCTCAAGTCTCAGCTGAGGTGTCTGTGAAGAGATGTTTTTTCTCTGGAGTTAAGCGAGTTCACTTCCACTCCCCTGAAAGTCCTTCCCACGAGATTATCAGAAAAAGGTTCCATGTGCAAACACTCAGAGAACATACTGCATATTTAACTCAGGCTATTGTGGTACATTCTTGCCACATAGCCAGCATTTATATTCAGCACTAATAAGTACCTGTTCAATGTACATCACCATAAATTTTTTGGTGCTTCATAAACATGTCGTTTCCCTATCCCCACCTTTACATAAAGATAGAGAAACCTTTTTAGATATTTACTAAACGACACACACACCCATCCTACAATCTCCACTCTGCTGACCTGTGGAATAAATAATCATTGTTCATCTTCACCTCCTTGGCACCACAGCCCTAAATGTAAACGAGTAGCTTCACTGGGGCTGGCAGGCTGCTGGCTGGCTGGCTGCTAGTAGCTTGTCTGTCCTTATAGCCTTAGGCTGCTCCCTATTTCCACAACTTACCACACACAAAAAACCACAAGCCCCCCATCCTCCATGTAAAAGAAGCACAAATTCGGTCACACAAACACTCTCTCTCTCTCCCCTGCAATCTAAGATGAAAGATCCAAATCCTTTGTCTGTGGACTCCCTCTCATTTAGAAAAAAAGAAGTGGAAGGTTCACACAGTTTTTGCAGGGGCCAACAAAATCTTAGAAAAATAATTCTGATCAGTTTCATATGAATCCAGAGCTGACATTTTAAACATCATATTTCAAACTTAAAAAAACAAAATTAAACAACATTTTCTTACGTTCAAGGTCTTATTTTTTTCCCTCCAAACTGTGAAGCAATGGACAAAAAAAAAGGATACTACCCTTATATAATCAGGAAAACTTATCAACGATACATAGACTTTTCTTTTTAAATCACCCGCAATTTATTCCTTATAACATAATAAAGGAAAATAATAATAAGAGAGTCATCTGACAGTAACCAAAAAAATCACCAGAAACAAGATGAAACAAAAGAAGAAAGAAATAAAGACACCTAGGAAAAAAGTGAAAGACAATACTACCTACCTGTCACCAATCAGTTTGGGGTTTTCTGGAAACACATCTGTTCCATCCATTCCATCATCACAGGTCTTGAGGCAGATATCATACACTTGTTCCTGACAAAAGTAGTAGCATGCAGAGTGTGAGTTAGTGGCAGTGAGACATGCCAAAATCATTTATCCATCTCTGGTTCTATCTAGCCAAATAGCAAAGCAACAACAAAAACAACAACAAAAAGGGGGGAGGGGAAGAGTACAGATACTAAAAGAGGTATGTGAATCAACCTGCTCCTGGTAGTTTGGTTCTGCCTCTAGTGGGTGATAGTGGTTTCACAAGCCTAGATTTGAATATTTCTGATTTTGTCTTAGAGTGTGTTTAGGAATGTATGCTGACATATGGCTTCTACTGTGTGTGTGAGTGTGTGCGCGCACTTTTCATCGTAGGCATGCTCCTTTGTCTGCAAAGTGGAAATTACCTACCTGCTTCCTTTGAGACCATTTTAATACCTTTTTGTTTGCCACCAGTTTTTCCATGATATGTACATTTAAAAATTCATTTTGATATTTTGACTTAAATTCTGTGCAAGTCAAAGACATAGGGCAGACAGACTAATACAGAGAGAGAAACACACACTCACAAAGAGAGAAGAGAGAAAATGATCATGTACAGGTAAGATGAAGTGCTTTTTTAAGGATAGGGAAAAAACACAAATAAAATTTCTTGATAAATTAATTCTCTAACGAAAAAAAACAATCAACAACCAAAAAACCCTTCAAATTTCACCACAGCAAATTATACCTCATCCCGTGGTTCATAAAGGACCTGAAGCGAGGAAAACTGGCACGATGATCTCCGGGAGTTTGATAAACATCATGAGCAGTGAGCAAACAGTAGAATCCGCTGTGAAACAAACAATGCTAGGTAAAGTTGTCTTGTCCAAATAATGGTCTACAGACCGTGCTTCCCCTCACCACATGCACCGCTTGGCATCACCATGTTGACCAAGTAAGACCCAGCCATGCTCTACATCAGTACCAGTCCCAGTCTCAGTGCCGCCTTCCTTATACAACCTACACATCATCTTCCCAGTGTCTCCCCACCTTAGAAAGCACAAACCGATGAAGTTCGGTTCTGGCCTATAACACCACTGATAAAAAAAGATTCAAATTCCCGAGCTAGTATAACCCATGCAGAAAACACAATTATGAATTGATCATTCAGCAACTGTTATAGTATAGATGCTTTACATCTTAGAGGGAAGATCGTAAATGCACAGGAGGCAACCACAGTCAATTGATAAAGTGGAGGATTAAACATCAATAGTTTTTCTGCTAGTCAAAATATACACATATTTCCAACCCTGGTCTGAAAAAGATGATCCCATGGTGAGTGAACTACACTGTATCTCTGGGCCAGCTGGATAAAGCACATGGTTTTTCAACCCAACCACCAGATTGGGGAGAGAGGAATAAGAAACCAGCAGCTTACAATATGTTTCCCTGCCCCGGGAAACAAATCTCCAGCAAGCTGGTGATGCACACATGGTCATTGGTCTCACTCACCTTATAAAGACCATCCTTTTCAGACACACTAGCTAAAATCAAGAGATGTTGGATGTTATTTTAGTTCAAGTCTCAGAACAACCTGCAGTCTCCTGTCCCAGTCTGGCCCCTTTTCAATGACTGTTGAAAACTTCAGGTATCAAAGACAAACACACACAAATGACATCTTTGCTCTTGGTCTTCCTGTCACTCTGAAAGAACCGAGGGCAAGAGAAAAGGGCAAAATATGCACTGGGTCTCCTGGGTGAAGGAGAAAAGGCAGGTTGTGCTGAACTTTAGACAGATCTACTGGATCAAGGTGGTGATGCCAAGCTGCCTGTGACAAGTGATCCCCCAAGCTACAGCCGTGCAGGCCATGCTCAAAGGACCGTACAAGACTGAAGGCAGTGATAGAGTGCAAAACGAGATGTGACTGGTTCACATATGCCCTACCTCACAATGCTTCAAATTATACTGCTGCCTGCACTGACTTCTTTAACCTTACAATTTCTCAGGGGACAAAAAGAAAGACTGAATTCTGTACTCTTAAAAACACAGTTCACTTTAATGTTATATTGAGTAAAAGCAATGTAATGAATGCCTGTAGCATTTAGAGACTACTGACTCTATAATCATTGCAACTACAAGCCTAGCCGCAGAAGAGTAAATGCAATATCAACTACTCTGATAATGAAGACATTACATCAAAAGTAACTGAAATGAAAAATGATCAAAATGTTGCATCATGAAGGTCACAGTAACATGGAGAAAGTGGAGGCTTAAGACAGTACAATGCTTCAAGGATTCTTTTCCAGTAGTTTCTTTCTAATATATATTTTCACAATTCAAAGGTCTTTCAACTGTCAGAAAAATCCTTGCCAAGTAAAACAGAGGGTGACTGTACTGCAAACAGCGGAAATGGTTCCATCAGCCAAACAAGTCACATCTCACAGGAGAGTCAAGCAAAAATATGAATCTTTCCCTCCCATTAACGGAACAGTTTGCACTGCACCAATTCCCAACAATAATTAAACCAAGTACATCATGATGCAAATGACACAAGATTTGGTTGGATCACTTTTTAAAAAAATCTTTTTTTTTCTTTTTTTTAATTGATCCTTTCCCCACATAGACACAACATAGTTGGCAAATTTCCAATGTTTACGGATAAAGTGTTTGTCACCCACTCATTCCTGAACTCAATGTTCATTCCTTTGGTTAAGCACTGAGCAAACAAATGCAGATGACCATTTGCAATTCAATGTTGTACTGCCCCAGAAAATAAAGGCCCTGCTCTGTGAAAGACAACGATTAAAACTTGATCCACCTCCAATGCATAGAGGAGGATTCAAGAACATGACCAAATGAATTCAAACTTTCCAGTCAACATCTTAGAGAAGCAGCCCTCCTGTAAGCATTTCCAGTAAAACAGTCATTATCACAAAATCACTACTGGGGGGGGGGTTTGGGTTGGTTTTTTTTGGTTGCTTTTCTCCATTTCTTATCTTAGTTTTTTAAATCAAGTCTGTACTGCCAAATTGCAAAACTGAATGACAGACACTGCACCAAGTGAAGATACAGCAATCAGCTTTTTATTGCTATCGTCTCCTTCCATTTTTTCCAATCTGTTGTAGGTGGTGTTTCTAGTCAAGGTAAACAAAAGCTAAACTCCTGACCTGTGTATCAGAAAGCTTGCAGGAACCTGGCTGTCCCACACATGTTGACTCTGAGGACTCCAGCCTGAAAAAATCTGGATGGTGGGTATAGAGTATAGCCCTGCCTGTCAAAAGAACACGGGAACTGGTGTCAAAGTTTTGCTACTCTGCGTCCCAGATACCCCATACCCCCCTGACTGCCTCTCTCCCCAACTTCTCTAGATCCCTGCAGGCTCCAGGTTTTATCCTCGCACCCTCCTCAATCTCACTGGAACAGCATGACTACAACCACAGGCCCCTGAGGGGCGGGTCAGCCGGTAAGGAGGCTGTTCAAGCCAATACATACTTGTAACTCCGATTGTAGACCCCCTCGGAATGCCCAAGGCTCCATATCACCACTGGTGAAGGCTTCTCTATAGCCTCCAGAAAACCCTGTGAGTAGCCCAATAAAAATGCACACACATCAGACTTGACATTATCATACCTCTAAAACTAAACCCATATAATCTGTCAGTTATTCTGATCTATCACATAGTATCTTATATTTGTTATAAAAGGTCTTATTTTCTTTAAGACTATTTCAAAAAAGGTCCAATTATTTCCTCACAGTTAAATTCTTTTCACAAGAAATGTAAAAGGGTAATCAATATTTTCTTTTACCAATAAACTAGCTTTTGTGTATGTTTTATATTAAATTCTGAAGTTAATAAGAGAATCACTTGATTAATGGAAAATATTAATGCGCAAAACTGAAACGACAAAAACGTACAATTTCTTTACAAAAAACTATCTGACATGGCGTTTTCGTTTTTACTGATTAACAGTAAGAGTTTTAAATTTCCAAAGCATCTAGACTTTCATCACTTTAAGAAAGTGAAAACATTCTAAATGTTTTCTTTAGAAAACTCTCTTACTATAATACAATTATCCTAGGCAAATGGTATCACGGTTCTTGAGTAATGTACAAGACTTTATATTCGAATTAATCATGGACATTTACAGTGTGCAATAAAATACTCTGTACAGTGCTGGCAGGTTTCAACATGAATGACAATTTCAATTAAAAAAAAATTCCTCCTTTTATGATTCAAATCAGGAGCTTCTTCTTCAAGAGCATGTGTTGCAAAACACAAAGCAATATCTCAAGTATGAAGCGAGTTTGCAGAAATCATACTCCAGTAACTCAATTTGTTTGCAGTCTGTACTCAAATTAACACTCTATTTTGTTCTGTCCTCAAAGCAGCAACAAGACTCATTCGTCCAATTGTGTCTACTGCACTTCTTTCAGACAAAACAAAATCAAGTCTCCTGGTTCAAAGTCAAATTTTTACACACAATAGCTTGGACAGCAAAAGATGGGAAGATCTGAATTCAACATGTATAACAATGCAAAAGACCATCTAAAAAAAACACTTTTAAAAAAATATTCATATTCAAAACAAACAAAAATTTTAGAATGGAACAAATCTGAATACTTCACAATAATGATTAATACATAACGCAATGCAAACATTTCGGACTAAGTGCCTCTGGAATGAACAAAAACATCATCATTCCCAACTAATCAAACACTACCTTTTTTGTTTCCTGTGGGCCCAGATTTCTGTTTATTCCATTGTCCTTTGCAATGTAAGGCAGAGAAATTCAGCTTAGCACCCATTGTTTTGTGAAATGGAATTCAAAAGGGTTTATAGGCTGAAACCTAGTCTTGGCCATTTGAATAGGAACCCTTCTTTAAAGGGGAAAATATGCCAAAAAATGCCAAAAGCAACCACTGCAACAGCTGACAAACATTTCAAAATGGATTGTAAAAGATTGTACCTTTGAAAAATCATTTCTGAGAACCATTCAAACATCTCAAACTGCTTGATGACTATTGAAAAGCTGTTTGAACGACTGTAATTTTGAAGTACTCTACAGATCAATACTTCTGCCATACCTCTGCAAGAAACCAGCAATCATGGTGGCAATTGTGTAAATGTGAACTGAAGAGTTTCTTTCTTTTTTTTGTTTTCTCTTGCAGGTCGGCGAAAGATAATGACCTGCACACTGCTGAATGACCGTGACTTCTTGATTCTCCAACAGCACAGCCATGTAGCTGATAATTTACAATTCGTTCAAAGGCAAGAACCCAAGCTTCAACCTCCAAATGTACAATACCCAGCACAACACATGCTCTTGATGGAGGTTGGAACAATGCTCCATGACCAAAATGATGTGCGTTTCCTATTACTTTGAACACATACTAACTAAGTCATACCAATGAAGTAACGGTCATCTGTGCACACAGCTTTCATGTCTTGCATACAGAGCATACCCACATAACATAGCTAAAGACGATGATGAACAAGAACAAAGAAAAAAGTAAACGACAATAAACTGCAACTTTCCCTAGACATTCTCTCTCGAAAAACGCACGAATGAAAGTTCAAGATCCTTTGCATTGCGGATGTGTACACTCTAAACATCAATTCAGCTAAAATACTGACTAACCCCATCACAAATCCTTGGGTAGAGAGAAGATATGTAGTCCTGCCCTTCCAAAGATTGCCTGTTTATTTACCCTGTTGTTTAATAATAATAAAACATATATTAATAAGTTAATAATAACAGACAAACCAACCACTACCAGCCAACAACGGTCAACCAAACCTAAAAAGAAAGAAGTGCTATCATCAACTTCACAGCACAGGCCAAATGTAATTTAATATGGCGAGAAGAAAAAGGGAAGAACGGCAGAACATTCAGGTATTGAGCGCTTTGATTTGTTTGCTTTAACCAAGATTCAGCTTATAATAAATTCCATACTTATTATTTATTATTATTATTATTATTATGATTCGCTTCGGCAAAGGCATGGAGGCATTAACGTTCCAGAAGTGTAATAATTTTTGATTGGGTGGAGAACAATCATTCAGCTGTGCTCTAAGTTCTAATAGTACAGTAGTAATGAAAACATAAACTAAATCAAGAGCTGAAGAGCCACTGAACAGACAAACACTTTGAAAGAAATGTACTTTTGTTTCAAGGCAGAAAAGTCCATGGAACCTACAGAAAAGATGCAAAAAAGGAAATATGGCAAAATAAACAACCAACCAACAGAAACCATACATATGAAAAAAAAATTGTCTTCAAATAGATTAAAACAGTTCCCCGTCATAATGAATAAAATATAAACAAACGCTAAAAATTTTAGAATGCAACAAATGGATACACACTTTCCTGCTTCTTACCTTTCATTGTCAAATCTAACATTATTATCGCCAAAACTTCAGTGGTAACCCTGAGAAGACATAAAACTTCCTTTCTGTTTACACCAATAGTTAGACATATCAAGTATGATCACTGAAATGATGATCCTAAATACAACAAAGCTCAATAGCCTACAATTTCAAGTTTCCACCATACAGAGGAATTTCTACATAGTTCCGACTTGTAGCTACACTCTATATCATACCCTTCAAAAACACAGCCACAAAATCCTGAATACAAACAAAAACCCAAAGATGTCACACTCCTACATTCGCCATCTTGTTTGTGTAAATGGTTCATCGCAAATATAATGTCGAAACATACACCAAAACAATGCTCACAACAGTGAAAAAAACAACTTTCTTTTACATGAACACATTGTGACAGCAATAGATTTAAAACTTTTATACACAAAAGCGCCTTTTCAACAGGTTAGCTAAGGTTGGGTAATGAGGACAAGTAAAGGGTCTTTGGATTCAATCTAACACAATGGTGTGTCCTATAACAGGAACATCAACAAACACATTGTGCAAGTCCCTTACCAGGGTGGGGGGGCCTAGTCCTGTCTTCTCATTGCTTGGACTTATCAGAGGCAAGGCCTCCTGCAGGCCTCAGCCAACAACATTCAAACTAGAGCAGCTCATTTCATTGTACAGGTTCCATGCTGGGTATGTTTTGTTTCGTAACTCACCAAACCCGGACTTGCATTATGGCATCTTTTAACATGCATATCTGATCTTCTGCATATGTATATACAGGAAAGAAATTAAGGCACTGGAAGGTTTGCACTTGAAGTTGACCTGGGAGATTGTAAAAATCCCACTCTTAATTCACCAGATGCCAACACAAAGATTCAAACCCAAGACTTCATGGATCCATGGGACTGAAGTCAGTCTTAGCCACTCAGCTACACTATAGATTTGTCAAAGACATAAATAAACTTCACTGCAGTCTAAAGCCTAGCGCTAATAGTTCTTCTGCAGGAGTTTACAAGTCACCAGCATCATAAAATCTATCAAGCATACATAAAGAATCAGATTTGTCTGATTTAAGATAAATAAAAGATTTTTTTTATTTAAATGAAACAGCTCCTGCCCAGAGTTTTTGAACACTACAGTGGCTGAACATGAGTAGTGGTTCATCTGCACAGATGATTAATAATATGGCTGACAATCTGGATCACTTATGTATGGTGTTAAAAAACAGCATGATTGGCCAGCATGCAAGTTTGTGAACACTCACTCACACACACATAGACACACGCACACAAAAAGCACATTTCTCCAAATGCCCAAAATATTTTTTAATAACTACACAGATGCAAATTACAGAAACATTAAATCACATACCACTCTACTAAAAGCACAACATGAAGATAACAATGCACAAACTTACATTAACAACAAACAAGTTTTATTTATCTTACCCACTGTCTACCCTCTCATTCATCCAACATGAAACATTCACTATCATACCACTCATAAACTTTGTTATGCACAATCTACACTAACAGAAGGCTGCACACAACTTCTCATAGTACCAAACAAAGACAGACAAAATCTAAACAAACATTTTTGTAAGTGGGACCGCGGCATACTTTTGACAAATTTTTTTTAAAAAAATGACTTTTGGAGTATGGTTGCATTTGAACCAGAATGCTGCAACTTTTACATTTCTGTACTCATTATTTATTGACCGTATCAACCTAATAAAACATTTTCGAATGGTGTGTGTGAAATTTGAGCGAATGTGGCCAAAAAACCGCGAAAACTTGCGTCCGGTTTGAGATTCTAACGCTCGCGACCTAGTTCGTCTACCCCCCCATTCATTGTATCAAATGAAGGTCATTCACTGACCTACTTCTACAACACTTTCAAAGATACCTTCACTCACGGAAACACACGAAAGTGAAATCCGAAGGAACCCAGACATTTACTGATGCATACGGTATGAGTCGAAGTCCCCCAACTTGCCTCCTTCCGTAAAAAAATACTGATTGTTCTAAGAGTCAAACGTACTTTTATTCCAAGATGCGTTGTTTTCTTCTGATTCGATCACACTCGAGTCGGACAGGTTTTTACCAAAGTTTTTTTACTGAAAGTTCAAAAATAAATGCCCAAAAAATTAAGCCGAAAACCAATGTTGACTGTCAATGCCTTCAGCAACAGAATAGAAAAGGAGGAAACGGAAAATAAGACTGCCGATTGCCAGCTGAAATGGTGACCCGACTTTTGCCGTCTGTGCACATCAACTTGCGATGCCGTCAATAGCTACTTCCTATTTCACTGATGTGATAAATTGGAAATTATTCCTCTCCTTAAAACGTGTACAATGGCTGGCAACCCACACAGTTATGATAAAGACCCGTTGCCATGAAAAATTAACCGATCCCGAGCCGCAACTTTTCAAACGATCGCAGATATCGTCATTGATGTTCAACCTTAGAAGTTTGGTGACAACGTAACTGATGCACAAAATTGTATAAACTGGGATCCGAATAGACAAACTATGCAATAGCTACAGTTTTCATCGATTTATAATTTTGAAATGTAGCTGACGATTCTTTTTCCTATTCCAAGTTAATGTATTTGACTAAGAAAGCATACATATTTATTTTACTAGCTATTCATATTCACATCCCCCTTCCTCTTCTCCCCCCAATTCTTTCAATGTTTTATTTTTATTCAGATTGCTGTATTTTCAGAAGGCACTTTTATAATTTATGATAATTCCATAGAAAATTTTTACTGTGTTTAACACAGTGTGTTAAAAAAGAAACACTTTTGTTGCTGTCCACTATCAACAGAATTGTGTCATTTCTGGGTACACTTTGTGTGTGTGTGCATGCATTCAACTTGGCTAATGTATGGGTTTTTTTCAATTGATAATGCAATAATTTGTTTCTTTATTTGAATATCGAGTAATAGATAATAAATTTATATAAACATGCAGATAGGCATGGCCCCTCACTCGCATCATACACAAACACAGCATAAAAGAGAACACACATTCTGATGTGTTCCCACATCATTATCCATCAGACCATACATTATTTTAATGCTGCAGAAAAGGCCAAGGTTTAATACTTTGTAGTGCCTTCTGGATCCTGTTCCACCACCATCTCTTTCCACACCATAGTCTTCCCTGCCTCTTTTCCTTATTAACTCTCTTTCCAACTCCTCCTTACTTTCCATTTTCACAAGCAGTTTATTGTTTTTGCTTCGCTTTGGTATTCTCACAACATTTATATTTTTATCTATCTCACTTTAAATATATATTGAAATTTATATAAAGATCTACATTCAAACTGAATGAACATAAACAACTTTAACAAGGAAAAGTCGCATGCAGTTGAAGTGAGGTAACTTTTCCTGCAACAAAGTGCTTGCTTTTCTGATTTTGTTGCAGGGAGCAAGCAGAAGTGTTTGTAAAAAATCAGACATGCTCAGATGAAAACACCACTAGAAAATCCTCTGATGGGCCACGAAAAGAGGGGGGGAAAAAAACTGTAAGGCATGCTACGTTAAACCAGAGCACAGAACAAGGGGGGTGTATCCCCAGGAGCTCCTGAAAAATTATTCTATAAGAAAAACGTCCTGTAATCACTCAGTAGTGTGGCCTACTGTTATTTTTACCATCAAAATTTATTTGTATTTTAATCATATTTTTATTGATTAATTGTAACTAAAATTCTTACGCGTTTTTTCTCAAAACGTTTTTCGGCTCGTGGTCATCGTTTGGCCCACCTGTAACTTCTACCAAATGGAAAATACACAAATCACATTTGGCATGCAGGGTTTAGCAACATCTGCAGATGCAATAAGTGTTTGACTCTGTAGCTTTATAGTTTTTAATACCAAATGATATAGAAACAAACAAAAACGGAATGACAATTATTTTTGGGCATAATTGTAGAAACAGAAAACCCATTTTATTTAAACAAATCATCACTTTTCTTATTATTGTGAACATTGCACACCTGATCTCAAAATCAAACAGAACAATTATTAACACCATTATAATCATAATTTTGAAAAGAGCAGATGCTAACCAGCGACCCATATATTTTTGAAAAATTCTCACATTATCATATCTGATTGACTTACATATCATTCAAACTTGGAACAGATAGCCATATTAATGCATCTTCGTAGTGTACCAAATTTCCTGAGTTTAAAGCCCATATAACTATTTCCTGAAACGAAAATTTGCAAAAAGTGACGCAGTGGTCCACCTTAATTATGTCCATCACAAGAGTGTAGGACTCCAGGTGGGGTGGGGGACGACTATCACGCTGCAATATAAGATTCAACCAACAACAACAAATTTTTTTTAATAAGATTCAATCACCAAAAGCCAAAAACATCTCAGGTTTCAGCTACTGTTTACTTTTGTTGAAAAGGTCCACACATGTCACAGATCATGCAAAGATTCTGAATAGAAATTAGTACTACTACCAACCCCCCTCATCCCCACCCCCCCCCCCCCCCCCACCAGCTGCTTCCTTTAATTTTTTAATTGTACATAATGTTAAAATTACATTCAAATAAAAATTTTAAAAAGCAATAGCAAACTATTGCTCTCATTTTCAGCTATTCCTATAACTTTGCTCAATGAAGGTACAGCTGTACAGAAAACACATACCTAGCCATTTGACGAAGGCGAGGCAGACGGACAGTGTGGATTTGAGGTCCCAGACATAGGTATGCATGCAGCACAGCAAGGACTTGTTAGGACTGTAGAAAAGGTGCTGGAGCAGAGAGTCACTTTCCTGCACATAGGTTTCAAACTCCCCTGCCTTCTTCTGCCATTCCTTGTACTGCAAAAATG